>JAPMOR010121036.1:11087-101428 GCA_026543865.1 Argiope aurantia | reverse complement strand
TGAATTCTTCTTGTGAATATTAGTTTAATTAAAATCCTTTTCTAACAACTGTGAGTGTTATTTTGTCACAAAAGTAAATTTCCGTAGCTCAATATCAATTTTTAAGAAGCTGACGTTCCAGCATTTTAATAATTAGAGAAGTTTTCTTCGTTTTTTTGTTGTTGATGTTTGTTTCGTAACATGAATTTTCACAATGGGTTGCATCTGATAGAGAAACGACATTCGTAAAATGGACGCAATGTTGTTGTTTTTCTTCTTTTTTTTTTCATTCGCTCTTAATTATATTTCGCAATAAAATGCGACAAAATATTTATAATAATATATTCTAGATACAGATTCATTTGTAACTATAATAATTAGTAATCATAATGATCAATAATCTAATCATAATTACGTTAATCTGTTAATAATGTAATAATCAAAAATGTATTGGTTTAACTTTATTTAAAGAAGCATTTTATTGATTTTGAAATAATCACTTTATCATTTATTCATTGAAACTTTTTTCTGAGATTCTACTTTTTTTATGCTTTGAAAAGCAAGGTTATTTATTAGATACCATTTTACTGTTGCAAGTTGCAAATAACTAATAAGAACTTTTGATATGTCTAGTTCTAACTGACAGTGTATTTAATTTATACAATTCAATTCAACGATTTGTGTAAAAAGCAAACGATAATTTAATGAGATGCATATGAATTCTTCTAATAAATATAAGTTTAAAATTCTTTACTAACAACTGTGACCGTTATTTTATCACAAAAATTAAATTGTCTAGTTCCATATCAATTTTTATGGATTAAAAGTATCCAGCATTCTATTAATTTGTTTTGTTTTGTAGTACTAATATATATATATATATATATATATATATTCAATCGAAGTCTATTCGCTAGTAATCAGCTGAGGTCGAAGCACAACTATCCGTTTGTTCCACGAAACATAGTATCCCCTGTTTCCAAAATTTCCGTGCGTTCTCCTCTGTGTCCTTCAGTTCATCGTCTCAGTTGAAGTTCTTATCTTTGAGATGATTTTTCAATGGACTAGACAGATGGAAGTCGCATGGCAACATATCCGGACTGTAGGTGGATGCTTAAAATTCGCTTTTGAAGTTGGCCAACCCACTTTTTTTGACATTGGAGACATGTGGGCGTGCGTTATCATGGAGCAGATACACTCTTTCCGCGAATTGCCCAGGCCATTTTCTCTATATAGACTTACGTAGGTGCGACTATTAATAATTCTTCTGTGCTCGAGGAATTCTTCCAGTCTGTGCTGGAGGAATCCCTCTAGGAATTCTTCTGTGCTCGAGGAATTCTTCCAGTCTGTGCTGGAGGAATCCCTCGAGGAATTCTTCTGTGCTAGAGGAATTCCTTCTATCCTCCAGGAATTCCTTCACAGTGCACGTAACTATTAATAATTCTTCTGTGCTCGAGGAATTCCCCCATGATGTGCTGAGATGCATTGCTGCATCAATTTGACTGAAGTTACCATTACATGCTTCTGTCCTGCATCGTGTACATGCACCTGCCCATTGCCTTCCCGAAGTGTTGTGATCCGTTATTCCAAAGGGGCATATTCAAATTTGAACCAGTGTGATTTTTATAACGTTTTTTACCTATTCATTTGAACAGTTTTCATAGAAAGTCTAAGTAATAATAAAACCACAAATATGGAAAATGATGCATCAGTGTTAATTCTTAATTTCAGTTTGCCCAATTTCGAACATTTTCGAGTAAATAATATCATTTTGAATGATGTGCTGTTTCCAATGATTCTGTAAAGCTAAGAGAAAAATTAATTAATAACCACTTCCTTCAATTTTCGATTCATTCGTGTAATGCCTCCTTGCGTTTTGTGAAAGCTTAGTCGCACAGTGCATTTTCTACAAAACTTTTTTAGTCTACATTAATGGGATCAATTCACGGGCACGTGTCAGGTACCAACCAAACCGCTTCTGTTCAATTTTCAACCGTTCTGCGCATGTCATGATGTCTGCCGATAACGTTGACGAAACCATTGTTTAGTAAATATTACGCTAGCCGATCAATTATTAAAAACTTCTGATTTTTTTAAAGATATTATTTTGAATTATTTTCTCCAAATTTTCTTAGTTATATAATTTTATTTCTTATATTAAAAGTTTAATTAGTATTTTCAATGGAATTATTATTTTTGCATAATTAATTAACATCGCTTTTTAATTAGCTTGGTGCCGCTTTATTCTTTCCTTTCCCATATCCTTTCCCCCTTTTTATCCGAAGGATTCATTTAGACAAATGACTATGGCAGTGTTTTTGAAAAATTACATATTTCTTTTTTACATATTCTTTAAATAGTATTGAATGTTGAATCTTATGAATATAGTTCCCCCCAGTTAGTTCTTTTTAAAAATAATTATTACTCTTAGATATGTTAATATTTTAAAGCTTACTAATAAAATTATTATATTTTTTTCTTATGTAATTACTTTTATAAATATTGAGACTTTAATGTTTTCAGTTTGCTCAGAGGAAAGAACATGAAACTCAAATTAGTATATATTGAATAAATTATGTTTACAATTTCAAATTATGAAATATAAAAGGTATGGATACCTTTTTTTTAAATCTATGCAACTTATGAATAAATAATTTTATTCAATATATATATGTGTGTGTGTGTGTGATAATTATTTGAAAAAATATGATCATATGTATGTTTCAATGTACTCACTAATTCAAAAAACTAAAAAAAATTATTTACTATTTATAAACATTTATTTTTCTAGGCACTTAGAAATAATATAAACAAAGTATGACAAGAATGTCAGTGTAAATAATGAAATCAATTTTATTCAACAGAAACATACTAGATACTAAAGAACAGTTTTTTTATCACTAATAAAAACATAATGTTGAACAATATACTTTTAAATGCTATTTATGCTATGAACATTTATGAAATTTTTTTAAATGCCAAAGTTACATTGATAAAAATTACATTGTATGAATATCATAAAATAAAACAAAAACATACAATACAGTAAATTTAATAAACAAGAATAAGGTCATGATATATATATATGTAATGATATTTTAAATTTTAATTTGAATTTAATTAATTTTCAAGATTTTATCTTTATTTAGCCCATAGTAAATTCAGTCTCTTATTTCTTGATGCAATTCCACTTTCTCTACTTAATTAATTCAAGAGAAGCTTTATAAAATTACTGAATCGGCTAAACGCCGACACTTTCACACGCTCAATGCGAAGGGATAAAAAATGTCCAGTAAGCACATTCTCTTTTAAAAAGATCCCTGTGTTTCCCTTACATGTGATTTACATGCGTCAGAAATCCCTATCAGAATATTAATAATATATTAGCACTGTAAAGAAATATTTTTCCTATCAAAATCTCATGTTATATAAGAAGAGGGATAATGTAGTTCGCTCTTTTTTCCCACTTCAGCTTTTAGGCCGCGCTGTGGCGGAAATGCAATGTCCGCATCTTTGCTTGTAAATAATTATGCTTTCCCGATGGATTAAAAAGAACTTAAAAATGAAAAAAGTCTTTTCACTGTCTTCAAAACTGCATCCTGCTTCACATAAAATAATGCTTACATATTAAAGAGCCGACAGGATTCCGAAAATTGTTACATATATGTATATACAGAGAGAGAGAGAGAAGTTAAATAGGATATAAAAAGGAGTTAAAAGAAACACTTTTATGCTTTCACAGAATTTTATAATTCAAAATTGATATTTTAAAGAAATAGAAAAAAAAGTGAAACATGCATGTAGCAATGAAGTTGGGAATAAAAATTATATAATAAATGCTGATATGGAAATTGATTTTCAATGAAAAGACCTTTATTTATTAAAACAGAAATCACTGAGGTGCACAGTGTTATAACAGGATATTATGATAACAGTCAATTTCAGTTTAAATACAATAAACTATTGAAATTTCATTTTTAACAATAGAAAAGTTGTTTGATATAAATTCACTTTGAATCCATCAGAAATCTGCAAATGTAATTAGAAAACTAGTAATATTCACTTCCACCTAAGTTTAGCATTATAGCAGTTATTTTTGCAACAGGAGTTTGTTTACTTACATTAATTAAATTTAGATAAGATTTTGTAAAAAAATGCAATGTAATATTTATGTAAACATTTTAAAACCTTCTAAGCATATTCAAAATTATCAGAAATTTCATCAAATGTGGATAAAGTAAATTAGAAATGCACTCACGATTTTGTTTGATTGTTTATGACGGCAAATCGCTTACGGATTTATTTTTCTTCGAAGAATTTTTCTTATAAATTACTGCAATAGCTATATTTAATAAATGGACACACACTGAATGAATTCTTCAAAATGATCGGAGCATTTCACTGACTTAGAAGGCTTGAAAAAATCTATACCAAAGCTATCAACCCAAGTCAGGATTGTTGAAAGGAAAATAAGAAAACATTTTATCATGACAGTCACTCTTGTGTTTCGTATTAAAGCTTGTATCCATCAGCACACCAGTATTTCCTCTGTTAACACATAATAAGAGGTAAGAAAATGACTCAAAAATTATAACTTCAAATGTAAACAAAAAATCCGCTTCATACTTGGCGGAGAACGTTAATGGCAGACTAATCGACGAAAGCGGTGCGGATGAAATTTAAATGCCATGCGCAAGAAGTATATGACATGTGACTTTTACGCCACATGAATTGACCCCATTGCTCGAGGCATTTTTTTTAAAAAAAAAATAAACTAACAAAGTCTTTGGTTGAAAAAAATATTCCCTAAAACATTAAAGGAAGGTTTAAAAAAATCAGTGAAGTATCAATGAATTCCTGTTTTCAGGATTAAACTGATAAAATCTGATTATTTTATGAATTTGTTGTTCAAGAATTTCAGCAAAAAAATGAATCGAGTTTCTTTGTCTGTAATATTACGCATGATATAACAGGCGATCAAATATTTTTTTAACCTTATTTGGATTCTACTAGAAACTCCTCCAAGACACTTGTCACTTGCCTTACAAGATGGACTTGAAAATAAATACCAAATATTCCAACTTATTTTGAAAATTTCATGACAATCGCAATTGTTCTGGATATTGTAGATCTCTTTTTACTCTACGAAACAAAATTACACCTTGAATTTACTTCAGATCACATTGTAATAAAATTATATTTATATTTTAAATATATTCTTCCAAACGCATTAAGAAAAATTAAATTGTTCCCTTTCTGTGTCAGTACAAATCCCTAAGAACGTTATCACGATATTGTTTGGCATTCGGAATACTAAACAGCAATTCTGAGATATCGGATTGCCCTATCTTGTATTAATATAAGTTATTGCGCTCTCCATGCTATTGTCCATTAGTTTAAATAGTGTGCCAAATCTTTAAAATGGCGCAGCAACACTGCACAGCATCTGAAATATCAAACATTTAAATAGTTCTTAGTAAAAGTTAGAGAGAATCATATTGCAAATTTTAACACATCTACTAAATTAGATAAACTCGTCTTACATTTTGAATTCAATGTCGTTAATGAAAAAAATTATTTATAAAATTCCTTCAATTAAATCTTATCCAATTTTGGGGAAAACTAAAATCTGACAATTAACCATAGAAAGAAAGTTTACCAGGAAAATATTTCTAAAACCTAAGAATTCAGTCTTTAAGAGAAAAATCAATAAAAGTCTATTAAGTAAGTTATTCAAAAATAAATCAAAACAATAAATGAATTAAAAAATTAAATAAAAAAAACGTGATCAAAGATCTGCACAAATTAGCTTTGTTGACAAATTAGTTAATTTAAACACTAAAGATGACACGTTACTGATCAAACACTCATTCAAAACGGAAAGTTAACACCCTTGTAAACAAATTTATTGAAATCCTTTGGATTCAATCAACGCATAATAATATAATACATTTAGATATCAGGGGAAATTTTAGAAATCTGTCGGATTCTTTCGAAACGCATCTATTTCTAAATGTGCACATACTGCCTCTCCTCTGTTTTCTTAATTCCTTAATTGCATGCATTAAAATTAGAAAGCGGGTGGATTGATGCAATTTCTAATAAAATGATAGAAAATTTGGCAGAAATTTTATCTTTGCACTAGATTACAATGCTTGCACTAGATCTACTAAATTTTAACTTTGCATTATATTTCCCTGTTATTATTATACTAGTAAACTTGTCGAATATGATATTTTAACGATTAATTAAAAAGCAATAATCAAACTTTTCGTACTTATAGCATTTTGAATTAAGATCCAAACAATCAACCATTCGCCAGTTTGTAAAGGTAGCAGAAAACGTCATGGAAGAAATTTCTAACAAAAACCTGAAGGTGTTTTCTAGAATATCCAGAGAACATTCGATCAAATTGGAATAAAATGATTACTCCATAAATATAACGTTCAAGGGGTGGCGGATTTAGATATTTTGCGTCCCTAGGTAGTGCATATTATGAAACTCTTTTTCGCTAACACAAGATATTTAATGTGTTAATGAATGTTATTTTAGGTTAATAATTTTTATTTTATTATCTTTGCGAATATAAATAATTTTTTTTATTTATCCGTTATGACTCTAGACTACCCGTTATTCATATTTACACACAATATTACCAAAGGAGATATTTGGTTTCATAAATATTTTTATAAATAAGAGAAAATAAGGTTAAGTAAGTAGTAAGTACATAAAATATTTAATTATTAAAATTTTAACGAGCATTAAGTATACTTAAGTATACGAGCATTAAGTACATTTAGTATACTTAATATTTTAAAATTAGTATTTTGTGATATATGCAATAGAATAAATTAATGATTTGCACAAAACATATTTTGACTACTGATGTGTTATTTTATTCATACATCATACAGTGCCTTAATTTATTTAATATACTTTTTCGGCACTCTATTGTTTTATATTTATGTTTTGATTACCATATTTCATTTAAAAAGGATTTTTTCTTTTGAGTATATATGTAACAGTAGTGTTTATTAAAAAATTATTTTTACCTTTTGTCTTTAAAGCATTTTATTAAACTGAATAATTATAAATACTACAAAGCCTCGTTAATTTTTTCACAAATTCACAAACAAATGATATATTTATATGGAATCGAAATGTATTTTAAATTTATTGATTGATTGATTCTAAAAAAATATCAAAATATTTTACTCTCATCAGAAATGTACAAAACTGCAGAACTCTAATCTATCAGGAATTGAAAAATAATAAAATTTTATGTTCACAAACAAGAAATAACGGAAATGAAATAAAGATAAAATTCAAAAAAAGTTCATTTTATTAAATGTAAATGCTCATATTTAGCAGCTTTTCAGAAGATATAATGATGGTATCTCAGTCTGAACATAGTTCATTCTTCATTCTTTTTTTTAGGAGATTTATACCTATTATCCTTTAAGAACGTCTTCAAATTTATTGGTGAATTAAAAACTGCAGAGGACACCAGTATGCGATTTTGGTTCAGTATGCAATGAAAAAAAATTTTACAGCAAAATGTCGCAGAAATATTTATTATTATTATTTTTCTGAATTTTCCAGTAAATATGTTTCGATATTTTGCGTGAGAGAAAATATATTATCTGTGCATGCCTCTGGCATGGGTATTCCCCCCCCCCCTCTTGCATGTTGCCTAGGTAACCTTTAATTATAAATGCAGTTTTAACTTTCTTTCAATTTTTCTTTCGTGTGTGTCAGCACATGTCTATTTAAATTATACCTCCGAGGAAATGCTTTGCTGCACACGTTACACACAAATGGTCTCTCTTCCGAATGTGTCAATAAATGCGCCTTTAAAGCAGTCTTCAAAGCAAATGCTTTAGTACAAAATTCACAGACAAATGATTTCTCTTTCGTATGAATTATTGAATGTGTTTTTAAACGTTCTTCATCAATAAATGCTCTACCGCACGACTTACATCCATACGGTTTTTCATTGTGCACCAGTATGTGTCTCTTTAATTTTCCCAGAATAGAAAATCCTTTATTACATAAGGTGCAAGTGTACGGTTTTTCATCCATATGTATAAAAAAATGAGTTTTTAGCTCTCGCCGCGTATAAAAAGCTTTACTGCAATTTTCGCAGGTGTACGGTTTCTCTTCTGAATGTGTCATTAAATGTCTATTTAAATCATTCCTAACAGCAAATACTTTAGTACATAAATCACAAGCAAATGGTTTCTCTTTCGTATGCGTCCGTAAATGCATCTTCAAATGTGGTTTCCGAGAAAATGTCTTGCTACAAATATTGCAAGTGTATGGTTTCTCTTTAGTGTGCGTCAACTTATGTGCATTTAGATTATATTTCTGAGAAAATGTTTTGCTGCATATGTCACACGTATAAGGTTTCTCATTCGAGTGTGTCAGTATATGTCGCGTTAATTTGCTTTTTTCGAAAAACGACTTATTGCATTTTTCACAGACGTACGGTTTCACATTCGCATGAGTCAATAAATGTGTCTTAAAATGATGCTGTCGGGAAAACATTTTGCTACATAAATTGCAGGCGTAAGGCTGCTCGTTCGTATGAATCAGCAAATGTCTCTTTAAATGATACAGTTGAGAAAACACTTTCCTACATATGTTGCAGGAGTATGGTTTTACATTCGTATGCGTCATTAGATGTATCTTTAGGCCCTGACGTGTGGAAAGATTTTTACCACAGATCTCGCAAACATATAGTTTCTTTTTCTTATGAGTTAATAAATGCTTATTTAAATTTTGCAATTCAGAAAATGCTTTATTACACCAGCAAGTGTAAGGTTTCTGTTCAGAATGCCCCTCCTTGTGTGTCTCTGAATTGCTCTGATCGGAATATGTGTCACTACACATCTTGTAAATGAGTGGTTTCTTTCTTTTACATGTGTCCGTAAATGTAGCTTTAATTTTTGTGGTTGAGAAAATTGTTTACAGCACAAATCATAGGAGTGCAGTTTTTAGAAGTAAATTCAATGGTGCTTTAAAATTTCAAGTTTCTATCTATTGTACAAGCTTAGTGACAGTAACTTTTTTTGTACTGATTCCAAGAAAATGCTTTCCTTCATCTTAGTAGGTGCCTTCTAAACTAATTACACTTATTTCCAAATCATGGCACGAATGAATGTCCTCCAGTTCTAGCGTTCTTCGATGCCTAGAAAGAGAAAAAAAAATAATATTTACAATTATTTTATACTTATAATATCTAAAAATATCAAGATTAAATATCAAACGAAGAGCTGAGAAGTCACGAGATAAAACACAATTCAGAAAGAGTGTTTATATAAACAGAAATAATTAAGAACATATCTCATTAATACCAAGCTTAAATAATAGCAATCGTTTCTTGTGTAAGGAAGAATAAATATGCTTCAATTTTTTTCGTACTTTTCTTTTATGAAATGGAGCTTCTCAAATTCTTTTCGTGCTAATATGTATCAGTCTTCTGTAGATTATTGAGCGTATTAATTAAAAAGTGTGTATACTAGAAAATAAAAAAGCCAAATAATCTTTTACTTTCTTCTGCGCTCAGCATACAAAAAAGTAAATAATGTAAAATTCGAATTCCAGATTTTTTGTTTCAGACCTCCCGGAATTCGAACAACACAAATTTGTCTGCTTATCTGGTAACACGAGAGCTCATAAATACTTTGAGCTGCAAAATGAAATTTGGTTTGTGATCTTTGTACCAAATTTGTAGATTTATATCGACTTTTGAACGAAATCCATTCAGAAGTAGCCTGTCTGGCTCTCCGAGTACAAGTGAACATGCTAACTATTAAACGCAAAGAGATAAGCTGATAAAATTTGGTACATAGGTTTAGCATCTAAAATTGAGAACCAATTAAATTTGGTATCAAATCTGTAAACGATCAGAAATTTCACTCGCATGTAAATATTATCAATCAAAAACACAATATTTAAGTAAATGTATGGGATCATGTGATAACAATTGTCTCAATTTTATCTGAGATTTTAATTTCAGTCGGTTGGAAAAAGGTGTACAAAATACATATGCAATTTTGTAGAACTTGTGTATTGACCGGTCAGTGCTTAATGCCATCAATTCACAAATATCGGTTTTCTTTACTATATATAATACAATGTGGGATTATGAAAATACAAATCTGGTCATCATGATGTTCACAACTTTGGCAATATCCATGTTTAGATGCAAGGTAGGAAAGGGGGAATAACATCTTTGTTAGAAGGCATGCCATAAAGTCTTGGAGAGAGTACAATAAATAAAGTTAAGGCATCGAGGTAATGTTATGTTAGTGTTATGTAAAATGTCTATTTTTGCTACCCAGCAAAGCCTTATTGGTAATATGGACATTTCAAAATCTATTTAAAAATTATCATTTAGAAATCCAATGACTCAAATTGCAATCGACATTCAAACCAAATCACTTTCTCTAATTGAAAAATGATTCAATTCTTACAAGGATATCACCACTGAATCAATCAGTTTATTAGAGATTGGAATGTCATGCTATCCAGAAAGCTAAGGGTCTCTGATGTATAAAGAAAATAATATTTCATTTACTTCACCTCTAATTTTGAAGATAGGAATTATGGTAATTGGTTGAAGAGGATAGAAGAGAATGCGGCGGTAAGAGTTTTTTTAACTAGAAGCCACAAGTATTAAAAAAAAAATCAGTCGAAGTTAGAAGTTGATAACCACTTTTCAAATGTAACTTCTAAGTGGAAATAAAACTTTCAAAATAAAGTTGCTTATTACGATGAGGGGTCAATTTGAATTATCGTTCTAAAGGATGTCTCGAAAGTAACACAAGATTTAAATTTGCCACCCTTCGTGCAATAAAGTATTGACAACCCTATTTAAAAAAACAAACAAAAAAAAAACATTTGACAGCTGATAGTTTAGGGTTAGTAAAAAGGGAGCGTTACACGATGCAATAAAATGTTGACACAAGATTTGAATCAAATAATCCCCATTTTTTTTCTTTAAATTGTTATATTTTTATTGAATTGTAAAGTAAACAGGATAGGGTTATGTATGGAATAACACATAGGACAAATGATCACCATGACTTTGCCGGCATATAACACCCCTTTTGTCGAAATTTTGCATAAATGTGGCTGCATTTCGTTGATGTAACGTCGTATTTCCTCCTTCACTGCATTCGTGCTTGTGGGCTTGTTGTCATAGTTCTTTGCCTTCAAATAACACCATAAAAAGGAACCCAATGATATTAAATCACACGATCTAGGGGGCCAATTCTCACATTTTCGATCTGTGAATGTCAGATTTTCATTATTTTTGAAAAATATTCAACAACGAAACACGTTAATCGTGCAACGCACCACTTTTACTAACCGTAAACTATCAGCTTACAAATGGTTTTTTTTTAAATAGAATTGCCAACACTTTACTGCACCAATGGTGGCAAATTCAAATCTAGTGTCAATTTTGGGACATTCTTTATTTAAATATTAATTTCTATTTTCAATACTTGAACTGAATGGTCCATTTGCGAGCTCAATACTTCACCTCAGAACCTTCACAATATCCCCAAGAAGATTGGTACAATATTTCTCTAAACATTATTCAGCATTTGTATGATTCAATCCGGCGAATCCAGTCTGTATTACATGCCAAAGATGGTCCAACGCCATATTAAAAAAGATTCTTGCATTCATTTGTGGTTTTCCCTTATTTGATAACCACCCAGAAAAAGTGAAACACATATATTTCTAAGCCATTCAATCAATAAGATTTCAGATTTCAACCCTATTTAGAACTCTATGAATTATTATGAATTTGAAAGAAATCTAGTTTAAAAACAATTAAAAAATTAATATGTTAACAATTATTTGACACCCCCCCCCGCCCCTTAAGAATCTGCTTACATTCGTTGTGAAAGAAACATGGGGTTTCTAGATTCATAATAGCATTTTTTGAACAAAATGTTAGAATAATAATATCAGGAGAAGGAATCTTAGACTCTTTGGCTCAGATACTTAAAATGTATTGGTTGGGATCTTTACCAAAAAAAAAAAAAAAAAAAAGGCTACTTCTTAATACCAAGAAATCAAAATTAATGTGCATCACAAATCTTTAATAAACAAAAAGTTTGTATGTGGTGTTTATTAAAAACTATTTTTTTGAAAAAAATTTTGGTTAATAATTTATGATTAAGATTAATCTTAATTCATAGGCTTGTTTCATCTTGCATCACATTCAATTGGCAAAATACTTCAAATTTTTTAAACAAAATTAAATTATAAAAAAAATTATTTAGATGTAGATATATAGTAATCAAGAGAGGCTACAGGAGGAGGAGAAGTCATGACGTCCCTCCCCCCCTCAAACCTCAGAAAAAATACTACCCTAAGGTTGATAATATTTGATGATGGGACTATATACAATTGTTTGATACAGATGTATCGTTTGGTTTTGTTTATGTTTGGTACTGTTTTCAGTTTCTGTTTTGCATGAAAAGCAAATATGTCTTCAATTTTCCCTATACAGAAAAGGTTCTACTACACATCTCACAGACATATGCTTTAGTAATTGCCTTCCTAAAAGTAAAAAAACTTTATTGTACATTACAAATGTATCATTTCTTTTGTTTATAAGCAAATAAATGTGTATCTAAATTTTCTAATTAAAATAAAAAATTTTATTACACATCTCACAAAAGTATGGTTTCTATTTTCTATAGATTAGTAAAAGTGTTGACAGTTAAGGGCTTCACTTAAATATACAACTTCTCTTTTTGCATGTGTCTGTAATAGTATCTATTAATATTGATGCAGAGAAACTCCTGTATTACACGTATTAAAACTTACTGCTTAATCTTTGCATAAAACTAAAATGGTTAACAAGTTCTTCACCCAACAAATTGCTTTGTATCAAACATCACAAACTTTATTTACATGCATATTTATATATTTGTGGAAGTGAGATGATGAGATAGCTTTGCTGATAAAATGATTGCCAATGTTTCATATACACCAATTTCCTTTAAATGAATAAGTAAACATTTCTTGTTATTAAGTCATAGAAACTGTAATGTCTGGTGTTAAATGCATTGAGGTTCTGAACAACTGTGGTGCCATGTGGATACATTTATTAAATTATTGTTAAATGATATTTTCTTCAAAATTATAACAAATAAGGCAGTTTTCAATATTTAAAAAGAAGGCTGTCTGCTATGGATAACTAATTATTCTGTGTTGATGCAGTGGTCATTTTCATCAAGTTCATTCAAAATTATGATACTAATATATATTCCAAAAGAAAATGCTGGCTTTCAAATCTAAGTGATTTAACAAATATTTATGTTTTCTTAGCTTTAGAGCAGAAAAAACTATAAAACTTGTCCCTAATTTAAAACATAAGGATATTAACTATGTCATTTACATATATGTCAGGAGAAATGTAGTATAAGACATATCTAAAAATTATTGTAGCGATTTTAATGATAGATGAACTATGACTAGATAAATCACAAACAGACTGACTGCAATAGAATATAAGAATTGTCACTATAAAAATCATCACACCATGGAAAACAGCTTTTTGTGGTATCTAAAAGGCATACACATTCCATTGTAAATATTTTCCACTGATATCTTCTATTAACAAAAATTGGAATTAATGTATGTACAGCAAGCTTGTTTAAAAGAATTTATGACAGGAACATTATTAGTTTATCTCAAAGTAATGGCAACCACTCAAATAACAAAGGTAACAAGCATCCAAACCTATAGTTTTTTTGTTTTTTTTTGCCTCAATCTTTATTACTGTTTTAATATAAATAGATGGCCTCTGGGGCATATGTTTTTGCTTCATCATGATATGTTTATTTCAAAAAATTAGTAAAATATATTGATGTCGTCTTGAAAGCTCATATAAAGTGGGCCTCCTGGACATTACACTTTTCTTGATCTAGTCACTTTACCACTGTGAGAACTTATCTTTAAATATGCAGCCAAATCTCAAATGTCCTACCATGTGGGATACTATTAAAACCAAAATCCAATTTTCACTTGGACATACTTTACTGATATCTCATATGTTATTAAAGCCCAAAATACTCAAATTTGTGCCATGATCACTTTAAAATGAAATACACAAATTAATCATTTTAACCTCAAACACTGTAATTAAAACTGCAGTAAAATAATTAAATATTTTTGTATATATATACAGTATATACATCTGCATAATATAAAAAAAATTAAACATGTTAATAATAAAATTAATATTTATACAAATATTTACTGTACATACATATTTGTTTAATTATCCAGTTCTATTCAAATATACATGTATATTAGGATTTAAATGATGTTTAGTTGTATATCAACTCTGAAATAGTACACAAACCGTAAAAGCCAAAATATAAATAAAAATAAAAAATGGGTAAAAATACACTAATAATACTGTTGCTATTTAAATACCCATTTGATAAGATTTCTATTATTTACTTGCAGCATTCTTTGCGATAATAAATTTTAATATGCATAATAACTAAAACATGCATTTTATCACTTCATATACTAACAGAAAAAAAAAGAGTGAAAAAAATTCAGGAATGTTAAAAGAAAACTTCTTTTAGAAGCAATCAGTAGCTGCATTTCAAATCAGTTACTATTGTTATTTTCTCATTTATTCTCTAAGACAATAAATAATATAATAGTATGATATAAAATGATCAGCCTTGCTTTCACATAAAATTTTAGAATAATAATTTCTGTTTTCATCAAATATCAACTTATGTAAAGAGTCACTTATACATAACATTTCACTTATATTCATTTATAAAATCAGGAAAACAAGAAAAATACCTGCACAAATTGAAAAATATAAATTTCTTTTTCACACTTTATAAATATTTTCTTCAAACTTCTGTAATAAAAAAAATTTGAATGAAAACCAGAAATTTTAAAAGTAACTTTTTTTATTTTTACAATTCAATAAAATTCAGTTAAAAGAATTTTTAATAATCATTCATTAAATCAATAAGACTTAATTTCAATTTGTGTTTTTTAAGTTTGTAGTAGCATTATTAAATAATAAGAATTCAAATGCATTCTAAACAATCAAAACCTTTAAATTATGAAAATTTCACCAATTTGAAGAATTTTTAAGAGAATAGGAACATTTTGTTTAAAATACGTTTTTAATTATACAAAACATATTAACAAGATAGTAATAAAAATCCATGAAACATGAAGCACTAAGAGAATTGACTAGACAATTTAGAATTAATTAGTTGGTGAGAATTTGACAAAGCTGCATGATACAAAATCGACCTAAATAAAGCTTACAGCATTGGTTATAATACAGACTTTACCTATAACATGTGTGAACTTAAAAACAAATAATTAATTTAACTTAAATTATTTTTAGAAATAAAAATGTTATTTTTAAAACCTTAGTAATAAACGAAATAAAAATGTTATTTTTAACACCTTAGTAATAAATAATTGTTTAGTTTCTAACTTTGTCAAATATTAATTTTCAAGAAATCAATATTTATCTAAGTTATAATCGAATAACGAAATAAATTTGTTATTTTACACTTGAATCACACCTGAATCAATTCCAAAGAATTTAGATGTCTTTCTCTCGGTATTTTCAGAGTTGACTATGCTGAAGGCATAGCAGATTATTAAAATTAATAAAATTAGCATGCAATAAATTTACTATACCGGCGTTATCACCATTTTAAGTAAACGAAATGTCAATGTGAAGAGTAAACAAAATCGATAACATCGACAAAACCTGAAGTTGCGGTTGTCAAAATTGAATTTATTTTTCGCGATTTCTTGCCAAATGTAGTAATTCCGACGTTTCACAAATGATAGAATTTTGGAGATTTTTGGCAATCATGGCGAAAAAATGTGCACTGTTGAGGAGAAATTTCATACGAAGCCAACGATTGCGCGCAATAGAAGGCCACGCCTACCTCAGAAAATCACCTGACCACAATGGGACAATGGCAAATAATTTTACCAGCAACATCTTTCTCTATAGTTGTACCATCGGGATAATTATGTGCCATTGTCCTGACAACGTTATCGCTATCGTAACTGTTTGGAAATTAGGTTGTTTGCATTAGACAACAAAGAGAGAACTGCGCGCATTGACATCTTGTTACTGTTATTTTACCAACAAAATTTTCGACCTAATAAGTTTAGTAATTTTTCAATATGTAAAATCAAAGTATTTTATTAAAGAGAAATACATTAATTAGGAATTAAAGTATTTTATTATTGAAAAATGCATTAATGATATAGTCTGAGTTTACATGATATCTTGATATTAAGATTTTACCCTACAAATCACATTCATTATTGGCAGACACTGATTCCCAGCGATAAAAAAAAGATTGGATTCGAGGGACAGAGTAAACGTTGGTTATTCACATTCGAACATGTTCAGATCCGGAAAGAGAATAATTCGTTCCAAATGCAAATATAGACGGTCCTATCCAAAAAACTGGACTGGATCAATGGAGTCACGCCATCATTATAGAGGTGTTAATTTTTTCTCCCTAACACAATAAGGGTAGAGATTAAAGGAAGATGGTTTTATTCTACTAACAGAAAGTAAATGAAATATGTTATTCCTGGCTTGCTTTCTACCATATTATCATAGAGCGTGGGTGTAAATAGTGGGTGTTCTGGGGAAATTAGCTCCCCCAATCCTCTTTCTTCATATGAGGAGCTGCTAGAAAATAAAGAAAAGATGGATAAAGTGAAGAATAGTGTGCTCCCCAGTTTGTCGCTAATTTGGCAACCCATCTGAACACTCTTCTAGAAAGCCTAATGCTGTTTAGAAAGTTAAGCTTATAATTAAAGGTTATTTTTTTGTATTCTAACCCTGGTTTCCTTCATAATTTGTTATGTCGGCAATTGTGCAAGAATGGATGTCAGGTAAAAGGGATGGAAGACAGTATTTCATACCTGCAGAATGAATGAAGGGTGAGTGAAATATGTATAAATATATATTTTTTACGAGTTTATAAAGTTAGCAAAGGATGCTTGTTTGAAATTTTGTATGGAGAATGTTTGATATCGTACCGGCAGAATGGATGAAGAGAGAGTGCAGTATATTTTTTATACGAATTGATGAAGTTAGGAAAAGGATGAATGTTTGAAACTTTGTATGGAGAATATTCTGATTGCTTCTTTCTTTTCTTTCAGTTATATACTGTTCCTGTTATCCACATAGTCCTTATGTTCAATGTGCTAGCGAAGCTACTAGTTTCCCGCTCCCGCTACTAGCGAAGCTATAGGATGTTTTTTTTAAGTTCAAAAATTCTGCCCGGTGTCTTCTACAGATGCCTTAAGGCATCTGTAGAAAACACAGGCAGTCTGGAAAAAAAAAAAAAAAAAAAAAAAACACCACTACTTATTGGTAAAAAGTACTAATTTAATAGGAGAAATGGTAACCGTAACTGTTCCGCGGAAGTATTTGTTCGTTCTTTGTTTTTTATGTTCGCCATCTTTATTGGCGACTTGGCATCGTTGGCGCAGCAAGGGGCACACTAAAATTCACTTTTACCAAAAAAACATTTTATCAAGACAATCATTCTTGTGTTTCGCATTAAAGCATCCAACAGCGCACCAATATTTCATCTTTTAACATATAATAAGAAGAAAGAAAATGACTCAAAATTATAACTTCAAATGTAAACAAATAAATTCACTTTATACTTGGCGTAGAACGTTAATGGCAGACTCATCGACGAAAGCGTTGCGGATGAAAACTTAAATGCCATGCGCAGAAATCATGACAAGTGACTTTTACGTTACATGAATTGACCCATTGGATCTCGTTTCAAAAATGAGATTCTGGATCCGAATATTCAGTATGAATGAATCCCGCATATTATTATTTTTTGGAACTTGTATAACTTGTCGTTGGCGGATATTTAGCTATTGATTTTATAATTTGGCGACAAGCAGAATTGTCCGAATTTGTTTACATTATTCAGGTGAGAGCTGATGACTATTTTAGAAATGTAAAATTAGTCAAATTGATTTTTTAATCTATTTCTTAATTTTTCTTTGTAATTCAGATTTTATTTTAAGAAGCAGCTTGCATTTCACACTGTTTGTAATTTGTTGAAAGATTTGTATGTGCAAGATTTTTCTTAATCCTTTAACGATGTGAAAAGGTGTAATTAATTGCAGATGCAATAAAAATTGCTAATGGATAGAAACTATATGTTGTATTTATAATTATTTTTTATTTTTATCAACATTGTGCATCCAATATATTTAGAATATGGTACTGCCACTAAACTGGTATTTATGTAAGCAATAATTTTACGAATTAAGATATGAAGTTTTTGGTATAATATGATTAAGTTTTCATGTTTAGAGGACATGGTTGGCAAAGTTTCATGAATTTTACGGTGGCAATGGTGTCATCGTGCATTTGAAATCCTGTAAAGTAGATGTAGAAAACTGACTGGTTTCGAGATTATTTTTAGAAGTTGTTTTATCTTCCTTGTATCTGGCAACTTCTTTTCATAAGCACTTCTGTTTTCAATTTTTGTGTTTTGATGTAATGTTTTTGTGCTTCGTAGTTTTAGATGTTCGTGAATGTAATTAGATGTAATTTAAGTAGATTAAGAGCTTTAGTAAGTTTTTGAAGAGTATTGAGTTTTATATACTACATCACACGAGTATTGAAAATTAGCAATATTGCTCCATAATAGAGTTTGGATATCGATATCCGACAGTAGGTTTCGAATATGGAACTTAGATTTCTGTTAGCAGCTTAAAAATTAGAGCAACACATTTTATATTCTGTAAATTAAATTACTTAATTTTTCTTTTATCACATTGTTTTGTGTCATGTATTAACATTATATATATTTGAAAAGTATTTCTAAATTATTCTTGTTTTATTTATAATCGTCCGAAATTCTTCACTTATTCTGCCTTTGAGTTAGATTATATTTGTTAAATGTTATGATGAATTAAATATTATGATTTTTTTTTAGTGTGGATCATTTATAAAGCTGTGATTTTAATTTTATTGGGTATTGTAAGACAAAACTGCTGTTTTTATTCTTTTTGCTCTTTATGTATATACAGTGACTCCCAAAATTGAGTATACACTATACTCTTTCTTCTTTAATTTTATTCTTTTTGCTCTTAACATTTCCATTTATGGCTAATATTTATAAGAACAACAAAATATGCATTCACAAAAGTATTAGGCTAAAAAATAAAACAGAGGAAACAATATTTTTATTACAGTAATTTTTATGTCAAAGTTACAAATTCCAAAGTCAGGAAATTGAGTATACACCTTATAAAATATGTGCCTTGACTACCATTATTTATTTTCAAATGAATAAGTAAAATAGTTTTGTACTTTAATTGGCAGTCATTGATTTCCATGCGAAAACAATTGTTTTGGTTATCATAATGAGCTGCAGAAATGAAACAAATGTTGAAATTCGGAAACTTGTAATTCGATTGCCTGAAGATGGTAAATCTCTACGAGAAATTCAACGGAGTCACAGATGCGTTCAAAAAATATTATCCAGAAGTATAAAATGTATGCACAAATTGCTAATAAACTTAGAAGAGGAAGAAAAGAAATCCTCAGTGGCATTACCAAGAGAAGAGTTCCTCGAAAGGTAGCAAACAATACTAAGGCGAGTGTTACAAAAATTGTTACATCTACTTCAAGAACAATTGGAAAGTGTGTTTCTGTAGAAACAATTCGAAGAGTAATCCGAAAAGAAAACTATACTGGTTGTGTATCCAGAACAAAACCATTCATTTCCAAAGTAATCGAGAGAGACTTTGCTAAAAGTCATATTTTAAAGCCTCCTGACTTCTGGAATCAAGTAATATTGAGTGACGAAAGTAAGTTCAATGTTTTTGGTAGTGATGGACGGTCGATGTTATGTTTGGAGAAAGCCCAATTCTGACCTTCTTTTTAAAAACACCAATCCTTCTGTCAAGCATGGAGGTGGTTCACTTCTTGTATGGGGCTGTATGTTTGCAAAAGGAGTGGGAAATTTAGTTTTCATTGATGGAATTATGGACAAAATTAAATATTTGGATATATTGAAGAATAATTTGAAACAAAGTGCCCAGAATTTGGGTTTAGGGTCAAGTTTTCTGTTTTAACAATATTCTATTTAGCTGTGACCCAAAACACAGCTAAAATTGTTAAGTTATGGTTGTTGTATCATTTTCAAAATGCAATTTTATACCCCTTCTCAATCTCCAGATCTCAATGTGATTGAAAATTTGTGGGCACAATTAGGAAAATCAGTTCAAAAACAGGATATTAGAACACTTAAAAAGAGTATTGCAAGAAGAATGGTCGAAAATATCCGGCGAAACAAACTCTTGTCAACCCAATGCCACACCGTTTACAAGCTGTTCCAAATGCAAAAGGGCATGCAACAAAATATTTATTTCTCTTTTTGTTGAAAGATTTTGCTAGATGTATACTCAATTTTGGAATTTGTAACTTTGACATAAAATTTACTGTAATAAAAATATTAGTTATTCCTCCATTTTGTTTTTTAGCCTAATACTTTTGTTAATGTATATTTTGGCGTTCTTATAAATATTAGTCATAAATAGGAATGTTGATATCAAAAAGAATAAAATTAAAGAAGATAGAGTATACTGTATACTCAAATTTGGCATTGACTGTATATATATTGTCTTATAGAAAATCTTTTGTCGGAATAATATTTATATCCTATTCAATTCTTTTGTCTTTTAGGAGAAATGTGAACAGAAATTTATCATGTGAAATAGATAAAAAAATTCTCACTCTACACAGGTATAATACTTTTATATTATATATATTTATTTTGTATAAAATAATAAATAGTTTTGAAAAACTTTGACTTTTTGGAGCTTTTAAAATTAACTTTTGATTTTTCTGATTATTTATTATTATAATGATATAAAGTGGGAAAATGCAAGATTTTAACATTTAAAAAGCTGTTGTAATTCATTTAATAATTTAAAAAATTATATGTTCATTTTTTTCTGATTAATAATTAAATAAATATATCATATATATATTTTTTTATGCTTTATCTTTTGAGAATTTTTTCCGAGTGGCTGGCAAGATTATGTGTTACGATGATAATACACCCCGTTTCAAAAATATAGATACATATCAAAAATTATCCCAAGCTAAAATGTCTTTCATGTATTTTCAGAAATAATTCGGATATATTTTTAATTGGGTTATTCAGTTTTATTGTAGAAAATATTATGAAATAACTAAAAACTATGTAAAAATTTTTAAAAAATTATCTGTCTCATAAATGTAGATACTCTCTGACTTTACTTCAAATTTTTATTAGTTGAATTATTTTTTCAGCAGAGGATTATTTATTTGCATTTCTTGAAAGTATTTATTGTTTGGTTTTCATACTTTTATTGTTTTCAACTAGCAAATCAATGTTTTTATAAATTTGACAAAATGCTTAGAAGTAAAGATATTTCAAAAGAGGAGATAATCAAAATTTGGGATTTAAAACTTAAAGGTAATCATCTGAAAAGTATATCCAACATTTTAAAGAGGTCTTAAAAATTTCGAACAGGGTTGTAAATAATGGCAACAAGTGTCATAGAAAGGAAAGATCTGGCCAAAAATAAACAACACGCTATTAGCAGTAACAGAACCATTCTAACATCTGGGGGGGGGGGGACTTAAATTGCATTTAATTTTAGAGTGTTAAAAAATAACAATAACAGAAGAATATTGAAATTTAAACAAATAGCTTTCAAAAAAATGTTGAATGAAATGGTAAATGCTTAAAAGCATAACACAAAACTAGGTGTTTAAATTTGGCTTTTGAGAACCAAACTGCATTATTCAACTAGACGGAGTGCCTATTCATGTTCGTAACTCGACAACTGAGTGCCTATTCACATGCATAACTCAACAAATATGTGGTTCAACATCAATAATTTCAGTGTCATGTATTGGCCATTGTTTGACTCAGACTTATACCCAATGGAGATTGTGTGATGGTATCTGTAAAGAAAGGTATATAAAAATCTATACTTTTTTTTTTTTTTACCAATGACTTTAAAGCAACAATAGAGCAAGCATGACATGAACCGCCTCAGAAGTAATGCAAAAATTTCAATGGAAAACCATGCATTTAAAGTGAATTAAAAATAAATGAAACACTATTAAATACTAATAATTGTAATTATGTTCATGAACATTAATTACAAACCATAAAACAAATATTGTCTATAATTATGGGACATCCTATTTTCTGTTTTTCTTAACAAATTCAGCATTTTAATGAACTTCATAAAAATTCGATATCCAAATTGTATAACTATGGAAGCTATAACATTTTATCTGCTTGTGTGCCATGAGAAATCCTGAGACACCCTGTAGAGTTAATTTGTTATTCACAGTTAAGTATAGTCTCCCTCTTCTCACTGATATCTTTAAAAAGGACCTTTTGAAACTTTCTTCGCAAATGTAGTCTAGGTTATTAGATCTCTATAATATAAAACTTTTTTTGTTTCATTTGATAAATACAGTTTAATATAATTTCTATTAGTAAAAAGGACAGTATCTTTTATACACCTTCTTTTCCAATTAGAATCATTTTAATTTTTAAAACACTAGTAAAGTTAAAAAAAATTAAGTGCAACTAATCATTTCTTCAATTTGCACCTTGTGTTAGTGATGCTTAGGGCAATTATCTTCCTGTCCACTCAAATTACATTCATTAATTTTTATAAGTTTAAAGATTGATATATTTAACATGTAATAGTGTAGCACATAACCCCAATAATAAACTCTAAGCATTGACATGATAAACAAAGATAACATTAGCATGATAAACAATTACGTACATTAAAATATACTATCTACCATTAAGGCAACAAAAAATCCTATTGATCAATTAATATGTATTCCCAATTCCATAGAAAAGAATTTTCTAAAATAGTCATATTTTCTATCAGCTGCAGTGATTTAAAAAAAAAAAAAATACTATTCTTTAACTTAAGCTTTTTCATTTTATTGATAGCAATTATTGCCAGTATAATGGAAAAGCTTAAATTAACATAACTTGTAACTATAGAGAGCTGAATTATAAGCTTATAGCTCTTTTAAAGTTAGTGCAATCAATATTTTCTGGGTGAACAAATTAATGAATGGTCTGTCACAACTGAAATAAAATGTTATTAATAAATAAAATCATCGTACAAAAAATATTATATTAATATATGTAATCTATTGGTGTATCTAGAACTGTTAAATACCAATAACTTTTAAAATATTTCTAACAATATTTCATTTTTATTTCCTCATACTGGTGCATGCAGGTTTTATGTCTTAAAGTTTTGTTGATTTATACTATATTAATAGTTTAAAGTTGCTTAAATATTTTAAATATCACTTGGATTTGGAAAACATATTTCTATGAATCATTATTACTATCAAAGCTTTTGAATCTCATTTAGTGGTTTTCTGCTTTAAAACTGACTACTTAATCTGTAACAATAAAGAGTAAAATTTGAACCTCTACAAATTCAACTCATAGCAATTTAGACATAGAACCATGCTTTTGAAATTGGATTAGATCTCAAAAATTGGAACATATAATGAGAAATTATTAAAGATTGAGAATTGTTGAACATTTTCTGCAATTCTGAATACTTGTAAAAAGTACTGAATTTTTTTTTAATGACATCATTTATGACATATATTTTAATGGTATTTGATGATTTGTACGTCTCAGGTGTATATTTGTTGTATGCGTATTCTCGTCAATATAAATCGTCGTTTGTTACTGACACTTGTTGGTTGTGTTTCTGCATCGACTGACAAATTGAAAGTACCCCGAATCCATAACAATATTTGTAATGATACAAATTTAATTATCATGCAGAATTTATCCTAAATTTTGGTATTTTTTTAAAACATTTTTAGAAATAGATTATGCTGTTGCTCTGAATTTGAAACCATTTTCATTGTTCCTTGAAATATTTGTTCTTTTTTTCCTTTTTGAAAGCTAAGGAAGAAGGAAGGCTATCTTAGCTTGCATGGGAAATAAGAAAGCGAAATATACAGTACTACGAAAGTTGAAAGGACAATTACATTTTTAAGCACTCAAATATCATTGGATTCAACTCGATTAGGATGGTTCATATGCATCATGAACAGAACAGATATTAGTATACTCAAGTCACATGGCTTTAATTTCTTTCACAATTTAACACTAAATAATTAAAAACATGTTTTTGAAAATATCATGAATATTATGTTATTTATAAGAAATTTAATTAAATTTCTTACGTTATGCATAAGAAATTTAATTGAAAGTGTCGATTCTAATTTTGAGATCCATTCAACGGCAAAGATGTGTCTGTGTAATGCATGAAGATTTTCTCAATTACTTATTCGTTAGGAGTATTCATTTTTTTTTTCAAACGAATCTACATATATCAACTAATAATAGTGAATGTGAATGTCTGCTTAGCTTTTTAAGTACATCATTTGATCTGAAGTTGCAAAATATGGAACAAATATGTATTGAAAGTTGACGATGTACGTTTTAGAGTGTCTTTAAAAAAAAATGAAAATACGAATTAATTCAATTTTTTTTAAATCTGATATTTTTGGCAGTTACTTAGAAAACTATTATTGATTGTCAAAAAATGATATTTATACAACTTGAAATTCATTGAAATGTTTTTACTTTGATATCTGTTTAATAGTATATTGTATAGACCTCTCTTCCATTTTTTTTTAATTTAAAAAAATTGAATGTAGTTTACATTATTACTCATTTTTCATTACTAGCTACTTTTAGAAACCAAGTAATGCCCTATTATTAATAGCAACTAAATATTAAATTAAGTAATTTGTGTAATGTATTGTAATGAAATTTTAAGCTTTACATTTTGAAAGACATGTAACTCATATTATTTTGCTAGCTATACGCCATTCTGCTTTTTGTGCTATGCATCTCCTTAATTTTCTATCTTCTTTTATCCAATTATATCAGAGAAAACAGCAGCAGTATTTAAAAATAAACTTTTATTAAAGAATTTTCACTATTGTTGGAGTTTAAAATTAAGCATAAAATTATTGTGCGTTAATTGTATTAATAATTATGCTTTTACTAAATGTGCAGCAAAATTTATTTTTTTTTTTAAATTTTGCCATATACTAAAACTGGTTTAACATGTAAAAAAAATCATATTTTTATTGATACAATGGAAGAAAATTCCAATATCAAGTATTTGTAATAACACTGAAAGCAGTTTAAGATTCACTTCAGCGATAAAATATATTTTTGCAAAATGTGCTTAAAATGATTTTTTAAATATTAAAAACTGACATGTATATTAAAAATAGACATGTATAAAAATTTAAATCATTTTTGTAATATAATATTTTCAGAAGTTGTAACGAAAAAAGTCCCACATTTTTTATAATTTTTAATTAAAATTTCAAAATAATTGCTCCATAGTGCACATTTCTACTTGCCAAATTTGGTAACTTTAGACCTAATAATCTATCTTGCCTTACTCAATATACACCCGTTTAGCTTTTATTTTAATGCAGATTTCTACAAATACTTTATGATGCTTCGTTTTTCACCTAAACCTAAAACTTTAAAACCTAAGGCATAAAATTATTGTTTTATTTTTTGGATTTTATCAAGGTTACATTGTTAACTATGTTTTTATTATAGCTTTATAAACTTTTTTACAGAAGTATTTTAAAATTAAGAAATAAATATAATGTTTTTCTTCAATTTTTTTTTTCAGGAGTAAAGAAACAGCAAATGAAACAAGTGCTATGTTTTTACAGCGGATCTAGTCAGTTTCAACCACAAATTGAAATTATAAAATGAACTATGAATGATAAGGAGTACTTTGAAACACAATTTTTAACAAGAGAAATTTTTGAAATAAAGCATAACGAATATTCTGGAAACTAGCTGAACGTCATTGTGATAAATATATGCAGGAAAGTGTTTACTCATAAACAAGATTAATCAGTTAAGATACACACAGATATAATCAGAAATATATCTGTGTATGCATGAAATGAAATTATCTGTCTTAGAATTTAAAGTATCTGCTGACCTTTGCAAGATGATTTAATAAATATTTATAATGCATATTGAAAGTAAAGACATATGTTTGTTGTATCTGCAATAAATAATTTATAATCAAATTAATTGAAATAAGATAAGTAAAACCAGTTTAACTAAATATATAAGAGAAATTTTATGCCTGTGAAATGTATCACAAAATGATTTTTTTGGGGGGAAATATTATTTAAATAAAAACCTTTCCTGACATATATCCGAGAAAAACATAGCCGTCAACATGAGCTGTGAATCATCTTCCGAGTTCCAAGATTTAAAGGGAAATATCCTGCCACATATCAAAGAATCCAGTGACATGCACAGCATGGAGTTTCTTCTGCGAAATGATTTAAATACACATTTAGTATCACACAGGAAAGAGAAGCGATATGCTTGTAACATGTGTTGTAAAACTTTTTCTGAACGAACAAAATTAAACAAACATTTACAGATGCATACTAAAGAAAAACTATATGTATGCGAAATGTGCACTAGAGCGTTTTCTGCTCAGGGAAATTTAAAGAGACATTTACTGACACATACGGACTGTAAACCATATGCTTGCGAGATGTGTAATAAAGCTTTTACTCGACGAGAAAATTTAGAGATACATTTACGGTTGCATACTGAAGAAAAACTATATACTTGCGAAATGTGCACTAGAGCGTTTTCTGTTCAAGGAAATTTAAAGAGGCATTTACTGACACATACGGACTGTAAATCATATGCCTGTGAGGTGTGTAATAAAGCTTTTACTCGACAAGGATATTTAGAGATACATATGCGGACGCATACGAACGAAAAACCATATGCTTGCCAGCAATGTTATCAAGAATTTTCGCAGCAAGGAAATTTAAGAAGACATTTACGAATACATACTAAAGAGAAACCATATGTCTGTGATGTGTGTAATAAATTGTTTACTCGGAGGGGAGGTTTAAAAAAACATTTAGCAACGCATAAAGGAGGAACCATATGACTACAAAGTGAGCACTAACCGGTTTCTGTTTTTTTATTAATGTTTTTAATAAAATAGTACGCAAAGTCAACCTAAGATAAATTTAAATACAATATGAAGATACAAGCACAGCTTCTGTGGCTATAATATATGTTGCCAAAATATAACAAACTTTATATGCAATATTTCCAAATATTACATCTCTACCCCCCCCCCCCCTCAGTTACAAATTAAGCTTATTTGGTCACCAAATGTTGGTCCCCTTCTTGTCTTATAAAACCCATTAAACAGCCTTCATGTACCAGTTGTTGAAGACGACGTTATTGGCTGGATAGGGGATGAATCTTGAGATTGACTTGGGAAATCCTGGCTTCTCATTTGGCAGTCAGACAGGTGATGCGTCTTTTGGAAGATTGCACCGGATGATACCTCTGGGAGTTTCTACAAAGTATGATCAAGGTGCAGCATACTTTGCCTTTATCTTCCTATAGCATTTTTTTTAAATCTGTGATCCAAGCGATTTGTCCTGGTTCCAGTTCTGTGTAGCAAGGAACAACATTTCTGACTCTGTGATGTTCACCATAATGTTTCATTTGATTGGCCCCATATGAATATATTTATATGTCTTCTGCTATTGGAATTTTGGGCATTGGATGCTGTTAGCACTATTGCGTGTTTTCATAGTTGCTATCATGTTTTACAATCATTTACTATTAGAATTAAACAGAATGCAAAATTAAACATAAGATGAATTTATATACTAGATGAAGATACAAGCATAGCATCTGCGACCACAATATATAATGTTGCTATAACAGAAAAATGAACTTTATGCAAATTTTATTACAGTTTCTTTTTAAAATAATGTATTTATTTACTGAAGCAGACGAAAGAGTAACTATATGCTTGTTACCAGCATATTATACCATTTTCTTAGCAAGGAGATAGTATATGCCACTTACTGATGCATAGGGACAAAGAACAAAATGCCAATGATTTATATAATAGGGCATTTCATCAATATGGTTAAATGCCCATTCATTGCAGCATACAGAAGGAGAAAGAAATATTTCTGAATACATACAAATGAGAAATCTTTTGAATGGTAACTAAGTTTAGAAGCATATTCTCTGAAAGAAATTTAATGAAACATTTACTAAACAGCTAAGAATGGGAAACTATAGAAATGGGGTTTTATAGCATAGGATTTTATAATTTAAAAATGCATTTATATTTATGATAAAAAATTTATTAACCTTTATTTTTTTCTCTTAAGTTTGGTTTTCTGTACCTTTTATTTAAAATTCCAAAATAGCATAATTTTTTAATCCATACTATAGAAAAGATAACTTTTATTTCTGCATACATTTTCTTTTGTTTCCTTCTTAATTTGTATTTTAATATATAATAATAATAATTTTTGAAAGAATGTAATTATTAAATATGATGTTTCATTTGTGCTTCCATGTGTGTAATGATATTTCTTAATTTAATTTAAAACTTAATTTTCTATTTTTTTACCTTAAATTAGCATGTCACTTTATTCTAAAATTTTCTCCTATTTCCTTCTGCAAATCCCACCTTTTTTAAATTTATTATTTTTAATATGCACTCAAAAAAATTGTACTCTCAATCCTCACGTCCCTAGAGAAGGAATAAAAATCTCTTAACACCTATGCCATAACTTCTAAAGGTAACTAAGGTCCCCTTTCCAGAATCGTGTCAAAGAAATACCTAAAAGAGTTTTTTATAAATACTAAGGAGAAAATTTCTTCTCGCTTTCACTTTGGTGAAAGCAGACATATTCTGCCTTTTGCCCTGTGTGCAAATCATACCCTCCCATGGTAAAATAAATTGTTTATTCCCAATTTGTCTTATTTTTAGCCAAGCATCAACAAAATTATGTTGCACACAACTTTATATAAATAATCGGATTAATCACATTTGTCGTAACATAAATACTGATAATGTGTGCATGCTAAAGTTTTTGGAAATAAAGCCATAATATAATTATGGTGTTTTTAAATAAAGCTTCCAGCATTTTAAATTCATATTCGAAATTAAATGCATTTTAGATCAAACAGGCCTTTTAATTTAATCCTTAATATATTCAGTTATTTATAAGCCAAAATTATGTTTGATGTTTTGCCATATGTATTATTTAAGAAAACAATCACAGATGTTATTTAGAGAAGCAGTATCCTTTTTTTTTAAAATTATTATACTGTGGATTATATATATATATATATATATATTGAACATTCAGTTAAATGAAAGAATATATTTCTTCGTTTTTCTTCTTAAATGCTTATTAAATATAAAACTCTCAGCTCATGAATTAAGTTTTTATAAGATAGATTTATAAATATCTTTAAAGTTAATATTGAAGAAATGTAAATATAAATATTATACAGTTTTCAATTTAACAATCACCTTCAAGTGCATTATGCAAAATGTGAAATACCAGTTAAAGATCTATGCATTTTATTCTGTTAATCAAATTTTGATCACTGTTATTGCAATAATATAAGATTTTGATTTTGTAATAAAAATACTTTATTAAAAAGGTGCAAAATTTTTTTCCTTTTTCTTTCAAACATAATGAAAAAAAAATCTTTAATAAAGAACACATTGAAAAAAATTAATTATATCTAGTCAGACCAATATTACCATCAAATGATTGCTTAAGAGCATTAAAAGAATGTGTGCGATTTTGCCCATAAGATGAAACTTTTCAAAAAAGATATTGACAAAATTGCGCTTGATCCGATGCATCTCAAAAAAAGTCAAGTGGTCTGTCAATAAAATCAGTTGAATTGCAGTTAAAATTGACAATAATAAAACAATTCGTATGAACAAAAGAAAAAAAAAAGAACTAATATACCACTATTTATATATTTAAAACAGTTATCAAAGAACTATTATTCAATTTTTTTCTTAATATGAAAGTTCTAGATATGCTATCCAAGGTTGTCTATCCTCCACCCTCCAAATTCGATAGTAATTTCAAAAACACTACTAAAAATTTGTCATGGAGAAAGTAATTATCATTAATTTTTATTTAGTTTGAAAATTAATGATTTAATTGCCAGCAGCCCTATTCACCCCCCCCTCCCCCGCCTTGTTTTCGAGTAGTATCTCAAAATAAAATTAATGGCAAGTAACTGATCAAAACGATTTGCATTTTAGTACAAAATAACCAAGTTACCTATGAAGTATTACGAACAAACGCGTGTGATCGGTAGCGGTGCGCATATTTCCATTCCCTGCTCTATTTCATACACGAAAAAAATCGGGCAATACTATTGATTCGTCTTTGTTATTATATGCTAACTACGAAGTAGTTTCAATTTCGGATTGTACATCGTAATTTCCGCACACTCGCTTGTTAACGTCTTGCCTTAGTTACGTCGTGTACTACAATTGCTAATGATGCAAAGTTTTTCTACGCTTAGCGTAATCAATTTCTTTGACAGAACTGTATTTTAAAGTTTATTTGTGTTATATTTACGATTTTTAACTGGTATTTAACATGGCTAGTTCAGCAAAAAAAAAAAGTGCGAGATAGTAAGTGTAGCAGAGAATTTCAAACTTCTTGGATCGAGAAATATGGCATGATAAGTAAAGGTGACAAAGCGGTATATGTTTTATGTTCTGGAACAATGATATGTAGAACATTTGCATTTGAAACGGCATTTTAAAACAAATTACAAATTTTGCCAAAACGGCGAACCAGAGCAAAAATAATTAATAGAAAGTGCAATAAAAGACAGAAATAAATAGTTGACGTCTATGATTAAATATGTTAGCAAAAAATTATACAAGTTATTCGGCTGCAAATGTCATTGTTCAGCATAGTAAACCTTTTCAGGAGGGAGAGTTTTTGAAGGAAGCCTGGTTAGCATGAGCGTCCTCATTTTTCGATGATTTTGATAATAAAGATAATGGGATCAATTCACGGTCACGTACCAAACAAACCGCTTCTGTTCAATTTTCAACTGTTCTGCGCATGTCGTGATGTCTACTGATAACGTTGACGAAACCATTGTTTAGTAAATATTACGCTAGCCGATCAATTATTAAAAACTTCTGATTTTTTAAAAAAGAGATTATTTTCTCCAAATTTTCTTAGTTATATAATTTTATTTCTTATATTAAAATTTTTATTAGTATTTTCAATAGAATGATTGTTTTTGCATAATTAATTATCGCTTTTTAATTCGTTTGGTGCCGCTTTATTCTTTCCCCCCCCCCTTTATTTTACCCGAAGGATACATTTTGATAAATGACTATGGCAGTGTTTTTGAAAAATTACATATGTTCTTTTTTACATATTATTGAATGTTGAATCTTATGAATATAGATCCCCCAGTTAGTTCTTTTTAAAAATAATTATTACTCTTACATAAATTAATATTTTAAAGCTTACTAATAAAATTATTATATATATTTTTTCTTTTACTTTTATAAATATTGAGACTTTGATGTTTTCAGTTTGCGCAAAGGAAAGAACATGAAACTCAAATTAGTATATATTGAAAAATTATGTTTACAATTTCAAATTATGAAATATAAAAGGTATGGATACCTTTTTTTAAATCTATGCAACTTATGAATAAATAATTTCATTTTAATTTGTAGAAATCATTAAAGGAAAACAAACAAAATCGCGCTTTCATAATTTTTATTTACAGATTACAAATATTATATATAGAGAGAGAGATAAAATATATGTGATAATTATTTGAAAAAATATGATGAAATGTGTGTTTTAATGTACTTCCTAATTCAAAAAACTATTTACTATTTATCAACATTTATTTTTCTAGACACTTAGAAATAATATAAACACAGTATGACAAGAATGTCAATGTAAATGGTGAAATCAATTTTATTCAACAGAAACATCCTAGATACTAAAGAACAGTCTTTTTTATGACTAATAAAAACATAATGTTGAACAATATACTTTTAGAGCAGAACATTTATGAAATTGTTTTAAATGCTAAAGTTACATTGATAAAAATTACATTGAATTAACATCATAAAATAAAACAAAAACATACAATACAGTAAATTTACTAAACAAAAATAAAGTCATAATATATATATATACAGAGAGAGATAGAGAAGTTAAATAGGATATAAAGAGGAGTTTAAGAACCACTTTTAAGCTTTCACAGAAATTTGTAATTCAAAATTGATATGTTAAAGAAATAGAAAAAAAAGTGAAACATGCATGCAGCAATGAAGTTGGGAATAAAAATTATATAATAAATGCTGATATGGAAATTGATTTTCAATGAAATGACCTTTATTTATTAAAACAGAAATCACTGAGGTGCACAGTGTTATAACAGGATATTATGATAACAGTCAATTTCAGTTTAAATACAATAAACTATTGACATTTCATTTTTAACAATAGAAAAGTTGTTTCATATTGTTACGTAATTTTCTGCCGGGGTTCATTTGAATAGTGGAAGTGATATGGTGTAAAGAACGCTCAATCAGCAGGCGGCAGTAGAAAAAGAAACGACGTTTATTTACACGAAGACACACAGGACAGCACAAAAGCGACAACTATTATCTCCACCCGAGACGTGTAGCATGTAGCATACACAGCAGCATACAACCAGAATCTACTGTAGACAGTAGCGCACAGCTCAGTTCAGCACGAGCTTGACTCCGTCGCTGCTCACCGTCGTTTCCGCCTACTCCGCTCTGTCGCTTACAACTCCGCCGCTCCATCTTCGGACTTGGATTACTGACTTTACTTCTCTGGCAGCTGCAGGCCCTTTTATAAGTCTCAGGAGGCGGGGCTAGAAACCTCTCAACCAATCGGGAACGTTCGAGGCGTATCTCGGTTCCTACAGGACGGATCGGGAAAATTCTCGAAGTTTCGGGTATAATCTATTTTGGCGCCAAAGTCGCCAAATTGATAGCCAAGTCGCCAAATGGTCGCCAAGTTTGTCGCCATGCTCTGGGACCTCCGACGCACACCTGGACTCCGTCCCATTCAGATGACTGTAAAACTTTCTTTCTGTTGATGGAACAAACTATGCTGGGAAGCCGAATTGCAGGTTTATAACAATATAAATTCACTTTAAATCCATCACAAACCTGCAAATGTAATTAGAAAACTAGTAATATTCACTTCCACGTAAGTTTAGCATTATAGCAGTTGTTATTTTTGCAACAGGAGTTTGTTTACTTACATTAATTAAATTTAGATAAGATTTTTTTTAAAAAAAATGCAATGTAATATTAATGTTAACATTTTAAAACCTTCTAAGCATATTCAAAATGATCAGAAATTTCATCAAATGTGAATCAAGTAAATTAAGTAAATTAAAAATGCACTCATGATTTTGTTTGATTGTTTTTGACGGCAAATAGCTAACCGATTTCTTTTTCGGTAAAATCCTAGATGGGCCCACCTCTTGGCGACTTATTTGAAATCTCGCCAAGTTGACTACTGATTGAATATTTGTTATTATTTTTCAATTAAAAAACGATACTTAAAGGCCAGAAATAATAATAAATATAATAAAAAATAAATATAATAAATAAATAAATAATTATAAAATAAAAAAATAATAAAATAAAAATCATAAAATAACTATAATAAAAAATAAAATTAAAATAAATTTTTAAAAATCCGTCTAGGTTGATTATTTAATAAAATAAAAAAAGAAAGAAAGAATAATAAAATAAAATGAGAAATAAATAAAAAAAAATATATATAAAATAAATATAATAAAAAATAAAAAAACCCGTCTAGGTTGCTACATTGGCGACGTTATCGCCACTCGTTTGGCAAGAATTCAAAAAGACGCCAAGAGGTGGGCTGTGCTAGGATCCACCCTCTTTTTCTTCGAAGAGTTTTTCTAACAAATTACTGGAACAGCTATATTTAATAAATGGACACACACTGAATAAATTCTTCAAACTGATCGGAACATATCACCGACTTCAAAGGCTTGAAAAAATCTATACCAAAGCTATCAACCCGTCAGGATTGTTGAAAGGAAAATAAGAAAACATTTTATCATGACAGTCACTTGTGTTTCGCATTAAAGCATGCATCCATCAGCATACCAGTATTTCCTCTGTTAACACATAATAAGAGGAAAGAAAATGACTCAAAAATTATAACTTCAAATGTAAAAAAAAAAAAAAAAAAAAAAATAATCCGCTTCATACTTGGCGGAGAACGTTAATGGCAGACTGATCGGCGGAAGTGGTGCTGATGAAACTTAAATGCCATGCGCAAGAAGTACATAACATGTGACTTTTACGTCACATGAATTGACCCCATTTAGTACATCAAAGATATTTCTCTGTCTAGAAGCACAATAAAAGAAAGAATCTTAAAACTGGCCCGAAATGTATCAGATTTACAAAAAAAAAAAAAAAAAAAAAATTGTTCTTTTTATATCGCCATGTTTTGACGAAACGTACTAACGTCACTAATCGTTCAGCTGTTTTTGCTCGATATTGTGCAGGTAACACCTTTGCTAACAACTACAAAGGGCATACATATTTGTTCATCTGTTAAAAATTCGCTTGCTGCGAAAGAAATTGATTTAAAAAGATTGTTTCAGTAACAACTGATGGTGCTCCAAATATAATGGGCAAAAAAAAAAAAAGTGGTATCTCAAACAGACGTATGAGATTCGATTCTTGAATTCCACTGCATTATTCACTAACAAGCCTTGTGTGTTAAGAGTGGTTTAACATCTTTTGATAATGTAATGGCGTTAGTGACAAAAATATTCAACCTCATATCGTCGCAGGCTTTAAAAAAGCGAAAGTTTGATGCTTTGTTGGATGAAGTTAACTCGGTGTATAATGGTTTACTAATGTATAATAATGTTCTTTGGTTGAGTCGAGGAAACGAACTTCAAAGATTTGTTGACTGTTTGGAAGAAATCAGATTGTTTCTGCAAAATGAAGGAGAAATAAAACAATACCCACAGTTGTTGGATGTTATGTGGCTTTCAAAATTGATGTTTTTTACAGACATGTGCCAGCATTTTAATGAATTGAACGTAAAGCTTCAAGACGCAAATTAAACAATTATCGTCATGATGGATCTCATTCGCGCTTTTGATGTAAAAATGCATATTTTCAGAAACGATGTTATTACAAGAAACTATAAATACTTCCTAAACTTGAAAAAAATATCAAAGATTTAGAATGTGCATGAGAAACCAGGCGAAGAAAAAGTGTTTGAAAAATTTATTTCTGTAATTGATTCTTCAATCATAAAATTTTCATCGGGATTTTTTCAGTTCAAAGAATTATCAGAAACCCTCAAGTTTATTATTTACCCTGATGTAACTTCATTTCATACTTGTCCTGAACTTGTCCCAATTCGCTTGGTTGGAAATTGAAGAATTTGAAATGCAACTGATTGAATTCCAGTCTAGTTCAATATGGACTCAACGTATTGAAGCAAGGAAAATGCAGAATTGATTGAAACATAAAGATTAACAAGCAATATAAATAAAAATGCCAGTAACGAAATTTTGGAAGTATGGCAGACCATATTTCATCATATGAAAGACCATATTTTAGAAAAAAAAAAAAGGCACGTTGATCCATAAAGGTTCGCCAGCCCTGTCCTAGTGTCAAGAATTAGAGTGATTTTGAAAAACATAGCTTATCAATCAGATCATAGCAAATCAAGCTCAAACAATCATAGCTAATCAAGATTCTATGTTTATTGTGCAAATATAATTTAGAATGAAATTTTCTTTTATTGTAACAAGATTCGTTATTGAAATGACTAAATTAAAGTTGGTAATATGGTGGGTGAACAAGTTGCCGGAGGCAGCAAACAGTTATTAGTTACATCTTAAACAAATTCTATGATATTACTAAGTATGTTAATAAATAATTAATGCTTGAAATATAAAATAAAGAAAGTTATTGAATTTTCTCTTTTTTTGTTCCATTTAAATATCGTTTTATTAATAAAAAATCTATTTTTCCTTTATCAAATTTGCTTTTGTTTGGGTAGGATATTTTTGGCTCTTTACGCGTATACGTAAGACATGTACTAATTTTTCTTTGCATAAGGATAAGCGTACATTTGCATTGGATACTGTGTGAAATTACATTCAAATATCAGTAAATTTCTGCATATAGTTTTCTCAGCATTTTAGAATGTCTTATTAAACCAATGGAAAACTTCTTCTCACTTGCACTTGGATAATGTAGTGCTTTCATTTCAGTTCTCCTTATAAGAATCTGCATCTCCTGAATTTTATCTCGAATATTAAGGTGGGAAACGGCAAGTCCTCGAAGGTCTCTATAAAGTTTGTTAAAAGACATTATCCCACACACCACCCCTTTGATGTGGCACATTTCATATTTCATATTATATTGAAAAAATCAAGTATGGATTTTGATGACTTTTTTCGATTCATTGGGACCATAATTCCATACTAATATTCAAATGTAGTTATAAACTGTACATCAATTTTTATTTATCTGGTGCTCTGCATTTTTAAGTTATCACTTTCCCATGTACGCGATTCTTAGACTAGATAGTCTCTCTTTTAGTACATTTGGTCCAAATTTTAATATAGATTTATCAATCCGATGAAGAACACTGAGTCAAATTTTATCCATTTACCTCTTCACGTATTATTACCCTGTTAGCATAAGATATTGTACAAAGTTTTCATGATGTTATCCGACATTCTGAATGCCGGCCAACATCATATAGATATCGTATCGATGTTGGGAATTTGGCGCTAATAGGGTAATTATTGTATTACCATAATTGTGTTCATTCAATTAGCAAACAAGCGTCTTCCTAATGGCATTCATCCAAAATATGATAGAAATCTATAAATTTGATATTTGGACAGCACAGCAAATTTCCCCCACTTAATTTGTTTAGATGCATATTTAAGTTCCTTTTTTCCCTTTCTTCTTTTATTGAATATGTTGAATAGCAATCAAAAGCGGGAAAGAATTAATTTAAAAGTTTTCATTTACAATCGCTGTGAACATAAAGTACGGCTATTTATAACTAAAGAAAACTCCTCAGAAATGTTTACTAATTGCAATTTATAACCTTGATTTTAAACTAAACAAAATAAATTCATCTTACACTGATGATATTTTAGCCTTATATTAACTGGAAATTCAAGGAGCCAGGGAAAAATTCGAATTACCGACGAATTAGAATTAAATAAATTCGAATTAGCCAAATTACCCAATAATAATAATGATATAAAGCAGCTTTTCAAAAGTAGGTTTAGTTAGAAATAGCTATATATATCGCCGAATTCTCTTTCAGCTCCAAGCCGCATTCTGTATGGTAACAGGAATGTCTTTCTTTAATCCTGTTTTATCATTGATAATAGTTAAAATATTTGTTTAATAAGAATTTAGGGTTTTTTAATTTCATTTCCTGGCCAGAAATCTATATATTTACGTTCATCTACTGCGAAACCATTTTATCAGAGCCTGCCTAAGGCAAGAGCAAACGGAGAAATTGCCCCGGCCCCCACATCAGAGGGCCTCCCCAAATCGAATAGAAAGTCTATTTCATTCTTTCTATAATGAACTTTTTTTAAAACAAAATATCAGTATAGTATATAATTCGTCAGTTTTATGTTAGCTTCTTCATTAATCTATCGTATGAACACGAAAAAAAATCTATATTTTATAAATTATTCCATATTTTATAGATTTATTACGGAAATCTATATTTTGTAAATATAGAGGGAGGCCCCCAAAGAAGATTTTGCTGTGAACATAACCCAATTAGGTTAAGTCGGGCCCTGCCTTTTATAATAAATGTTGCAAACCAGAGTCATCATTGACTTACATCCTGGACTGATCGGACTGACCAATTTGCCATCTTATCGATGATGAGTGGGTGCCCTTACACATAAAAGAGTATCTTCTGCCTAAAATGTGTGCATATGAGAGAGAGAAGGGGAAGGGTCCTGCAGAAAAATATCTGTTACTCGCCCCCTTTTTTTCCGACAAATAAACAAAATAGCAATAAATTTTGTTACAAATCTGTACAAGGGTAACTCAGAACTTTTAAGATTGCTTTCTCTCACCACACATGACTTTATTTTGAAGTACTCCTTCGTGGGGTCCTGTAGAAAGAAATCAGCCAAATTAGCTAAAAGCTGGCTCTGTTCGCGAACTTGGTGGAAGTAATATCTTGACACTGTGAACATAACCTGACACCAACGGTTCGATACCGCTTTCAGATTCAAGGACGGTAAAATAATGTGAACGGTTTCGACATATTAACTAAAATGTTTTTTCGCATATGAAGTTTGACGATAAATCCACAATAAATCGATTACTAGCTGCCACTCACTTTGCAAATAATTTCCACCAATAATATTCATGGATTGAGGTTGCATGTGCATGTTTATCTGTTGTTAAAAGAGGAATACAAAACATTAGGTTAGTTCAATCTATGCAATTTTTAGGTTAACTGACTTAAATAATTGTCTAGTTACGAAAATTTATAGTTTGTCCAAATATAAAAGCGGGCAGTTTTTAAAATTTTCGTTTTGTGTCACAATTATCAATTTTTTAAAAATTTATTGAACAAATGCTTATTTGATTTTTTAAATTTATAAATCAAAACTAAGTCATTCATAAACATAATATCATGAAAAAAATCACATGGGATTCTTAAACATCTCAAGAATGTAATGGGATTGAATAGAAACAACTGTGGTATTTATCTTGTAATTTGATTATAGAATGGGGACTTAAAAACTGTGAATTATTTTATAAAAGTTTTAAATTGTTAACTTTTTGATGATTTAATTTGATTGATTGACTTGCAGTGTTAGAGTACTTGAGGGGGTAGTGGAATAACTTTTCATAGTTAAATAATAAAGACCACAGTGCAGTATTTCTTGTGATACTATTTTTTATACAAATTTAATAGCGTGTATATATAAATATATATAATGGTTTCAGTTTTGTATACATATGTTGCTTTGTTTATTTAAAAATTGTTTTTATGTATTGCTTGTATTTTCATGAGAATTTATTTATTCAGTTTTTAAATTCAGGTAGCTCACTTAAATTTCTGTGCAACTACTTTCAAATTATTTTGGTAATGAGTGTTTTTCTTTTTCTATTTAATATATTGCTAATATGCTTTATATATTGAAAAATGTTTTCATAAATATTCTTGCATTTTTTATAACTAATGAATATTCTATGTTTTGTTTAATTAATATAGATTTATTTATAATAAATTTTAATTCTGTTTGGATATAAATTCATTTAAAGTAAAGCATGCAACATTTGAAATATATTTTATTTTCAGAAATGTAAGAAGAATATTTCTAAAATGAGGTGGGGGAAAAATTAGTTTTTGCTTCTTGATTTAGCCAGGTATTTTCCTTTTGTTTTTTGTATTCATTTACTCCTTTCTAATCGTATAAGTAAACATTTGACTCAAATCATCTGCTTAAAAATATTAATTTGTGTATATTTGAAATTACTTGAATTTAATTAAAGAAATTTGATTTCAAGTCAGATCTTACCTTTCCATATTCCATTATTGTTTTAGATACTGTATAAAAATGCCAGAAATGATATTAAAAAATAATTATTAAATACATTTCTTTCAAATAAACTTTCAGTTGTATCTTACTAATTAACCTTCTTTTAATTATTTGATGTTGAAAAATTCATATTTCTGTGACATTCAAAAATTTTTGAATGAAGGGAAGAGAAATACTGCCATCAGATGGGAAATCACATGACAATACTTCTTATTCCATTGTTCCATATGAGTTCATTCTTTTTAATGCATTATCTTTATTTAAAAGTTGAAATCCTTTTTTATATTTCAGCCACAGAGCAAGTATAATAAATATTATACTATATGAACTGTTAGCTAATTTATTAAAAAGGGGTGATATTTTTTTGTTGATATCCTCAGACAAAATCTTTTCAAATCTTAGGGTTAGCAACAATTCTTCATAATACAATTTATTATTATAATGCATAATGAAGAAGCTTCAACATTTCTTACTCATGGTTAGATTGCATGAGCAAAAAATATTGCTATTTGCTCATGTTCATATTACTAATAAAATATTACTAAAAATATTAATTATGTTTTGCTTGTATTTTTCTATAGATGACATAGTCTAAACTTTATTTTTATAACTTTATTATTTTTAATTTGTGTCAAGTTTTTTTTAAAGTAATAAAACTGTTTTTGAAAGTTCTGTGAATTTATAATGAAATAAATACATTTTATATAATAAATTGAAATAATTTAGGTTAGTACAAATGTTTATCTATGAAGAGAGGGAGAAATATATAATAGAGTCTTATTACATAATGTAACAGGTGCTACAAACTTGCAAGCATTAAGAGCAGTTATATATGTGAGAAATATGTATTATAGCATAATTAATTTTTTAAAATGAACTTTATTGAAGAATAAGTGTTTATATAATTCTTGTGACTTTTATTATATTGCACAGGTATGCAGTTTTTAGTTATTTTACATAAAAATTAGTAATTATAGTATTAATATATAGTATTTTTATATATAGTATTTTTTAAATAGTATATTTTAGAATACTATTGTATTATGAATGTGGCTTTTTAAAATTATTTTTGTTTTGCTGCTAAAATATATTTGAAATAATTTATTAGATATAGAAACTAAAATATTTAAAAGATAAAATAATAAAGATGATTTGATTACTATTGAAATACAATAACATAATTATCTTAATGATAACTGTTATTAATTAAATCTGCTAAATTCTTGTGTTTTTTCATATGTGCTTAGTATATAAAAAATTAAATATTTATGCAAAATTACTTTATGTAAATAATTTGAGACATATAAATTTTTTTTCATCTGAGAATAAAGTAGGAGGAGTTTAAAAGTAAACTTTGTTCTAGAATATTCTTATTAGCTTATTATTTGTGCAGAAAAAGCTATCACTTTTTTAAAGAAAATCTCTTTTTAATTGGCTGTGCTTTTTTTAGTATGATGTTTTATTTTGAGAATATTCATTAAGTATTCTCTTATACCTATACATTTTATTCATTTTTATAGTATTGTTGAAAATTATTCTTTTATTTCATTTTTTTAATTGAATAAAAAAAAGGATTGAATTATTTTTATACAAAAAAAAATCAGTGTTTAATTTAAAAAAATTAAATTTTTTAATATTTTAGCAATATTATTTGATGATTGATTACAGACACTAATCATTATAAAAATCAAAAGTTACTTTATCTATTTGTTGTTTGCTCAACATTTTTTCTTTTTTCTTTAAAAAAAAGCTCATATTTTAGTGATATAATCATATTATTAACTGAGAAATAAATGTGATTAAATTTGAATTCTCCAATATTACATTTATATCAGAATAGCTAAATTGATATGTTCTCTTAAAAGAAAATTATTGGGCTTTTTTGATAATTGCAGATTTATGTAATAAAATATTTAGTTACTGTAAATAAGAATTTAAAAAAAATAATCCAAAATTGTCAAATATTTAAAAATAATTCTTATTGGCATTTGATGAATTATTTTTTATAATATATAATTCTATCAGCTCGAATTTTGCTTTAAACTTAACTATCTATAAAAGGCTTCTTTTTATATACATTGTTTTGAAATATTGGTTCTATGGTTGCATTTGATACAATCTTTATCTAATCATGATATTTCTAGTAGGATCTATATATTGATTCCAAAATTTTTTCCGAATAATAATTATAGGATACGTCAGTAGAATGGCTAGTTTTATAGACTTCTGTTGTACGTTAAATTATTGACATTTTTATTAGTTCTGAGTATCAAATATATACATTATATATTATATGTTCCTTAAACTTTCTTATTATATTCTTTAGATTTGGATCAGTATTGCAGTTGTTTTTGCTTTACTTGAAGATAAGAAGCACCAGTACTTCACATATTGTTTTCCACTTTAGAGCATTCATCTTCCATGGATTCAGTACAGAAACATTCTGAAGCAGTCAGTTAATCTTGTATTGAATTGTTTGCTAAAAAACAGATGAGTAGAAATTTACTATCCATTATGGAAGTATTAAATGCTTCTCATTTATCTAGAATTGGTGAGTAGGTATGGCCAAAAATAGATTGAGATATTATATTTTCTGAAGGAAAGCCTCTCCAAGTTCTAGAAGAAAGGGAGTGTCTGCGATGCTTTTGGCAAAGAATTTGAATAATCATCGGTGGTCGTTTGACAAAAAGTAAATTGTACACTTGTGACTTATGTAAAAGATGTTTTGATCTGCCACAATAATTTAGGATGCCTTTAAAACCTAATATAAGAAAAAAATTGCATATTTGTGGCATCTGTAACAAAGCATTTTCTCAGTTGGGACATTTAACGACTCATTTGCTGACACACACTACAGAGAAACCACATGTCTGTAATGTCTGCAACAAAGGATTTGCTCAACAGGCGCATTTAATGGCACACTTACTGACCCATACAAAAGAGAAACCACATGCTTGTAATTTGTGTTGTAAAGCATTTTCTTTGCAAAGAAATTTAAGGAGACATTTACTTACTCATACAAATGAGAAACCATATGTTTGCGAGTTCTGCAACAAAGCATTTTCTCAATCAGGAAGTTTAAAGAGACATTTACTGATGCATACAAAAGAGAGACCATATAATTGTAATATTTGCAATAAAGCATTTTCTCAACAGAGACTTTTAAATGAGCATTCACGAACACATACAAATGAGAAACCATTTGATTGTAATTTTTGTAGTAAAACATTTTCTCAAAAGAGCAATCTTAGGACTCATTTACGGACACATACAAACGAGAAACCATTCATATGTGATGTGTGCAATAAAGCATTTTCTCAAAAAACGAATTTAAAAACCCATTTGCCAGTACATACAAAAGAAAAAACTGCATGTTTATGATTTATGTAGTTAAAAATTTTCTTGGCTCTGTTATTTAAGGAAATATTCTATGACTCATACTAAATGGAATCCATTTAATTTTGAATTATAAATATACAAAATAGCGTTCTGTCGACACGTTAAAGGACATTTTTAAGATTTACTGGAAGGGCTTTCATTTCAGTAAATCATTAATTTGAGCATTAAATAAAGTGCAGACTATAAGTCTTGTTTCATTATTTTTAAAAACGACAAATTCAGAATTTTAATGCAAATTTTATGCATCTTTTAAATGGTTGAAGGTATTTGTTACAATTAAGTCATATATATATATATATATATATATATAGTTTTCTATTTCCTTTAAAAGGCTTCAATTATTTGCAATGTAATTTTTAAAAAAAATTCTCATAAACAATAATGTATTGTGTTATGAAATAAGATAAAATCCTTACAATCTTCTAAAGAATATTGTTTGAAAAAAAGTTTCATTTTTATTAAAAATGAAGAGCTAATTATTATCTTTTCTATGTAGAATTGCTTCTCTTATAATATTTTATCCTTCTTAAATTTATATAAAATATCAATTACTAAAAGTTTCATATTATTTTATAGGCTTTGGTATATTAAAATATAACAATGTAATGTTAAGTTTTATTAGTGGAAGTTTTAATGTAGATTTCTGCCTTTTAAGTGAGTGTTTTAATGTAATTCCATTGGAAATGAAGAGTGATAATAACTTAAAGTTGGTATATGTAGAACAGAAATCACTTGAACAAATTATTATTTTATTTAATTGACTGTCTTGCTTATTTTTCGAAAATAGTATCAACAGAAGAAAATGAAGATTAAAAAAAATGGAATGTTAAGGATTAATAAATTCTATAATGTTTAATATTCAAAATTTTATCATCCATTAAAAAATGTCAATTTTTTTACATAACCTACGTGATTTGTTAAATATTTTTTGTTTAATGTGTATTTTTAATTATTAAAGATAAATTTGCAGTATATGCATTAGAAATTGTAGATTATCTTGCTTTATAAAAAGTGCAAAAGTTTTGATTAAACAATTCTATTCTTAGAATCAGTTTGTAAATGGTATTTTATAATAAAACAAACTGTTCTTTTTTGTATTAAAGATGTTTTTTAAATACTTGTTTTGTCTTTTATTTTCCTCTTAGAAACATTACTACAAATTATTTTCAAGAAGGATTCAGTATATTAAATTGTATTCTGATTCAATGTCATTGCATATACAATCAAACCTGTTATAATATTTGTTTATAAAAATTTTTAACAATGAAATTTGTTGTAATTATATATATTTATTTCTCCAGCATAAAATTACGAAGTAATTCATGTGTGTGCGAATATAGGGGACATTTCCTTAATGAAGTATTTCTCTCCTGTTCGTGAGCGCATACCCTGGACTCTAGTTTCCAATAAATAAATAAATTCCTTTCTTTTTTTTCTTTTCTTTTTTCCCGACCACTTCGCTTTTTAATGTACGCTTACTAGTTCTTATCACTTCTGTCGCCCCTTTAGCGAATCCAAACCTCATTAGTTTCTTAATGTACTTAAGAACGAGGATTCGCTAAGGATGATGGAGAAGATTTGTGAAGTCTCAAGAGATATTTGTAAAGAAATTCAGAAGAGGCTAGGATGATGGATCTATGTCTTGGGTTGTTTACAGTCTTGTTTTAATTCATTCTTTATTTTTGTAATTATTCTGGCACAGCTTCTAGTTGTTTTTTATGTAAGATTATAGCTATTAAAAACTTTGTCGTTTCTGCTTATATTCTTGCTTTACCTTCTAGTGGTGCTTTTTTTATGTGTTTGTCATTCTAAATCTGATTTGTATTTTCATCTTGTATTTGTGTCTTTCACTTATCTTTTCTCTTTATATAATGGGATAGATATATGATTTTAGATATTGATATATTGTTTGATATAGCTGTACACTAGGGTGGAACGAAAAAAAAAAATCGATTTTTGATTTTTAATTTGTAATAGCGCGGAAAAATTGCCTTTTGTTGTAGGTAAAATAAATTATAAATATGAAAAATATTGGAGTTAGTCTTGAGGCGCTGCAAAGACGTTTAAGTTTCATAAAATTGAAATTTTTGCTATATTTTTAAGTTTTTTTTTTTACACGAAATAATCAACTTTTGATTTTTTAATTTGTGATAGCACTGAAAAGTTGCCTTTTGGTACAGATAAGATGAATAAAAATTATAAAAATATATTAGAATATATCTTGAGGTGCCGCAAGGACGTTGAATTTCATAAAAACACACTTTTTGCAACTTTTTAAGGATTTTTGCGTGTTTCGATTATGAAATAAAAAGCTTTCATTAGGTATTGTCATATGAATTAAAGTATAAAAACAGTTTTACTATTCACTGGCATGACACTGAGTCATCACCGGAGCGGTTGTTGTTGAGGTAAGGCAAAGATTTGTCTGCGTCCGGTGACAAGGACAGAAGGTTTCAAATCAGTAGCTTTACCGAGTTTAGTTCAGTTGACGTTTACCGGTCTATTGTGTAACTGATTAACGTAATGATTTGTTAGTTTGTGCTTGTGTGCTTTGCTGTGAGTAAAAATGGCTCAGTCTAAATAAAAGAAGACAAGACAAATATCGGAGACAGACTTCTACTTTTGGGAAATTTAGTGATTTGCTTGAAGATGAACACACTATTGATGAATCTAGCGTTACTGTTATATTAGATATAACCTCGAAATTGCTTCGGAGGAGGATCCTTCTGTAAGTTTCTTTCTTTAAGAGTAAGATCCATCTGACACTTTAGTTCCCATAATAGAACAAATATTGTCAAGAGCTTCTATTCCCGTTGCTTCTAACAAAAGAATTTCACAAATAATAAAAGCTTATCATGCTAAATATTGTAATTAATAATTTTTTCCAATTGTATATGTATTTAAAATCTGTAACATTATATGAACAAAAGAATTCTTAAAAATATTTTTTCAAAGTTTATAATTTTTCATTTTTTTTTTTTTTTTTTACAAACTAAGCTTTTTGTAGCACTTCAAAATATTGTTGTATTGCAACCAGAATCCAGAGGGACATATAGCTCTGAGATCACTTTTGCTGTAGTTGTTCTCTTTTCAGGCATTACAATCCGCTTCAGTACCCGTCGATCTCTTTCCGCCCAATATTTTGCTTTGCCGAGCTTGTCTTGCCGCGCTCTGTGTATGCTGTCATGACTTTAAACACCATACTTCTAGAAACGTCTAAAAGTTGGGATGTTTCGGTCACACTTGCTACAGCTGGACAGGCTCCTACAATTTGGCCTCGAATATATATATATATATATATATATATATATATATAAACTGGTGGCTATCATTATATTTCAATGCTTACGAGCGCATTCAAATTCAAATTTTCATTCACATGTGTTTCCATTATTTTGATAACCAACTGAAATTTTCAAAGCCTTGCACGCGAGCATCATGTGGGATCGTGCTTGAAAAAAATCCGTGTATGAGCGTTTTGCAATAAAAGAAAATCCAGTATGCAACTTTCTTTTGGACAGATAGAAATCAAAATTAGACACTGAACTACAATTTAAAAAGATTATAACAATTTTCTTTTGTCTGAGACATCGCGTTTTAAAGTTATCATGTTTACGTATAAATCTGTACAAATATAGATTGATAGAGAATGATAAATACATATTCTTGACGAGATATAATATAAATCTAAACATTAAACACTAAAATTGTAAAACAAATTTCATATCTCAATCGCTGAACTTATTTACATAAAAAAAGTACAGACTGGCAGATGATCAACTCCTTGAAGATTAGTTTCAAAATTTCATACATATCTACACTTTGGATGCGTAATCGGGGCACCAAATTTTATCCATCTAGCTCTTTAGCTTTTTCAGTCATTTTCATTTGTGGCATCTGTAACAAAGCAGCCAGCAAGACTTTTTATATATGTATTTTGTCTGAAATTTCAAAAAAATCTATAATTTGGAGTAAAAACCATACGTCAAATTTCATCCATCTAGCTCAAAATGTTTTTGAATCACAGCTTTCGCTGAAAAACAAGACATGATTCTGAAAAGATCCCCCCTTCCTAGATTTAGTGTTCGAAACGTAATGCTTCATCAAAATCTCGAGTTCGAATTTGTTTTTATAATTACTTTTTCTCTTTACATATTTCATACATGAGAAAGTAAAAGGTATGATAGTAAACATTAAATCCTTTTCTTTTCTTTTCTTTTCTTTTTTTTTTTTAGAAATGGAAATTTTTTCCAATATTTTCTTTACAAGTTATTTATTTTAAAACTTGCCGCCTTTGGCGACCAACCGGTTCGCCAATCTTAATGCTCGTCAAAATTTTAATAATTAAATATTTTATGTAACTCCTATTTTAATATCTTCTTCATCAAAATATTTTAAAGCTTCAAATTTTGATAGTCATAAATTTATTCATAATATTATAAAGGCCTTCAGCCATAACGTAATATGTATCTCTCTCTAATTTTTTGTTAGCTCCCGTAGAATTTATGCTTTAAATTAAAGTGAAAATGGTTAAATTGCAATTAATATAAGAGCATTTTTTTAAATATGAGTACTGAAAACAGAATCGCAGAGTATTTAAACCTTATGGGCACTAAAGAATATCTGTCTTAATTTATGTAATATCTTAAGAAGTTTTCTACAAATTTTTCTCAGATTCATCATGAACAGATCGATTAATTAACAATGTTTAGTTTTAAATGCACCAAACTCTAAGAAAATAAACAGAATCATTTGAAATAATAGGTCGGAAACATTTTTAGTCTTTAAAACCAAGTCAGTATCTGTTGAAAATAGAGTTTCAACAAACAGAGCACAATGAGCACAGAACACAATTCAGAATGACTGTAATTATGGAAACGTCACCGAAAGGTAGTAGGAGGTATGCACTACATATGGCATTCAGCAGTGAAAACTGTTCGTGATAGAGGAAATTGATCAAAAGTAAAATCATATTATTCATGGATGCGTCCTGATAGGAACAATGCGCGGTTTCTGATTCTTCGACTGCTGTGGGTCACTCATGATTGATTTCCTGCCCCAAGGGAACAATTATCAATTTAACACACTACTGCAGTACTCTGGTGAAACTATGAAAAGCAATCAAAAGCGAACGGCCAGGCCTTCTCCTATAAAAAGTGATACTTCTTCATGAAATATTCTCCATATTATTCAAAAATTTAACACCAAAAACAAAAATCTACAATAATTTGGAACTTGATGAAGAAATAAGAAAACATGCACATGCTATATATTTAAATAATACTGTAAACATAATTTTGCAGATGTGTGGTCAAACAGAAAACAAATTTTGAATAAACTTAAATTTATTTTTCCTTAGGAGACATATTTGTACATGGGAAAGATCAAAGATGCATCTATCTACATTATAACACAAGAACAAAGTAAAAATTATTTTCCCTGAGTGATTTTACTATAAGATTCTGATAGGGATTTCTTTGTCATGTATACATTTAAGAAAAAGAATTTTTGGTATCTTTGAAAGGAATGCATAGTTGTTAAGAATTTTTATCCCTTCTTTTGGAGTATCAAAAATTGCAATAATTATCAGTTTTCTAGAATGCATGTTAAAATTAATTAAGTAAAAAAAAAAAGTGGGGTTTAGATCAGGAACTAAGAGAACATTTTAGAATAAAATAACACACACCAATTTATGATAAAAATTAGGAAATTAATTTAATATATAAATTGCATTAATAAATATCATTACACACACATATTATATATATATAATGAAGAAATAATTTAATCAAAATCTCTAGGAGAAACTTTAGAAGCACTTAAACTATAAATTTAAAATTGTTTAAATACTTGAAAAAAAATGAACAAAATTCAGCCATAAAATTTTACACCAAGCATACTGAAAGGACATTGAAATTATCTGAAATACTAGGTTAGGCTTTAGGGTAAAATCAAATAGCCAAACTTAAGAATAAATTCATTTGATTAGGTTAAAAAAGGGTTAATAAAAGCTATTCTTTGTGGAGAAACTGAATTTATCGAAAAAGTGGTGAAAAATCAGAATTATTGCTTTTCGTTTTTGAAGGATGCTTTGAAAATAAACAAGCTATTGCCAACAGACATAGTCAGAATAGTTTAAAAATAGAGAAATTACCCTTTGCAGTGTCATACTTGAGGAGGGGGGGGGGACTTACAAAGAGATAAATGCAATTTCCTAGATTTTTTTCCTTGAAAGTTCAGGTTAATTTTTCAGGTTAATTATTGATTTAGTTCAGGATAATAATTTTTTTAAATAATATTATAAACATTTTAAACTTAAAAGAAAAAAAGCTTTATTTTACATCAGTCTTTTTATATTAATGTTTTATGATATAATCCTTTTGACTTGAAATACAATTTGTCCTTACTTGCTAAATTAAATTCAAATAAAATCCTGGTGTCTATTTATGGCAAAAAATTTACATCATACATTTTTGCTTTTGGCACAGCATTATTTTTTGTTATAACTTAATAATATATAGAAAGTTACTGCAATCATTATAATTTGTGAATTTCATTGTATCTATTAATAATAATAGGAAACCACAAGGGTATACTTCTTGACCTAAAGATAATAAATTTGGATTAAATATAATTTTTAAAAAAGGAAATGTGCATCTCATTGACATTTTAAAAACTTTTATTCATATTTAATCAATCAAAATTCTAATTCAGAGAAGTATTCAGAAAGCATTAGCACTCAAAAACTATTTTTAAAATTTAAAAAATTAATTTTGTTAATTATAGTTTTATTACAATACAATCTCTCTCTCTCTCTCTCTTCGCTTATTTTTATAATTTTTGAAAACATTTTTTAATCCAAATTTGTCACAATTTTTTTCACTCATGCAAATGGTATTCAAACTGTTATCATTGTTTGATGAAATTATGTGTTTCCTTTCATTTTTCGACTAATAAAAGTATTTTTCTGCTTATATATTAACATTTTTTTGACAATGTCAATGAAATTTTGTTTCCTAATTTAATTTCACTTAATTGTTTGTAGTGCAATCTATAAATATAAGTCATAATATGTAAGGTATAAGAAAATAAGCCTGGTATTCCAAATAATTCCATTTGCTACTACTTAATTTTTTTTTATCAGCATCTTTAATTTAGCTAATATGTTGTTGAGTATATCCTTCTTCAATAGTATCAATGGCATATGAAAAAAAAAAGTGAAAAAAATTATAATATTACATAAGGCAATGTGTAAGTTAGATAATGCAGACAGTTGGGATTTTCTTGCAATTCTGATACTAGACTCAACTCCGTTAAGAAGTTTCATGCACAAAAAGCTTGGTAAAAGAGTAAATAACATGGTAAATCTAAAGTGACACTACTTTAATTTCTGTTTCAATTTGAAATTAAAAAATACTTTAGTGAAGAAACTATGAATATCAAGTAAAGGAACAAAAGTATGCATTTAAATAAAACATTATAAATATTGATCACTGAAGAGAACTAATTATTTTGATGAAAGAACCTGATCTAAATTATATGTTATCATTAAGTACAATATTGCAATTTACTTGAAAAAATACAAATGTTTTTAATATAAAAGTATAGTTTAGTTAAGTTATATTAACATCCCATTTTGAATACTAAGGTTATTTAAGGGCAGATTTTTCAATTTTAAAATTTAACCTTTGCCTCAAGGAATTAAATGTACACCAGACTCGCACAGTGTTTTTCTGGTGGACTCTATTTTTTAACCTAGAAATTACCGTTAACCACATTCACATACTGAAGCAATAACAATTGCTTCACATACAATTAGAGATGCGTAATCCACGATTATTTTTAATAACAAATAATTTTGCTATTGTTATTTTTAAATATTTGTTCCAAAAATCTGTTATTTCAATCATTTTATTAATTAAAAATTATTACTTAATATTAAATATAAAATTTATTAATTGTAATTAGTACTTAATTTACTCATTTAAGTAACGTGTGATTGAATTAATTTGTCTATTTCAGCTTACTTCTTAAATTTGATTTTTTTCAAAACTATTTATTTAATTTCTTTATTGGAGTAAACTATTTTCTGAAAAATTTGAATTAAATATATATATCATTTCTTTAAATTATTTACTTTAGTTCTGTATTTTACCAATTGATGGCGCCAGCAGTAAACGGAATAAATCCAGTCCAGTCACAAGTAATTAAAAAGGATTTGATAAGTGTATCCTCAAACACGAATATCGGAAAGTCAAGGTTATTTTCATGAAGTGGAGCGGCGATTTCACACTTTCCAGTGAAGTCACCGCTCCGATAAATTTCAGTGATATGCAATTCAATGATACGATAATTCCAATAAACGGTCCGTTCACTTTTCAATCCATTCACAGATTTCCCCTTTTCTGTTTTGTTCGAGAGCTTCTATTGGACAGATCGTATCGATTGTTACTTTCCAGAGAAGTCACCGCTCCAGTAAATTTCAGAGATATCGTATCGATTGCTATTTTCTATCATGATCCAAAACCTGTAATTGAAATATCACCAGTAAGATCGTATCAAGGATTTGAATCACATCCCTCTTAGGGCTGACGATTATTTTAAGAGCGGTTATTACGCAACCAATATCAAAAAGTCACAAATACCAGTGATCAATACTTTTCAAAGAGGGGTGTGATTCAAATCCTTGATACGATCTTACTGGTGATATTTCGAGTACAGGTTTTGGATCACGATAGAAAGTAACAATCGATACGATCTGTCAATGGTAGCTCTCGAACGAAACAGAAAAGGAGAAATCTGTGAATGGCTTGAAAAGTGAACGGACCGGTTATTCTTGGAATTATCGTATCATTGAATTGCATATCACTGAAATTTATCGGAGCCGTGACTTTATTGGAAAGTGTGAAGTAGAGATGCATAATCCACGATTTTTTGAATAACAAATAATTTTGTTGTCGTTATTTTTAAATATTTGTTCCAAATATCTGTTATTTCAATCATATTATTAATTAAAAATTATTACTTAATATTAAATATAAAATTTATTAATTGTAATTAATACTTAATTTACTAATTTCAGTAACGTGTGATTGAATTAATTTATCTATTTCAGCTTACTTCTTAAATTTGATTTTTTTCAAAACTATTTATTTAATTTCTGTATTGGAGTAAACCAGCTCTTCTCAAACTTTTAATATTCGTGGCCCAGTTTTCAATCATAATTTTCATCTCGCCACCCGCTTACAATAAAATGTATATAACAATAATGTATATTGAATATTTTGTATTCTGTTTTTAAATTATTTTTTAACTAACTGCCAAAAAAAGAATAAAAAGGGAGCCAACATCGGCGAGAAATCACATCTACTTAAGTACATCTAAGAATACTTAAATTTTGGGTTTACCAGTACTGAAGTAGATGGAGAGGAAAGGTCCCTGTGCATCATTTGCTCAAAAATGTTGGTCGCAGGCAGCATGAAACCTAATAAACTTAAATGACATTTGGAAACGCTTCATAGTGAGTACGTCAACAAACACAGAGAATTCTTCCAATTAAAATTAAAATCATATAAAAAGCAAAAATCATTTTTTAAAGAAACTTTATGAATAAAAAAGATTTAATTGCATCTTATAAAGTTTCATATAAAATAGACAGAAGTAAAAACTTCACACCATTGGTGAAGAGCTTATTTTGCCAGAAACTATGTTTGGAGATAATTTTTCAAAACAATTGCAGTCCGTAACCTGTTTCAAATGATACTGTTGCACGTCGAATTGGTGATATAGTTGAAGATGTACAGTGTCAGCTTTTCTCGAAGTTGAGTGACAAATTGTTTTCAATACAGCTTGATAAAGTAACAGATAGTAATAAAGATGCTCATTTAATTGCCTATGTTCGATTTTGTGATAATATGTCAGTAGTAGAAGAACTACTTTTCTGCAAACCAATAGAACTCAAAACAACGGTCCTCGCATTATTTGCTATTTTAAATGATTTTATAAACGAGGCAAACATAGAATGGGAAAATTGCACCGATGGTTCTCGTTCAATTTCCGGAAGATTCCAAGGTATACAAGCACTTGTAAAACAAACATCGCCTCAGTGCGTCTGGATACATTGCATGATTCACAGAGAAGCTTTGGCTTCGAAAGAAATGAGTCCTGGTCTGAATATTGTGTCAACTACGGTTGTAACCGTAGTAAATTATATAAAAATGAGACCCCTGAAATCGAGAATCTTTTCTGCACTTTGTAAAGACATAAGTTCAGTACATTCAGCATTACTATTTTATTGCGAGGCAAGATGGTTATGACGTGAGAATTTTTTTGCAACGTGTTTATGAATTAAGAGAAGAAATCGCCATTTTCCTAGAGGATGGAAACAGACCGGTGGCCGAGAATTTTCACGATGGTTTATTTGTGATGAAACTGAGCTACTTGGTCGACATATTCAAGAAATTAAATAATTTGAATTTTCCACTCCAAGAAGCGAATACGCATATGTGGGATACGAGTGATAATTTTTGTAGAAAAATGGAATTGTGGAGCAGAAATTTAAAGCGAAGAAATCTAACAATGTTTGCAAATATGGATGATTGTACTAAAACTTACAAGCTGAAGAAGAACATGTAAAAGTGGTTTTTGTAACCACTGAAAATCATTTAGCCATGCTGGGAAAGAATTTTAAAAAGCATTTTCTTTCTGGCGACAAAATGATAGCAAGTTACGAATGAGTTAGGGGTCATTTCAGAAGACTCCCGAAGGACTCTCAATTGATGAGGAAGAAAAATTCATGGACTTCACGACAAATGGCGAAACTATAGGACAATTTAGTAATAAATCACTATTTGAATTTTGGGCAGGTATAGAGGATGATTTTAAAACAAGGGCATTTCGCATTTTATTACCATTTTCAACATCCTAACTTTGTGAAACTGGATTTTATGCTATGGCTTCTTTGAAGACAAAATATAGATCTCGGCAGAACTGAGAGTGGTTATTTCTAACATTACGCCTTCCTTCGAAAAACTTCGCTCAGTAAGACAGGCCCCAGGAAGTCACTAATAATTATTAAATTTGTTTTAATTTAGTATGTTTTGATTAAATAAGTTGTTTTACTTTAATAAGTTATTAAATATGTCGAAATGTATTTTGTTTTCTATGTCTATGTGTGCTTTCCTTCCAGTCAGTTAATCAATTTTTTAAAATAATATTTTCTTTTGCATATTCTCGCGCCCCAGAGGATGAGAATAGCTGGAGTAAACCCTTTTCCAAAAAATTTGAATTAAATAGATATGTTATTTCTTTAAATTGTTTACTTTAGTTCTATGTTCTACCAATAGATGGCACCAGCAGTAAACGGAATATATCCAAAGTCAAGTCACAAGCAATTAAAAAGGATTTGTATTGAACAGGGCATCATCAAATGCGAATATCGGAAAGTCAAGGTTACTCTCATGAAGTGGAGCGGCGACTTCACATTTTCCAGTGAAGTCACCGCTCCGATAAATTTCAGTGATATGCAATTCAATGATACGATAATTCCAATAACCGGTCAGTTCACTTTTCAATCCATTCACAGATTTCAACTTTTCAGTTTTGTTCGAGAGCTTCCATTGGACAGATCGTATCGATTGTTACTTTCCAGTGAAGTCACTGCTCCAGTAAATTTCAGTGATATCGTATCGATTGTTTCTCTCTATCGTGATTCAAAACCTGTAATCGAAATATCACCAGTAAGATCGTATCAAGGATTTGAATCACACCCCTCTTTGAAAAGTATTGATCATTGGTATTTGTGACTTTATGATATTGGTTACGTATTAACCGCTCCTAAAATATTCATCATCCCTAGTTTACTTCAGTAGGAAAGGGGCATTCCCTATGCATGATTGAAATCTTGTTTGAGAGCTTCCATTGGACAGATCGTATTGTTAGTTTCTGTCGTCATCCAAGACCTGTAATCGGAATATACCAGAAGATAATATCAAGGATTTAAATCACACCCCTCTTTGAAAAGTATTGATCACTGGTATTTGTGACTTTTTGATATTGGTTACATAATAACCGCTCGCAAAATATTCGTCATTCCTTACTGCGTGTCTTATCCAATAAACCAGGTAGGGATGACGAATATTTGACGAGTGGTTATTACATAACCAATATCAAAATTCACAAATACCAGTGATCTTATACTTTTCAAAGAGGGGCGTTATTCAAATCCTTGACATGATCTTACTAGTGATAGTTCGATTACAGGTCTTGGATCATGATAGAAATTAACAATCGATACCATCTGTCCAATGGAAGCTCTCGAAAAAGAGTTCGATCATGCAAAGGAAAGTCCCTTACCCACTGATGCACTTTCCAGGAATAGACTTCCCACAAAAAGTTGTGGCGAGTGGTGGGACCTGTTGATTACAAGCCCAGTGCTTCCTATTTCACTAAAAGTCAGGTCCGAGCCCTCCCTTTTCCATCGCATGATAACGACTACTGCTGGAAGCTATACTCGGCTTGTTTCATTGCACGAAAACAAGTTTTTTTAACAGTGTAGCCTCTAAAGAAAAACATTTATTCTGTGTAAAAGCTTTATCTGAAAAAGAGGATCAATATCTTTCATTTAAATAGGCAATTATTAAGCTGTGTGGAGACTTGAATATGTTTTTTTCTACACCACTTTTTCTGATATTTGCAGTTTCATTTTGTTTTCGGCTTCTTGAATCTTTAAAAGCTTTAGTTTTAAATTAAAAAAATTATAATCAGAATAATTTTATTTTATTGTTCACCAAATTTGAAATTGATAATTTTTTAAGAATCTCTTTTCGAAAACACTGGTGAATATATTTGATTCACTAATCTTGATTGTGATTATTGTAGATTTCAATTCAAAATGTTCTCAAAATATAATTTAGCTCCCGTAATGTCAAGAAGAAAAGCTAAAATGCAAGTTCACTGGAGACTATACGATTTTATGCAAAAAAGAAAGTTACTAAAGCATTCTGAAAAAAAAATGTGTTTAAATGACATTTGGATGGACACTAGCGAATTTTTATTAGCTCGAAACTTCATTTCAAATAGTGATTTCAATAATTACTAAATTTGTCGTTTATTATATAATACCATTTGTTTTAATTTGAATTTTAATGCAACTGTACATCGTTCTTTAATTTTATGAACACAAAGGAATACATATATTCATATTATTGGCAATGCAGTAGGAAATGTAACCCATAGAAAAATTGTGAAAAAAAGTTCAAAGCCTAAGTCCTAATACTGTAAACTTGCAGAATAGTGTAGTAGAATAAGACTATTAATGAAAAAAAAATAAAAAATTTTAATACAGTAAAAATCTTATTTTTCTTGGGGTTACCAGAAGCAAACATAGTATGCGCAACATTTTAGTAAATACTATAAAGAAATGTCGTATAATAAAAATTAATAAAAATGCAGAGTAAATAATTAAGATTTAATTTCATGAATGGTTATAAAATATTCTAACAATACTATTTTTTCCATATTATGAAATCAAATCAGTTCTACTTATTCTTAAAAATGCACACATGACACACACACACAAAAAAAAACATAGAAATATTTTAATAGTAGAACAAGAAATAAATTCACCCCATATAAAAATTATACAAATATATACATATTTTTTTACTTGTTTCACCAATTAAATCTTTCTTCCTAATTTCAAGAAATAATTTTACAATTCAATGCAATAAAAATGTTTTAATAAGTTTAAACTTTTTAAAAAAATTCATGAGATCGGGCATATTTAATTATTAACAACTAGAACCAAAACAAAAATTATATATATTTATATTTACGTAAGTTTTATGAACTCATCTATGAAATACGATTACCAATTCCCACACAGATTTGCTGCGTTTTGAAATTACAAGAAAATTTTAGTTTTTCTCAGAAATCGAAAAAAAGAAGGATCTATTCTTCTCACAAACCGAAAATTTGGTGCGATAAGCAACACTGACACTGCTTTCGAGTGGCTGGGAATTAATTAGCATTCCTACTGACCGGAAAATCTTCAGAAGGGAAAAGCAACATCTTTGCCCAGTTCGTGACATTTAAAAGTAGTAAACAATGTAGCAGATATTAAACAACGTAGGAAATAGACAAATTCAATTTTAAAAGAATCTTATTTCAGAGCAATGCATAAATATATTGTGCCATCCATCCTTAAAAATTAGATTTAAAACAAACATTTTAGAAAGAAAAAAGTTTTTTTTTTTCAAAATACTTTTTAAATAAAGCCTAAAAAAGGAATATAAAATTAGTTATGCTTAGAATAATTCATCCATCTAATGATTCTTTCTAACTGTATAGAAGAAATAAATGGTTTCATTTACAAAGATGTATGAAATGACATCCATAAAAATATGTATTTTGTATGAGAAATATTTACACGAGAACATTTTTTTCAAAATATATTTAACAAAAAGAATATAAGATCTCTTTGTTGTATAATACGTGGAAAAAAATCAACTTAAAAAAAAGAAATGTTCTTTTTACTTTATTAATATAAAATTAATCATTCTTATGTTAATGTACAATGAAACCTCATGATAAGCACTAATAATGCTTCATTATCAAAAACAGCAGAAATGAAATAGAATTATCAAAAACTGCAATTACAAATTCGAATAAAATAAATTTCCAGTTTCCTCAGTATTGATATTTTTACCTTGAAATACTGAAAAATGTATTGAAATTTTTTTTTAAATTCATAATGCTGAAAAATTTATACAGATCGATCTTTCTTAGGTGAATGTACCAAAAAGACATCGAAGGAGTCAGTCGATTTCAATTTCATGTACGATATTAATCTAAAATGTAAAATCTTAATATTAATGTAAATCTTAAAGTCGGCAATAGGCAAATATGTTGTCAGACGATATTTGGGTTCAAACCCTGTAATTGTCAAGATCAATCGTCTTAAGGCCCGCAGAGTAAAATGTTCAAATAATAGCAGTGAAAAATGCATGTGACTGGTGCTTATAAAATTTTGCAGGTCGAGAAGACTTCTTAAAACCACAGTCTTTTATTTCTTGCGACAAACAAACATTTAATACATTATAACATATCCCACCGACACAAACAACGAACACAAGTTAAAAAAAAAAAAGTCTAAATCAATCTACGTCTAAGCATGCGCGCACATGTGCTTCCGCTCTTAGAGTGAAAAAAACATTTGCATAAAACCGTCAAATAACATCTTGCATCAATAATTGGGAGCATCCTTTTATTTCATGTGATAAATCGTTTCGAACGGGGTTCGAATCATCAACAGTTTGTGTACACGCATTCGGATGGAAAGAAAAACCCAATATGAAACGAGCATCCTATTTCTGCAAACATATGTTGTAAGTGGAAAAGAAACAAAAAGAGTCGCAGATTCCCTTCAATCCAAAACCGCAAATGAGCAACTTCCCGTATTGCATTACGCTGTCAAAAATTAAGCGTTCTGAGCCGACATCTCTGAAAGAAAAGAAGGCGTATCGGCTGATCCCTAACCCAACAAAGGTCGGAAAGAAAATCCCAGAAACACAAAACATTCTTCTCTTGTATCCTGAGGGTCCTATCCCCTTAACACAAAAAAAGGGAAAAAGAGAAATTTGTGAATGGGTTGAAAAGTGAACGAACCGGTTATTATTGGAATTATCATACCATTGAATTGTATATCACTGAAATTTATAGGAGCGACCTTGACTTTCTGATATTCGCATTTGACAATGCACTATCCCAAAACGATCATTTTTAACTCTTTGTGACATATTTTTCTGATTGCACATGTTTTGTTCACGGCTGGTGTTATATATTGGTAGAAAATAGAAATAAGATATATTTTTAATTTAACTTTTTCAGAAAATGGTTTACTCCAATAAATAAATTAAATAAATAGTTCAAACAAATAAAAATAAATAAATTAAAAAATCAAATTAAAAAAGTAAGCTGAAATAGATTAATTAATTCAATCACATGTTACTTAAATTAGTAAATTAAGAATTAATTTTAATTAATACATTTTATATTTAATACCAATTAATAATTTTTAATTAATAATATGATTGAAATAACAGATATTTGGAACAATTTTTTAAAAATATCAATAGCAAAATTACTTGTTATTCAAAAAATCGTAGATTATGCATCTCTAAAAACAGGGAGACACTTATTCATTTTTTTTCAATTATGGTTATCGGGTGCTCGGTTCTATAGGAATATCGTTCACTTGTACATCTAACTTTGGATTTTCCTTTTACCTTCATAACTTTTTTTTTAAAATTATGGGCTATGAATGTGATTTGAAGTTAAATATTGAGTAATTTCATTCAGAACTGATATTCGCTATTAAAATAAATTATGACAGTTAAATTTAAAAATAAAATCTTTTAAATATATAGGTTAAAAAAAAATTTTCCGAAATTATTTTATGCCTTTTTTAGCTTATGAAGATTAAAATATTGATTTTTAATATATTATTTTAAAATATTTACGTTTAATATTAATAAAAAGTTTTCTTAAGTAAAATAAAAATTTGGTAATCTTTATAGTTTGTTTAAAAGCAATAATTTTGGAATATTCCACCTATAATTAAATGTTGATGATTTTTTGAAACCAAAATTATTAATACGAATTTGTTTATTTTTCATTTTACATATTTTAATTTCCTTTATTAACAGTTTTCATTTTCTAATATTAATTTTACTTTAAATAAATATTTGTCCAGCTATTTAATTCAATGTCGGATGTTTTTTTAATTAGTTTAAAGAATTAAAACCAAGGTATTTAGTTTGTCTCATCACTTCACGTAAAGCATGTAAATAAATTGCTACACCGTATTATTCAATATATAGCCACTTAAATAATGTCATCACAATGCTGATCAGCATTGATAAAATTAGAATTTAAAATATGCTCTTCATAATATTGTTAAAAATTTCTCAATATAGAAATTACGTAATAGGTTTCATAACATTATTTAGCTTTGTTTATTGTGGAATATAATATCTTTACAATATTTAGATTTTTAGGATATATTGTTTCAGTTAATTTTTTGTAATAAAATCTCACATTAAATCATTGCTAAGCTTCGACTAAGACTTTAATTGCAGCATTTTACTGTGCCAATGACTTTTAAAATTTCAGTGCCGTTTGAATATTGTGGTAAATTGTACAATACAGTTTGTACAGTAATTATTATCCTTCGGTATTCATAATATTGTTCTATATGTTACAAATATCACACAAAATTCCGCTGAGACTGTTGAAAGCTGAAGAGGAAGGACTCTACCTACTATCTGAGTAGTTTACGATATAAATAAAAAACGAAATAATATAGGGAAATTTAGATCGAAAAGATTTGGATAAATCAAGTCTGAAAATGTTAACAGTGCGATGATGTTATGGAACTGTATTCATTAGAAATTTCCACGTACACAATAAACAAAAGTTTAGTAAGGCCCGTAATTTTAATAATTAAATAATGATAATAAGTAAATAATGTGATATTAACGTCAAACGATTTGGTGGAATAATTTTAATAAATAAATAATGTGATATTAACGTCAAACGATCTGGGTGAAATAATTTTACTAAGTAAATAATGTGATATTAGACTATCCAGTTGTTATTGTTGTTTCTTATGGCACTTGAAACGGACAAGCCCGCTGTTCAAAGACAGCCGATTTAAGCCTAAGAGGGAGCGTCTCTTGTTTTTATCGTAGAGCCAACTTGGGCCAAGAGTACGACTTGAATACTCACGCATCACTCATTCGCTTGCACAACCTCTTTTTACAGGAGGGCACATTCACACATCTCACAGATAGAACAAGACTATCCGGTGGAATTATGAACCTGAAGTCATATCTAACGAATCATCTGAAATTAGATATAACTAATATTTCTGGTGAACGTGCTGGTCACCAAAGACAACAGATTTTTAACATGAAAATAATATTAAAAAGTTTTAAAAATATAGCTTTTTTTTTTTTTTTTTTTTTTTTTTGCTTGAATAGATTTATTGAAAATCTACCAAATACACTAAAATTCTACAGAACTTTCAACCACGAAACTGTTGCAATACCAAGAAAAAAATTAATCAGACATACGAGTTTACCAGTCGATTCGTTATTCGTCATGCCAAGGCAGGGAGTAGAATTTCTTTTGTTTCATTCATGACCATTGGAATTCAGCGAAACAAATTCCATTAGCGATTTTGCACATATGCAGTAGACCAGAAATCATTTTAGCGGAGTATTTTGGATTTTACCAGTTGCTGAAGTCCAAACATTTTAATGAGAGTTATCTTTAATAAACATCCACTACGATTTTTTGATCTCCTAAATAAGTAATTATTTTCTTATGGTTCAAAATAATAGCTCAATTCTCACTCATTATAAAAAATATTAATGGCTGATACTGAATTTTTCAGAAATGATGACATTATGTGCTGAAAAAAACTTTACAATTAGTTTAAAATTTTTATTCCAATCGAGATATTTTATTACTTAAGTAAATTTAATACGTGATACTTTTTATATCTATGGAAATTTTATTTTAATTATTTCACATGTAATGGGAATGAATTGTTGCAAAAATGCAAAGATAAGCATTTGTGTGGAGGTTTTTTTTCTTTTTTTCTAAAATGGTTGAAATAAAATGTGGACTTTTTTTTTCTATTTTATAATATATGCATATAAAATTTTCTTTACATTCATTGAAGCCTTATTATATGGTTTACATCTTAGTTCATAAAGCCTATCCCTTTTTAAATTAAATTTATTCTAGTATTTTGATTTTATTGCTTCATTTACTATGATTTTCCTTTCATTGAATGCAAATTTATTATCAGTCAGATAAACTTAAAATGAGTACGCAGGGATATTCTGTTTAAGAACCGACACATTCTGAAGGCTATTAGTGGACATAAAAAAGAACAAAAATTACAAAGGAGCTTGCCGAGAAATCCGTGGTAAGAAAGTAAAAATCGCTAAAAATGCATGCAGACTCTGAGTCGAAAAGGCATCGCTCACTCTCATAAGGCACACATGAGGGCAATGAATATTTTCATGCGAGTGAATCACAGAAATTTGAACGAAAGTTCAGTGTCAATGTGTATGTATAAATCTTTGATTATAATTTCTTGGGGTCGTACTCGCTATCCTACACTGGTGTGCAAAACTTAAGCAACAATGCAAATTTTAAGCAGATAGACATGAAATTGCAGAAAAGGAGTTCTTGCGATCAGTACAATAAATACGTAATTCAAGAGAAAGGTCATGCATATGCAAATATCAGGAACAAAACGTCACAGGCGACGCGAGTGTACGCAAAACACATGCGGAAGGCGCGCGCAGCTCAACCTTACAATAAAAGGAAGGACGGAGACGCAATTAAAGACATTCGCTGCAAGTGCACATGCGTTAATTCGTGAAATATGGTTAGCAGAAATACCTGGACGATTTCACACGTGGAAGAATGATCGGAAAGCTGGAGGAGGGGCGTAGTATGACCAGTGTAGCTGAAGAGTTCGGAATCAACAAAAGTGTCGTTTCGCGCGCTTGGAAAGCCTTCCAAGTCACAGGTACAGCTGTGAGAAAGGTTGGTGGTGGCCGCCCCAGGGAAACAACTACAGTGGATGACCGACATATCGTTCTGCAGGCGAAAAGAACCCGAAACCAGTCAGCAAACGCCATTGCTCAGCAACTGTATGCAGCAACGGGGCAACATGTGTCGCGTTTTACTGTGTCCAGAAGCCTTAACAAAGGTGGCCTATTCGCCCGCAGTCCTGAACGCTGCATCCCTTTGACAGTTTCCCACCGGCGGCACCGTTTAGAGTGGTGCAGGGAGCACAAAAACTGGACATCTCATCAATGGAGTCGTGTCCTCTTTACAGATGAGAGTCGTTTTAGTGCCACAAGCGATTCTCAAAGCCAGTTGATTTGGAGAGAGGTCGGGACACGGTTTCATCCCAGTAACATCACGGAAAGAGACCGTTTCGGTGCTCCTGGAGTTGTCGTCTGGGGAGGCATTATGATGAACGGGCGGACTGAGCTCCAGATTTCTGCTAGAGGTTCTGTAACTGGAGATCGCTATTGTCAGGAGGTGATCCTTCCCCATGTGCATCTGTTCCGAGGTGCCATTGGATCAGACTTCGTTTTTATGGATGACAATGCATGACCACACAGGACTCATGCTGTTGAGGAGCTCCTGGAAAGTGAAGATATCACTCGAATGGATTGACCGGCGTGCTCCCCTGATTTAAATCCGATAGAACATGTGTGGGATGCTTTGGGGAGACGCCTTGCGGCACGATTACATCCTCCTGGGAACACCCGACAACTTAAACAGATGCTGATTGAGGAATGGGCACTCTTACCTCAAGAACTGTTGGACAATCTGGTGCTGAGTATGGGGAGACGGTGCGAAGTAACCATTGCAGTAAGGGGAGGGCATATCCCATACTAAGGAATATCTGTTTGCTGTTCTTCCTCTTGGACAGACAATCATGTGTAACGATACTATGAGTTCAATAAAGCCTTTTTTTGTTTGATTCCATACTGTATGCATTGTATTCTTTTCTGCGCAACTATGCTTTCGTCATTCTTTCAGAACAAAATGGTGTATCTCATTTCTGAATTTCATGTCTCTCAGATGATTTCTCGTGAAGTTATGGCAAAAAACATACCTGATGCTTAAGTTTTGCACATCAGTGTAGATTAAAACGTACTTTATTTTTTTTTCTAATACGTTTTCTCGGAAATGTTGGAAAGTAGGAAGACAACAGTGCTGAGAGACATTTGCTTTAAGCATTGTCATGTCCCTGCACAGTGTGTAGTCACATCAACGTTATTCAGTTAGTTGGAAATAGACACAGGAGATCGATTGCTCGGTCTCCACGTCAATTCTCAATTCGTATAGCTTTTTTCATGTGGTCACCTTAAATCAATGGTTTATGTTACACCTTTAGACATAATGAAGGATGAGGTAATAAAGTTGATAATTGGTACTGCGGCAGACATTAAAAATTTATCTGGTACCTTCTGTCATGCCTGCAAGTCGTTTTCATGCTGTGGGGTCAATTCACGGTCACGTACCAAACAAACCGCTTCTGTTCAATTTTCAACCGTTCTGTGCATGTCGTGATGTCTGCCGATAACGTTGACGAAACCATTGCTTAGTAAATATTACGCTAGCCGATCAATTATCAAAAACTTCTGATTTTTTTAAAGATATTATTTTGAATTATTTTCTCCAATTTCTCTTAGTTATATAATTTTAGTTCTTATATTAAAATTTTAATTAGTATTTTCAATGGAATCATTGTTTTTGCATAATTAATTAACATTGCTTTTTAATTCGTTTGGTGCCGCTTTATTCTTTCCTTTCCCATATCCTTTCCCCACTTTTTTATCCGAAGGATACATTTTGACAAATGACTATGGCAGTGTTTTAGAAAAATTACATATGTTCTTTTTTACATATTATTTAAATAGTATTGAATGTTGAATTTTATGAATATAGCTCCACCAGTTAGTTCTCTTTTAAAATAATTATTACTCTTAGATAAGTTAATATTTTAAAACTTATGTAGTGATTGGATTTTGAAGCGTTAGGAAATAAACGTTCATAGATGGCGCTAGACAACTAGCGCGAGTGTAATTAAAAGAGTGAGGTCATTCGAGTGTTTGCTCTTGGAGAAGAAGGAGTTACTGAGCAGAGTAACTCGAACGAATCTACAATAAATTTGTTGTTAAGTTTTCTATTTGCCTATTTATTCAAAGCACTCACGAACCAGCCATGACATTTGGCGCGTCGGTCAGGATTGAGAATCGAGTGCTATTTTTGACGAACTTGAAATCGAGACATTCAGCCCTGTTGCAAGATATGACACTGTGAGAGCTGTTCTTGCTGTGACGGCAAAAGAAAATTTGTACTTGCAGCAGTTTGATATAAAGACTGCATTCTTGTATGGAACCCTTAAGGAGGAAGTGTTCATGACACAACCAGAAGGCTTCAATGATAATAGTGGGAGAGTCTGTAAATTGCATAAAAGTTTATATGCACTCAAACAAGCACCCCGTTGCTGGAATCAGTGTTTTGTGAATTTTATGAAAGATCAGGAACTGGAAGTTAGTACAGCTGATCCCAGCTTGTTTATCAGACAGAGAAAGGACAAGAAACTCCTTGTTGTTATCTATGTAGACGATGGCCTTGCTGCTGGGACAGACAGAGTTGAAGTGGAGGAGTTCATGAGTCAACTTAGTCATTCCTTTCAGATCACAAGGGGTTCATTGAACCAGTTTCTGGGTATGAACATAACAAGATTGAATGATGGTTCAATTTTTGTGAATCAGTGTGCCTATGTGAAAAAAGTTCTCTCTAAATTTCATATGGACTCCGCCAATTGAGTTTCAACTCCAAGTGACAAAAGCTTTATTTTTGATGACACAGAAAACAAACTGATAGGGAAAGAAATCCCTTATCGCCAGGCGGTTGGCAGTCTCATGTACCATGCAACTGCTACTAGACCTGATTTAGCTTATGCTATAAGTATTATTTCTGAAAATCTTGAAAATCCCAGGACCTCAGATTGGTAAGTACCCTCCTGTGCTGTAAAGCGAATCTTTAAATATCTAAGAGGAACTGTAGATTTTGGCTTGTTATATCAAGCAAAGTGTCATCCCAATGAGCTTGAAGTGTACAGCGATGCTGATTATACAGATGATTTAAAAACAAGACGCTCAAGAACTGGAATGGTCTCTAAATTTTCATGTGGAGCCCTATCGTGGATGAGCCAAAAGCAGAAGAGTTTGTGGTTTGGTTTGGTTATATTAACGTCCCGTTTGAAGCAACACTAGGGCTATTTTGGGACGGACCTCGTAATTTTGAACCGCGGTCAGATGACGAGGACGACACCTGAGCTGGCACCCCCCTCTCCACACCACACCACACCAGCGGGAGGACGTTTGGTCATGACGGATTTAACGTGCAACAGACCCCCTTACACGACGGTTCTTCGGTGGAATCGGGCCTCGAACCTGAAACCCTCCTGTTCCGAAGCCGAGACCTTACCACCAGGCCACCGCGGCCTCAAGAGTTTGTGTTATCTACTACAGAGGCCTAATATGTTGCTGCGAGTGAGAGTGCTAAAGAACTAATCTGGCTGAAACATCTGCTCAGTGACATAACAGATCTCGAAACTCCCTCTCTTCTGGTAAATAAGGCTAGTGCTGTGAAACTCGCCAAGAATCCCGAATAAAATAAACGGTCCAAGCACATAGATATCACTTTGTGCGAGAAAAATTCATTGATGGTGAACTGTTCATCAAGCATGTTCCTGCTGAAATGCAATTAGCAGACATCATGACTTAACCATTGCCTAGTGTTAGGTTCAAAGAACTGTGTACCTTGTTAGGACTGATTTCATTTAATAGTCTTGTGAATGAATGTTAATTTAATCTTAAATAAGTTGTGGTTTGTGGAGGAAATATTGTAGTAACAACTCAACTTTTTATCAGACAAGCGACAACTGAACTCTTATGTTTTTTAATCAAGTATCCCAATTGTAGCATGCAGTAATAAAACGGTTGCGTTGCTAGCTCTTATTATACATCTTAGTTATTTATTTGAACTTAATTAATTGCTTTTTGTTTTACCCATCGATAGTATTTATCGATAACCTTAACAGTTTTATTGATTTTAATTTGATTCCCAATTTTCTAGCTACATCTTCTCGAAGAATACATAAAGTCGAAGTATTGTCTAATAGCCCTCTTAATTGAACTCTGCGACCATCTGCAATTTTCACATAAATAAGAAGAGTGTTTAATATAACCGATTTATTCCCTTCTATCGCCTGTTTAGTCTCCCTCGGATTCAATGTCAAAGCAGATACTTCGGTTAGAACTTTTAGTTTGGCTTTCGCTCACCCGTGCCCTTTAATCTGAAGTGATAGCGTGATTTTCAGCTGACTCATCACGTATGAGTGAGTTATGCCTTTTACCGCAACTTGGAATGTTGCAAGAATATTTTGGTTTGCAGATCCCCGAATGAGGTTTAAGACAGTTAATACATAATTTGTAATTCCTAACAAAGTTCTTTCTGTCTTCGGTAGACATATTTTGAAAGGTAACGCATCTAAATAGTGCGCAATAGTTTTTGCATAAAATACAAGCTTTAGCATTGGAATTTTTATTAACTATAAGTGTTTTCGCTCTTTTAAATGTGCTCGTATTTTGTGGACGTTCGTATTTACTTGGAATACGGTTAATACTTTCTAACAAAGAATTTCGCTTTTCTAGAAATTTCATCAGATTTTCAAAGGTAGGAATTTCTGCCTTATTTTGAGAAAGCTCGAATTGTTTCCTTATCTCTTTGTACTTTCTGTAGAATGATGTTTACTAGCATTAAATCAGGTAGCTTATTTTGACCGAATTTAAGAACCTTTAACGCTCTGATATTTTTATTAACGTAGTCCATTAAAGCGCACAGTTCTTTAGCAGATTCGCTACGAATTTTCTCAAAATTTATTATTTCTAGTATATGAGAGTCATAATGATCTGATAATGCTTTAAAGAGTGAGTGAGTTATTACTAGACGATTCTAATAATTTAGCTTCTCCTCTTAAGTATGAACGGAGATAATACAGCTTTTGAGAATCATTTAATTGCTCATTGTTGCTAATTAAATCAACAAATAAATTTTTAAAATTTGCAAAATCAGCTATTTTTCCAGAAAATTGTGGTAATGGAATTTCCGGAAGTCGGATTTTAGTTACTGCATTATCCTTTGAAACAGGGTTTATTTTCAATTCATCTTTAATTGAATTTAATAGCAATTTCAGATTTGCCTCTGTTTCTTCAATCCGTATATTTATTTGATCAATATCTTCTAGGATGGTTTCTATATCTTCCGACGTTTCAATACCACAATATTGTTCGGATATCTTATCCAACTGTGCTTGCAATTGTCCAAGTTTCCTTAATTTCACTTCTAATTACATTGCGTTAATGTCCTTGGAAGCTGACTTAGAAAAACTTTCGATTCTTTTCAAAATAGTTTTTATCGAGCCTTTCAGTTTATTTAGTTTCTTTTCTGAAACCGCTTCTTGGTCATCGCTTTTTTCAACTTTTTTATCCATGGTATTTGCTCCGGCTCTCTTTTGACCAATGTTATCGTCGATTAAAAATGGATGAAGTAGAAGAAAATACGGATGACGTTATAGTTATTCAGGCTTTATTTTGTGCAACCGCTCTCAACGGGTTACAGCATTCGAATGTACAAGATGACAATTGCTATAGGTGGTGCTCTTGCATGCCAGGACGTAACACTTCTCTAGTTATCTTTACATTAACCATCAAGTATCATTCAATCATCGAAGCAGTTTAATAGAAGAAAATATATATATATATATCAAGAAGTCTAAGGCAAACTCATTCTAATAGCGTATGAATGAAATCGTGTCAAGTAATGAAATTAGAATTTTTGTAAAGAAAACAAACCGTTTTTGCAAAGCAATTTAAGGGGAAGGGGGGTAAAATTGTGAATATTCGAACATGTGCTGGGAAAAAAAATGACTTCTGATTGATTCAAAATGTTTTTTGAACAATTTCTTGTCACTGTACGTAACTCAGCACGCGTATTTATACATGTAATATATGAATATATTGATGAGAGGTGCTGTAATGAATCTTTCAAATACAGTAGTTTTTAAAATACAATCTTTTTGTTTATTATTTTATGCACATCATACACACACATTTTTTAAATAATATAACTAATATATATTATTGCATTACAATCTATGCATTACGATTAATGTTATTAATCTATTATTAACTAATTGCCTCACGCGACCAGCTGGGTTCGGCAATTGCACTCTTTATATTTGTTTACAGATAAATCGTTTAGATATGATTTCCTTCCCATTATTAAAGCCAGATTAATTAAATTATTATTAAAGTTCTTGATTTTAAATTAGATTGTTATTAAAGTTGTGTTATTTAAATTATTTTACTTCAGTTCTATTTACTGTATAAACGAACCTTTCTAAAGGGAACAGTCCCATAACATATTAAGGCTGTCAAAAATGTAATACATCTGAAATTCGATACATCTAAATCAAGCGATATTTTAAATTACTTTTTTAACTTTTCTTGCAGAATGCACAAATACAGATATGAAACAACACTAATGCTTCAGTTTCCAAAAAAAGCAAAAAAAATCTTATGAAAAATATTTGATGGAACAATAAAAATCGTTTGAATTTCAGGGCAACCATGTAATCTACTGTTACAAATTGGGTACAAAAAATATTTTTTTTAAGTGATAAAATTTGGCAAAAATCTTCACGATTTTCAAATTAAGATCCTTAAAAAGGCCTTTTTTTATGTTTTTAAATTATGTAAAATTCATTTTTATACAGTAATATTCTGGAAGTTATCACGGAAAAGCGACAAAATTCTACATGAAATTCTAATTAGAATTTTTTTAAAAAAAAAATCTTTCCTACTTACACAGATCCGACCTTCAAGGTAAACATGTGCTAAATTTGGTAACTTGAAGTGAAAGCTCCGCCTTGTTGAGCGCCAATATCCACACATTCATCACTATTATTAGGATAGATAGATAACCGGTAAAAGTGATAAATCGATTTATCACATTGACCGGATATTAACAGCGGTTGTTGTTCATAATAATCGGTTAATGTAATAAACTGAATAATCAGTTTTAATGCTTATTATTAAAAACACTGATTTATTATACTGAACCATAACACATAAAAAGATTAATGCTTTTTTGTATGCCTTTTAACACTAATCGACAGCTTTTGAACGATCTTGATGAAATATGGCCTGCGTGTTCTTCAGGAACAAAAGAACGATCATTTGTCAATTTTTCGCAATCCAAGAAGGAATGAAAAAGAGGTTAATCAAAAATAAATCCAGTATATTACCAATTTTCCATTTCCCTCAAAATTTTCATTTACATTCTATTATTCACAATACTGTGAAGCACATTAGCTATCAAGGCTACAAATAAACATCTTGTTATGTTTATTGCGTGAAGCCCTAATTTTTATTCGAAAAGGTTTTTAAAAAGTATTCACAATATTTTTTTATAGCAAAAATGTTGTAATTTCAAAAGCCACTAAAAGAGAATACTGTAAAACATTAAGAGAACACTGATTGGTTACATTAATTTAATTTATAAGTGTTCCTTATAGTTTCCACTAAACAATATAGAAAAAGTTAGGCAAATCAAAACGCCTGCGACAGGTGGGAAGTGCAGTATGCCTGAATAGATTCCATCAATGATTTGCTGAAAGTTTTTAAATTTCACCAATATGAATGGGAAAACTAGTAAAAAAAACACCTTGAAATAATCCCACAGTCATTAATCTACTGGAGTCAAGTTTGGTGATCAAGGTTGCCATTTGACAGTCACTTACCTCTTGGGTTTCATTAAATATATCAAATAGAAATCATTTCACTCAATTTGCAAAATGGGATAAGATTCCATTCTGTTTGAAAGCTATATTGTTTACCTCTTTCTTGTTATGTGTTCACACAAAAGATTGAGTTATCAGTCAGCACTCACAATGAAGGTTTATAATCAAATACTGGAATAAATCGTCTACAAATATTAGACAACCTTTCCCAAGAGTTGTCCTATATATTACATTGTTGGACTTTCTGTCATCATGAAGTAATTGTGCTATGATGAAAAAGCCAATAATGGAAAATATATATATATTATAAAGCCTGTCGCATGAAATGAATGTAGCAGCTTGGTTATACAAGCAAGATTCAACACGCGGAGTTGTGCTAAACTTTACACACTTTGTGTAAAGGAGATCAACTTGAGAAATAAAAGGAATCCATTCCCTATTAAAATGCACAACAACATAATCACATTCAATATATTGTATGTACACAATATAATCAACTCATAATATTAAACATTCAACAAAATTGTGTAGATACCATAAAATATCTTGGCTTAAAGGAATTGGTTATAAATTATTGTTTGTTTCAGTATCCTGAGATGACCACTTTTCGATGATTTCATTTCGTTAAGTGGGGAGACGCGGAAAAAAGAACGCATTTCATGAATTCTTCGACCTTAATGTCCGCCTTATTAGATATTTTTCATTCAATTCCCCCCTTCCTTATCTATGTGAGTATCATGTCGTTTCTGACCTTATTGTTTTATTTAATCTGCGAGTATTCCGAGTTTACTTTATTGTTAAATATAAACATCTCCTTTTATCTTTCTTCTAGCCCTTATTTTGATGAACTAAACCCACTTTAAGGCATGCACAAAGCCACAGAGGGCTTTAGAATCCATTGGCAAACAATAATGTTACTGATATTGTATATTTTTTTCTCTTTATATTTATTAAACTTGAGGATGTAAATGCTTCCTATTATCATAAAAATTTCATATCCAGGTCAATTTAATTCCAGAATTCCTGCTTCTTTTAATTTTAAATTTATTAAAGTATTTAACTTCTTCCCAGAACAAAATGTTGAAGAAAACGTTATTTTCAATTCTTAGCTACATTTTTATTTTTGAATTCCAGCTTCAAATATATGGAGATAAACTTTATTTCAATTCCAAAGTATAAGCACAATCCTTATTCACACACAATCACTGTGAAATAATATAGCAATATCAAATGAAAACTGTTATTTTTATCAAATATTAGATGCATTTTATAAGAAGAAAAAAAAAATGCGTTTGTTTCTAACTTAATAATTTTCTTTCATAACTCTAGAAAAATGGAATTTTAACATGATGGGGAAAATATCTAATATGTATACCTTCTATATATTCAGAAATAGTATATTCACAGGTAAATTAAAACAAAAAAATATGAGGGGAAAAAATCACAATTTTATTCTTTAAAATCATATAAAAATACTGATTACAAAAAAAGGCCCATAATTTGAGCACAGTACACATGATACAAAAATAAGGTCACAATTTGAGCACATAACAATTTGAGCACCAAAACAAGCTCATAGTTTGAAAACATACTAAACAAAAATAAGCTCACCACTTGAGAATAAATGATACAAGAATAAGCTTATAATTTGATCATGAACTGAATATTTAATACATGTATTATGCTGCATTTCCAGAAATATATATACATTAAATAAAATAGAAAAACCATGGACAAAAACAAATTAACAAAAACAATGTATATAAAGAAAGTGACTATACTTAAAAATATCTACAATATTTACACTCAATAAAAATATACAGAGAGTTAGCTATATTGGAAATCAATATTATAGGGGACACATTACTCAAAAATTGTTCAATAAATTTTATTTTGTTTTATTAATCCTTTCACTCATCTTGCCTTGATATTCACTATATCAAAATTTCACTTTTGTATATAACAATTCAGGAGATATTATGCTTTTCAATTACAATTAGAAATTACTTTGGCAATCAGTTGGTTTGCAAGGAATACTGGATGTGTTTATTTATATTAAATCTCTAATGATTAATTAGATGTTCATGATCTTCTGAAGAAAGCATTAAACTGTAGCAGACATAAAAACCATTTATTTTAATAGTCTGACATATGTTTAATTCATTGTGCTTATAAACAAAATTCCAATTAAGTCAAATCTCATATTAGCAGAGCGCTATGCAAAAATTGTCTGGTATATCTGTCTTCAAACTTTTGCAATTTATTGTAATTTCACAGTCTTGTTCTTTATGCAAATCATGGAAATTAAATTATTTTTACTTAATTGTCAACAACGGGAAAAGAAATCTCACATTTAAATATTTGATGGAAAAAAAAATGAAAATGCCTCGAATTTAAATTTAACAATGAAATCTACTATTGAACACTATGATAAAAAAAAAGAAAATTTAAGAAAAAATTGCATAACAATTAAATTATGATCACTGAGAAGACAATTTTTAAAAATTATAAAAATCTGTTTTGAGCATTAATATTTTCAGAAGATAAACAATAAAATTTTATTTTAAAGCTGCCAAAATTGTTTTTATTTAATTTTTTTAAAATTCTGATTAAAAGTTTAAAAAATTGCACTGAGGCACATATCCCTATTTTGCTAAGCATATTTGTGCTGTATTTGGTAGCTCTCGCTCTGTTGGGTAAAAAACCAACAAACACACAAATAATTATCTAGCTTTATCATTAATAGACATCACAAATGAAATATGTACACAATTAAGAAATTCAAAGGCTTTTTTTCGACATTAGGCTTTTTATCACCACCTTGCTTTGAATATTGCTTAGGCTTTTTTTCTGATTTAAGAAAAAGATTTCAATTTAGTTGAACTTGTTAATCATTAGATTGTTATGTACATGATAAAAGTGTGGATAAGCATTCATCTGTTTAATCTTCTTTATATAGAAGATATAAATTAGACTAATAGTACTAATTTTTTTTACTGTATGTAAAATTGTTATATTAACATTAATATTAAATTATTGATATAATAATATGAGATTTGACTTAATTAGAATGGTTTACAAACACAATGAATTAAATGTATGCCAAATTATTAAATAATATGGCTTTTATATTTACACAATTTAATGCTTAGAAATGAAAATCCATACATAGCTTTATGTAGTATATTTTAGTGAATCTATAAATATAATTTGAAGAAAAAAATATTCATAAATGAAAAAGCCAAAAATATTTAAAAAAAGGGATTAAAAAAATTTCAACTAAGAGATAGATCAAAATAACCCCCCCCCCCCTGTTCTGATTCTTTTTAATGTTAAAATATAAAATAACCAAAATATTTTCAATTAAATTTCAAAAACATTGGGAATGTAATGTGCCCCTATAACCCACCATTGATCAATACCTTCGCTGCCACTTTCGATAATATTTTGGTGGATGTTTATGTACACCTCTGGCAATGCATTCAGCTCTCCGTGTGTTTATATAATCAACTAGAGGATCAAAAGCTTTTGAAGTAGATGTCTTAACTGCAATACAAACAGTAAAATGTATTTGACACATTATAAAATTTAAGCTAAAACATATATTACAATCAGAAGATTAACTATAATTTCTTTTAAAATTAAACGATGAAAAGCACAGCATTAAATACTAAAAAGATAAAAATTAAACAAATGCGATTCATTTATAAAAATTGGTGCATATAGATTTTTTTAACATTTTAATACTATAATATTTATTTAATAGTATTAACCATTACTTTTGCTTTTTTGGAAATATGAAATAAAAAATAATGTAATAAAATTTTAATGATAGATAAGTAAATTTCATTAATAATTGAATTCTATATAATAAGCATGCAAAGAGTTGTTTGAAAACAATGGATTAGCAATAAAAGGAAAAATAAAATAATTAACATTGTAATTTGAATTATCATTCACTTGGTTTCAAAGCCTAAAAAGTCAAAATTTTATTAATATGTAATTTACTTGGATTTTTTAAATCTATATTATATATATATAAATTATTTTCAAGCCCTACTAAATCAGTTAACTGAATTGGTGCTCCTAATGGTGCATTCTAAAAATATATGTCAAAGCAGCAATATTAATACTGAGAAAATGCTTTCAAAGATATATTGGGGAAAAACTATGTTTCAATTGTAAAAGCATACTATTAACTAAAAGATTGCTTCAAAATTAATTTGCTGGTTGTTCCATGTAGAGTCAAGTCGATTTTTTTTCTCTTTTCATTTTACAAGACATTAAAAATTAGTACCATAAAATTATTATTACATAGTATAGATTGGGATACTACATTTTTATAAGAAATTAAAGATATTATTACAAATGTGAAGGAAATTATAGAATAAGTTTATTTAGGTTCTTCCTGAATTCGCATTGGTTAGCATCTGTTGGGATATCAATAACAGAAATGTTTCTAATTTGGGATATCTGCAAAATGAATATCCTCATCTATGGACTCTTCAGTAAGATCAGCACACTGCTGAATTTCAGAATTAGAAACCAGATAAACATGTTGGAATTCAATATCAGCCCTGATGATAGGCATGTGTCGATTGAAAGCATGGAGTATGACATGAAAACCTATCAGGAATGAAAGCATTTCAAACTTTAAGGCTTGAAGAGCTAGCTTGGAACATCTGCTCAATATTACCAAGATATCCTTCATTGCTTATTTCAAGCAAAAAAGTCTGGCGATCTTTTGGATTCACTTGTTAGAAGGATCTCTATAACTTATACCCTGTGGTAAAAACACTAGGGTAATCTTTGCTACTGATGCCTTTTCAATTTGTGATTAGTTAATTTCAGCTTTTGATAAGGTACAAGAGACATAGGTTAAAGATTTTTCTTCATATTTAAAATATGTGAAAACTCTGCATTTTAACAAAAAATGAAACATTACAAGACACTCATTAAAGAAGATTTTCATTATAATGAACCAGTATACCATCAGATGTTAAGATATTGTTTACATTTGTCTTATTCTTCAAACCATATGCAAGAAGCATTTTTGTTCAGATGATTATCTAAAAGAAATACTAAAGTAGATGAATTCCTTATGAATTTAGAGTAAAAGTTCAATAAGGGTAAAAATGATTTAAGCTCAAATATCATTCAATGAAGCTTTGTTCTTTCTAATTGACTATTTTCTTAAGAGTGGAATGAATACCACTTTCAGAAATTATATATGAAATTTCAACATTTCTTTTGAAAAACTGGCACTTCTCTGCATTTAGTTTAGCATTATACTTTTTGTAATCTTTCATTACAGCCTCCACTGTAGAAAAAAGTTTTATTTCAGTAGCTGATGAAAGCAAGATATTTTGGAAAAATGTAATTCTGGGTATACGTTGTAATATTTGCTCCATAACTGACTGAAAAGTAACTGCAGCAGCAAATATACCACACATTAATCTCGGTATGATTATAACAGGTTAGTTTAGTAAAATATTTGCCTCCTCTCAGAGAAGCAAAGGTATCTTACTGAGTAGGAAATTGTTACTCATTAGGATCAAAATTCTTGTTTATAGTTACCTTGAAATCCCCACACAATCTCAAGAGAATCAACAATAAGCATTGACCACTTATTCAACAAATTACCAAATATCATCTATTAATCTTACAATATCAAAAAAGCATTATAATACTCAGTCAATTGATCATTTACTTGAAAAAAATATGCATAATTTTTCTTAAGTTTCACAATACTGTTCGCACAACTCATAGGAAATTAAAAATCTTTCCAATTTAGCTAGAATACTGATAATCAATTTTTTTCAAAAAGAGCTAGTTGGTTGATCATATTTCACAATAATTAATGGTAACTTATGATACTAATTGTTACATTGCATTTCGATGAGGGCTTCTACCATCGAGATCTCCTCTTCATTGAACTATCTCAATCTTGATAATGAAGACCAGCTCCAAGTAAATTACCATTTATCCATTTTTTGATATCATGTAAGCATCAATGGCAGTTATCAAGTTCCATATTTGTCTGCTTACCATTAGCAATAATAGAAATAATCTACTTTCTTCAGCTTAAAATTTTATTTATAGAATGCAAAGTATAGATTAGATAGCCTCAAAATCACATTTAACCATTTCGACTTTCTTCTTTTCTTTTTTAATATATGGAGTTTTATTTATATTCATATAGACTAGTAATATATATGTAGATTTCCCACATTCATGACATTTTGTAGATTCATGTTTGCAATTAGAAAGCTGATAAACAGCCCACCATTGGAAATATTTAGAAAATTGCACCCTTTGTATTTGAATAGTTGATATATATCTTCTTTTGTTGAAGAGCTCTGAAGAAATTAAAAATTTATATGGTACAGAAAGAGAGAGAGAGAACAAATTTCTCATTAAAGAAAAAAAAAGTTTCAAGAGTTAGAAAATATTGATCCTAGTTCCCAATATAACATATTTCAAAGCAACAACATTAATACTGAGTTTAGTTTAGTTATATTAACGTCCCATTTGAAGCAACACTAGGGCTATTTTGGGACGGACCTCATAATTTTGAACCGCGGTCAGATGACGAGGATGACACCTGAGCTGGCACCCCCCTCTCCACACCACACCAGCGGGAGGACGTTTGGTCAGGACGGATTTAACGTGCAACAGACCCCCTTACACGGCGGTTCTTCGGTGGAATCGGGTCTCGAACCAGAAACCCTCTGGTTCCAAAGCTGAGATCTTACCACCAGGCCACTGCGGCCCATTAATACTGAGAAAATATTCTCAAAGATATACTGGAATAAGCTTTATTTAGATCATTAAAGCATATAACTAACCAAAACATTGCATTGAAATAAATTTGCTGGTTCAATTTGAATTGTATTTGTTTTTTATAAAGGTATTATAAATCACTATTGATAAATTATTATAAAATAATAGATACTACAATACATGTACCTAGGAGACAATTTAAATATTCATAATGTTTCCATTGTTTGACTTATGTAACTATGAAACCAAATTAATCTTATTAACAATCAGCAATTACTTAAAATTTTCAAACATTGCAAATTTCAAGAATTATTTAATTTCATAAATTACAATGTCTCAAATTCTCATAACCTTTTTAATAGTTTCCAATGAAAAAAAAAAAGGAAATTGAGATTAAACAATCAATTACTGTTATCCCAGCAATATAAAAGTATTTTGTGCATCAAGAACATGGATTTATCTTTTACATTATTAGAGTATAAAAAATTAGAGATTCTATATATGATAAATAAGGATGTTTACTATAGAATTGCTATCATTTCAACAATTCACTTAAACTAATCATCTTATATGAATAATTGCATTAAAGTATTACATAACCCCCACATTATCATTTTTGATTCTCCTACAATACAAAAAAATTTCTTTAATTTTTAGCAATTTTTTTAATCATAAGTCTCCTAACTTAATTCAATTATTTATATTTTTATAGCATGAGAAATAAAATCTTTAATTCTTTTTAAAATGTAGCATTGTCCTCTATCATTTATTTTTTTGGTGGATATAAAGGTTGTATTAAAAGTTAACATAATAGGGGGGGGGGAGTACAAACTTAACATAATAGAAAAATTAAAGAAGCTATAAAATCGTTGGCAAGAGAATCAACTCTTTAACGCAATGCTAATGAAAGAACACAGTGTAAAAGATACGAAAAAAATTTCACCATAACAAGTTTTACAAAAGAAAACTGTTATATCACTATCATATTTCATTTTTTAATTCTTTTTTAGAGTAATTAATATTTGAAAGAATAAATCTAAGTCTTAAGTTTCAATTTTGTAAAGTTATAAATCAGAAAATCAAGATTTACTACATTCACTACAAGATTTGAATGAATTTACAACAAAATGCAATAATAAAAAAATTTTTATATCAAAATAAGAATTCATTAGCTATTAAAATATAAACTTTGAATATATGTTATTTATTCCATCGTTTGCATAATTTAGGTTAACACAATAGAAAGGTAGAATATAAAATGAGGTATTCATTTGAAATTTTTGAATTCCCACTAAACAACATTAGAAATTTAAGCAAACTTTGCAAATACTGATTATGCAAATACATAAATCATAAAATTATAATTATATTATTTTCATTCCCTTCTTTTACACTTTTTTTTCATGCAAGTTTTTAGACAAACCTACAAACCATTTGCTCATTAACTATACTTTTTTCTTTGTTATTAATTTTGTAGTCATTATGACTTTCACGGTTTAGTTCAATTAATATTCTGCTTTGAAGATAAACAAAAATCAACTTTGCTATAGATTTCAAAACTTTGAATCATATTCAGAAGTTCAGGACAAAACCAAGAATAAGCAAGACACTGAAAACTTTTTGCCACATCAACTTGAAAACAATTGATTCACAATGGCAGATTTCAAATGTATTTATAACATTCAGAGAGAAATATACTTAGAATTACAATAAATAATTTTCATTCATCATTATTTAAGTTGCATAAGGCAACAAAAATAACAATACCAAATTCAATTCATTAACATTCAAAACAATAATTTTAATATATGTAGTCTTTTTGAAGCTATCGCAGTAAAATCTAACATTGCTGCATAGGGGGACAGGGGAAGAGGAAGAAAAAAAAAAAAATAATGATAGAAAAACTGACACTAAAAATGTTTTTAAAAACTGAAAACTCAAAAACATTATCATTCATATACTATATAAATATAATAAATGTATTTTTGATTATCATAAACAGATTATATAAAGAAATATACCTTCATCATCCTCTTTAGAGGCCTCTGTATCTTTCATCTTGAGGCTTTCCAAGAACCCCAGATAGTCAGGATCTAAAATTAAAATGTATTAAAGAAAAAATCTGCAATATAATTATTACAAAATTAATAATTACAAAAATAAAAGTTAAAAGAATATCTCTACGTAATTACTTACAATCATATAGTAACTGTGAACAGTGGACAATTAGATCTGATTAATCTAGAGTTTTACAGTTAAGCCTCACTTTCAAATGAATCAAATCTTTATTAACCCCGCGAGAAATGCAATTTGGACAGACAAATGTCTCTTTTATCAAGACAAAAGCTTCAATGTCAAAATGATCACTTTTTAAATGAAAAACAATCTTTTCATGACAACTCATCATTAGTAACAATTTTATAGAAATATGTATTGTGGCATTTTTTAAGAATTTTGATTGACCCCATTTTACACAAAAGTATGCTAAAAGATACCTAATTGATTCTTTGTCATTTGATAGCACTTCTACAAATGTAATTGCAACTAATTTATGCTTCTCTACATCATGTATCAGTTGAAAGATAATAGTTGGTGTTCAATTCCTTGATGGCGGCTAAGCTTCCAAGAAGTTGATTTTCTACTTATATTACCTTTGATGTCTGAACTTTTTTTATAGGATCTTTTAGATTCTTTTATGTATAAAATATCTCCTGTAGATGTTGTAGATCTTTACTGATTAATTTAAAAACTCTGTCTTCATGTCATAGGTGATGAAATGAATGACATTTATCTAATTAAGCTTAAAAGAAATGAAGGCTAATGAATGCATTATATTTCTGCCCTTTTATTAACTTTGTTATACAGGCTAGTTCAAATACTAACCTGGTATATGGAAAAATAGTCAATGAATTTGTCTCTATCTCAGCTAATTTCGCAGATGGAAAATTAAAATTATGTGTTTAAGGATGAGTGAAAGAAACATTTTACTTACTTGCATCTTTTTTTCCCCCAATGTGATGTAAAATTTAATTTTTTAAATTATTTGTTGTCTACTTCTACAGAAACCAAAGTATTTTCCCACTTTGCAATTAGAAGTATATGTCTAATTGAAATTGTTAATGTTGGATTTTTGTTTTTGCAATATTTATTACTCAAAAATTTCTTATATAGATGGAAATATTAAATTATCAATAAATAATAAATTATTAAAACATCTGATTTTGGAAGTTAGGGAGAAAAAAAGGAAAATTCTAAACCTTCCATTGGTTAAGTACTCATTCAAAGATTAATCAATGCTTTGTTTCTAAAAGGTTTGAATTACTTTTTTTTTTTAATGATACAGATTGTCTATGATGGATTTAAAAATCATGCATATGATCAAACAAATTACTAACTTCATATACTATAAAAACTTGGGTTGCTGTAATTGGGTAATAACATACATCATAAAGCTGATAGAATCTCAATTTATATTTATATAACACTTACCATCATCAATTGATCCACAAAGGTAATCTTTTGAAGGAGGTTTGTTTGGAATTTGCACAGAAGGGGCAAATTCAACAATGGCTTTAGATTTTGTCCCTATAATTAGAAGATATGCATCAAGAATAATTGTAGAAATAAAAATTTAACATTAACAACAAATATGTCAAAAGAATACAATTACCTTTTCCAAACTGGAAGATGTGTCCATCATATTGTTTCAAAAACAATATTGCATCCTCCTTGTTTGTAAAGTTAATGTATGCTGTAGCATACCTATTTTCATTGTATCTAATTAGAAAAAAGAAAATTAGAACTAAATCATATATATATTCAGTGGTGGCCAAAAGTGTGGCCATTTTTTGAAAGTTTTATGTTTTTCAACTTTGCGTGCTTGTAGAATATATTAATTTTCACTTAAATACAAATGTTTATATATCAAATTGAAGGTAATTTAATGTAGAATTGAATAACAAAAACAGTGTTACAATATCTGTATTACAAAAAAGTTACGCTCATTTTAGTAAGATCTATCTTAGATTTGCATTTTTTTAAAGTGATACTTGCACAATCAATACTTAGTAAGATAATCCTTATTTTTTTAAGACAGCTTCACAGCATCTTTTCAACAAGTGAAAGAGTGTTTGGAGTTCATCTTTCGTAATCACATGATGCCAAGAATCAATTATAGATTCAATAAGTTGTCTTTTATTGGATGGACGTTTTTTTCGTACAAGAATTTTCAAACGTCGCCACAAATTTTCAATTGGATTGAGATCAGGGCTGTTTCCTGGCCATGGTATACATCTATGCCTTTTATTTTGAAACCATGCTTTTCATACTTTTGCTGTGTGGTATGGAGCTGAATCCTGTTGAAAAATAAATGGTACTTTGTTGGGGAAGAAATCCCTAATGGAAGGTATCAATTTTGGTTCCAGGACAATTTCGATGTATTTTTTGCTATTCAGGATACCATCAATCACTTGAATTCGGCCCACACCATCTGCAGACATACATGCCCAAATCATGACACTTGTTGTTGTTTTTATAGTTGCTTCAATGCAATCAGGATGAAGCGCTTCACTTACTCTACGTCTCACGTATTTTCTACCATCACTACCAGACAGATATTTTAGTCTCATCGCTCCAGATTACTTGCTTCCATTGATTTTCTGACCATTTAATGTGTTCTTTCGCCCACTTAACTCGTTTTTCAAGTTGCTTTTGATTTAAATATGTTTTTTTCCTTGGAATTCTAGATTGTAGTCCAAATCCTAATAACCTTCTTTTTGTTCTTGAACTTAATGCAATACCCACTGCATTCATTTCACATCTAATGTTATCTGATGAAATTTTTCTATCTTGAAGGCATAGCCATTTAATTTTTCTATCGGCAGTAGCAGTTTTGCATTTTTTTTTCTGCCTGATTTGGCTTTATTTTCCACTGATTTCGTTTTTTCATAACGTAAACAGAACTTTCGTACACCAGAACAAGTCACTGAACCACCAACTTGTCTTGACATTTCAGCATAAGAGAGGCCATTTTCTCTCAATACGACAATTAGGCTTCTTTTTGTAGATGTCCAATCAGTTCTTCTTGTTGGTGTTGTTTGTTTAAAATTAGTTTAATTTTAAAAAAAAGGACTTAAAATATTCAAAAACAGCAATACTCTAATTGTACTAGTATGTATCATTCCGCAAAATATTTCCACAACAATAACTCTTACCATCCAAATAACCTAAATTATAGTTACAGATATTTGATGGGTCCTCAGAACAGTGTTTGTGATTGGCTAGTACGCTTTTATTACAAAACATGTCATTATTCAAAATGATTTGTGTTTGTTTGTTCTACTAAAATGAGCGTAGCTTTTTTTGTAATACAGATATTGTAATACTGTTTTTGTTATTAAATTTTACATTGAATTACCTTTAATTTGATATCCAAACATTTGTATTTAAGTGAAAATTAATATATTCTACAAGCACGCAAAGTTGAAAAACATGAAACTTTCAAAAAATGTCTATACTTTTGGCCACCACTGTATATATATTATATATATATATATATTTATAAATAGCCAAAGGTGTATGAAGTTTCATACATTAAGGTAATTTTTTATATGTAATTTAAAATCCTGATTATAATTAGTCTCCAAATGAAAAATAATGTAATTATAAGAATTTATATTATCCAGTTATGAGAAATATGTCACAATCTCTTTTATAAAACTAAAAATTACAACCTTCCATAATATTTAGAACAAATTATGCATAATTGTTGAAGCTTCAATATAAGCTATTGTCAAAGCTAAGATGATGCTCTAAGTGTAAAAAAGAGAAAAATAAACAGCTTGTATATACCATGTTTAGATAAAAATTTTAATGTTACATTCTGTACTTCTGTAAGTAACACTTCTAACACTGTCTGATAGAAAACAAGAAACTTTTAGCAAAGCATCAAAGGTTATAGTTTCTGCATTTTCATCAGAAATTTAATTCATTCAAGTATTATCCATAAATTCTCAATACTTGCTTTTAAACTAACAGATCAAAAAAGCTAAATATACAAAACTGAGACGATTTGAGAAAATTTAAGAATATTATTAGAAATAATTAAATATTAGTAATTTGCAATGTTTATGGGAAAAAAGTAATTAAAAATAAGAAAATAATTTCCAATAATGTCCAAAAACAAAGGAAATAATAAATAAAATAATAATTTGATAACTTTTTATTCAAGTGATACTTTTTAAAAACATTGTTTCGTTTGCCTACTACTTTTGATCAGGGAGTAAATTCAATATCTATAACTATATATAAACTATGTTCATTGTTTTAAAATTAAATTTCATTCTTTTATGCATCAACACTGGTTTTTAAAAAAATAACAGCTGCATATTCTTGCATTCCTAATTATAAGTATGTTTTAAAAGATAATTAGGCTAATTTTGTATTCTGCAGTTTCTTAAGTTTTATAAAAATATTAAAGTTTTCATGTTATTGTACAGATTTTCTTACACCTTCAGCAGATTCAATCAAATAAATGGAGCAGGCCATCCATAAAGCATGAGCAACTACATAAAGGGCCGAATGAATGAATTAGAAGAGATTATAAATGAAACTGATTTTTTAGATACAGGCATATAAAAGAATAGTTTGTCATTATATTAACATAATAAATAAAAATGAAATTTACTTACTCCTTGCTTGCCGCTACAAAATATTTGTAGTTGTGGGCAGGCAAAGGAGACACCAGCGTGAAAAAGGATTCTCCAGTCATCCCAGGCGGTAAATGGCGAATTACCACCTAAAAATAAATCAAATTTCAGTTTGCAAAGAATATATATTAAAATTGATCATATACATAAATTAATATCCACACTAGAAAATTAATAAATACCTTTGTTGAAGGAAGAATCTCTTCTTCTTCCTCACTTTCAGACATATCCTCAATCATTTGAGGATCATGTGCATTTTTTTTTATAATCCGACTTACATGCCGGGAAATCTAAAAATAAATAAAAAGCATTTAGTTTAAAAATGTAATAAAGATTAAATTTATTTTTATGTCATAAGAATAGTCTTTAAGACAAGCCCGTTTTTCCCTCACATAAATATACAGTATTAATTTAGTTATGTAACTTTTCTAAATCTTGACACCTGAAAGCATTATCTACTACTAAAGACTGATAGGAATTAGAAAAATATAAAAGGACATAGCACACAGAAAACACATTTTACCAAAATATTAATACATAAATGGCATGAAAAAATAATGAATGCTTGGCATCTAAAGAAATCAATTAGAATAAGTCATATGATAGGCAAAATCATCATCACTGCACCAGGATGATGCATGAAGCCGTAACCGCTCTTGACATCCAATCTGGTCCAAACTACCGCCAAGAGCATCTTCAACTCAACTATCTGAAGGAACTTCTTTCCTCAATAGTCATATAGTAGCATAATCAGTAATTATTCTTTCCATTTTATACCCATATCATGGGAATTCTAGTGTTATCATTTGGCAGCATTCTAAATTTAAATCCAATCCATTTCCAACTGCATTTTCTTTTTTAAATAGTTTGGCAGAAGTTTTATTATTCATTTCAATATTTGAAATTATAGTTAGTCAATATATTTTAAGAATCTTTTTTAGGTAAGTAGATTGGAAAGCATTTAATTTTCATTCTCGTGATTTAGTGAATTTTCGAATTTCACTACTATATAGAATAAATGCTAATATTGTTGCATCAGCATATGTAATTTGATTCTACTGCATATATTTAAGATCTTCCTGAATCTGCGTATTGTTTTGAGTAAATGATGGGTTTCCCTAAATTTAGTTACATATATCACTTTTCACCAGTGACACTCAATTTCACTATTGTAACTGCAAGAAATGGGAAAACATGCAAGTTTCTTCGATATTTTGATTCATTAAAAGTGAGTCATTGCTTTCAATACTAATTTTGAAAAAATTTTATTTGTCTAAATTTATTTCCATATCCAACTGGTTGGCAATATTCTAGAATCTGTCTTTTTCCTTAATGTCTGCAAGTCTGAAGACAATAAAACACTATCATCAGCAAAATTTGTCTTTCAAGGTGAAAATGATATCCCACTGTATTCCTGTTTTATTTATTTATTATTATGAATATTTTAATGACTGTCTTCTTATAAAGTCTGTAATGTATTCCAGATTACTAACATGTAATTCTGTTTCATTCCAGTTTTAATATCAATTATTTCTGATAGTATGCTATTTATGATAACATCCTATAATTACAAAATATGGGTTTTCAATGAAATTGATCAAAATTTCAGAAAATCCATAGAAGTTCAATATTTCCCAAAAGCAGTCCATCAATATTCTTAAATGATGAATTGAAATCTAGGAAATTCTTATATTAAATTTGATTAATTTAATATATTGCCTAAGAAGATAGGCTCAATGGCTCTCAAAAATATGAAATTAAATGAAGATTATTTTTTATTCTAATCATTCATAATGTTAGATTAAGAAATAACTCCATATTATTTAACTACTTATAATACATATTATTTATAACAAATAAAATTAACAAATTGATTGCTGTAAAATATTTTTAGTCCAAAATAAACAAATTTACCAATATCTTATAAAAATAAACCAGGAAATATAAAATGGCACAGTAATCATACAAATTAATTACCAATATTTAAAATATATCCCATATTGAAAATAATCCTGAAATGAAACTTATTACATGCAGATAATAACATAGAAGGAAAAAAACTACCACCATTCCATAAACAATAAAAATATCTAAAAAATAAAATTCTTGGTAAGAAATAATTATAATCAATCATTATTATAGTCATTATGCTTATAATCCCTTAAATAAGACATAGTTAAACTATTTATTACATACAAATGAAAAACAGAATTTAATTAAAGATATTTTCATTGAATAGATAAGAAAAAGTGTAATATTTTTGTATAATATTTTCATAAGTAATCATTAATAAAGTATCTTACAATTTTACTAAATTTGAAACAGGGTATATAGTCTAAAACTGGTGCAAAAATTAAGTACTTTTAAACACCTTAGACAAAAAAAATTAATACACACTTGTATTACACTCGTAAGTAAATAGCACATTTTCCTAGCATAGGATGTGTTTTTTTTTTCTAATAATACATAATTTTCAAAAGAAAAAAAATATATCAATTAATTTTAAATGCTTATTTTTTGCATTTTAATATTTATTTCTATACAATGTCTTTTATTGTAAAATTATGCTTTTTTCAGTTTTGAAGAAAATAAAAATGATTATAAAAATGAGAAACACTATCAACAATAAAAAGTTAAATCAAATTTTATTAGATCAGCAATAAATAAGTGATCTTTTTCAACATTTCTTAAAATTAATAAGTTACCGATTCATTTAGATAGATAAAATATTTCTGAAAATGCTGTTATTGATGTAGACGTCCAGCCTGATCGAAAATTTCGCATTTGATTTTTATATATGCAACAACAAATAAAATTAAATGTGACTGGGATGGGAGGAGTAAATTTCTTCCTGCACTAACTCATTCTATTTAGTAGTTTTCTTTGCAATCTCATAAAGCTAAGAATTAGAGCACTCCTATGGCTATCAAAGTACAACTGGCAAAACTGTCAGGAAATTCATGATAGAACAATGTCATGTTCTAAATAAACTTTTTAGATAATTTTTAATTAAAAATAATGTATTGCTTACAAATGATCAAACTAAAAATAAATTGTTTAATCACCTCTTTCTTCTAAAGTTTAATAAAACCTTTTTCGGAGCCATTAATGCTAAATAAATAAAGTGTTTTCTCAGGTTCGCCTGTGTGATCTACGGCAAGTGTTTTGGTGATTAATCGTTAACATGAGGTTGAAAGTACCCGAAAAGACAATTTGGTTTTAGATGCATTCTTTTTAACTGATTAAAACAATAATTTAACTCAAAACTACACAACAAACTTGATATATTTAAGATATTACATTTTTTAGTTCTCGTGTTTACATGTTTCTGAAAGTACAAACCAGCATACAGTCAACTCAAGGTTGGATGTGGCTCACAAATTGATCGATTCCTATACATGTTAAATCTGTACATTGAAATTATTCTGTAATTAATTAATTGAAATCTGTAATTAATTACATTGAAAAAATCTCTTTTTTTTTTTGTAAATATTGTGTTATTTGAAAAGCTGAACAGATTTTACTCAAAATTTGATAGAAATCTACAAATTTGGTGTAAAGGCTGTTACTAAATTTTAGCCATGTAGCTCAAGGTATTTTTTTAGTTATCTTTGTAACAGACAAATGAACAAATATAGATTTTCCAATAATGTGTTTTCCAAACTCGGGAAGATCTAATATGTGGGGATTCGTCAAAATCTCTAGTTTGAATTTTTTGTCGATTACAACTTTTTCTATACTATGTATATATATATAAACTGTATCCAAAACTAATTTCTCAAAAATTACTAAATCTGAAGAAAAAAAAATTCATTTATTCATACAAAAGCTTTATAATTGAAAAGTTATTTTTGTAACAATTAAAACAGTGCTAAAATAATTTATGTGCAATATGCTTTGATGTTATGATGAAAATATGTCAAAAATCCATTTTTTTTATTTTTAAAATCAAACTTCGAATTAAAAGTTTAAGAAATCCGTTCTTAGTAGACCTCTAATGGCCCCAAAATATCTTCCCAAATTTCATGTTCCAGACTTCAATGACTTATGTCATGCCTTACTGAGAACAAACCTTTATATATTTTATATATTAAGAAAATTTTTAAGCACCGGATCCCGCATTTTTTTCCTTGCACAAAAAACTAAAATTTAGCAAGGTTGGTCCAACAAATAAAAATTTTCAAATGACATTAAAAAAACACCATGAAAGATATCAGATCATTGAAAATTTAAGGTTTCAAGTTAAAAATTTTATTATACAAGATTTTACAAGTTTGACTATTGTACAAGTCCTACCAGCTGTAACATGTGATTATTCCAAAACAGAATATTAATGAGAATGACGATCGAATTTGTAAGCACTTTTAGAGCAGCTTCTCTTATGTTCAATGTATCTTTTTGGCAAATCAAATTCATCTTCCAGTTTCCTTATCTTACACTAATCGGACCATTTTGCATATTCTTCTTTAACAACACATAAAAGCTTTAATACTTACTAAGCATACCTTAAATAAATTCTTCAATATCTAAAACACTAAAAATTGAAGTTTGAACGTTTTTCAAACTGCAATAATTATAACACAGTGCGTATTTCCTATTGATATTTCTGGATAATTAATCTAGTATTTTAATAAACAGCAATGTGAATTCTTAAAGAAAAAGGGAGCAAAAAAGAGAAAAAAAAAGAATCATTAAGCATTATCTTAATATTTGCTAGATCCCCCTGCATTCTTTCTTTGAATTCTTCCCTCTTGTTGGTTGATTCAACTCTTAGGAAAAAATATAATGAAAAGCTTCCTTTGTTCTTCATGCGAAAATTGAACACTTTTTAAAGATTTTCTCAAAATTAGGCACTTTTAAGGTGATTAAAAATATTTTTCAAATTTAAGCACTTTTCATGATGCTACACACCCTGTTGAAATCTAAGTAAATTTGTTCTGAAGTCCACATTACCAAACACTTGGTAACCCAATTTATAGCAGTTTTTTTAAACATATACAAAAAAAATCATCATTACAAAAAAAGCAGATTAATACTAAATTAATAATAATTACCTTTTCAAAAGAAAGTATTTCTTCATCATCTTCACTCTCTGAATACTCATCCTCAAAGAAGTAATAATAAGAGCTTTCTTCCATTTTTTCAAATCAGCTAAAAAAAAATAAATCAATATCATTTATTCTAAGCCAGCTATATATAATATATGTAATATGAAAAGCTTTCCAATTTACTGGATCTCAACATAGCTAATGTCTCCTTTTATATAGATGTCACATAATAATAAAAAAATAATCGCATTGAAGGAAGGATTACGTCTCTCTCATATACTTCTTTCATTACGAATTGTTCCTAATAACTCTATACAAATCGCTGAAGAAATCAATTTTGTACTATTGCCTTCAACAGCACATAGAATGAAATCATTTTTGAAAATAACTAATGTTAACACTAGTTCATTCAAAAATGTATCGAGTAAAAGTCCTCATAAAAAAATTATCCGTAGATTAAAGAAAATGCTATTAAAATACAGCCTAACACTTTTATTTGTATAATCAGTACTGCCATCAACTAATTTCAATTGAAATTAAAATATTCGCAATACATTCAGCTTTGCAAATACTTCCCCCAACGCAGTAAAAATATTAAAATCCTAACAGTAAAAGAATTACAGAAAACTACAACTACCTGAGAAAGTAAAGTAAAATAAAATAAAAAATTTCAAATAATATTTAAAATAAATTAAATTATAATTCCAAAGTACAAATTTCTGCACTACAATTCAAACAAACCCGCCACGTGAAGCTCCCAGAACAAATGCATGTTGTTGGTTTGTTTTAAGAGTCGAGTTGTTTTTCAACAGAAGCGGATAGCGAGAGAACGATCATGTAATGTTTTTCGGGAAAAATTTCCACCGGGCAGCTCTAATCGATAACATTTCGCTAAGGTGCTTCAAAGTGCTTAATTTTTGCATCCATTTAACACTACGCATGCTGGATCAGATATAATATTATTTTAAGTTTATTATTGTATGCAAATACTTGTAGACTATTTGTTTTATTTATTCTCTAATTTTTTTGCTTTGATTTAGATTTTTGTTTAACTCTTTAAATGTGTCATTATCTAAAATTATGCATATATATGTACAGATAGGCATATAAATAATTTTAATTAAATTATTCTATGCAATGATTTAAATTAGAATTTTAATCATTTGAGTGATTAATTTTATCAAATTTTTGAAACTACAATTATTAAAAATAAAAATTTACACTATTATAAATATCAGCTTTGTAAAAAAATGTTTTG
>JAPMOR010121036.1:0-10987 GCA_026543865.1 Argiope aurantia | reverse complement strand
TTGATGGTTCTGTATTATTTTGCAATATATGCTTTATTAATCACATACTTTCAAAATTACATATATCACTTTCATTGTTATTTAATTTTTGTATATTTCTGATTAGTGCATATACAAAAGCAATATTTTAACACAAGGAATATGATGATAAGGTTTAATAAGGAATATAATAATCGTACATATCTGATTTTAAATTCATTTATAAATTTTACGCTATTTTATATTCTCTGTCAAGTCACTCATGTATTTCTTTAACCCTATATATTTTTTAATTTTTTTAAACGTATATAATTTTAAATTTTCATTATATTGTTGTTTGAATTTTTATATTACTGATTACTTCATGAAAAATAGCATTGATTTTCAATAATGACACAATGTATGTTATATTTTATGTATATTTGGTTTTGAACTTTCTATCTTGTCAATCTAGAGTTCTATTACTATTCTGCAAATTTTGTCCCCAAAATCTCTTCAATTATATTATTTGAGTTTTGGCATTACTAATTTATCCAGAAGATTCAGAATTTGTTATGCTTTGTAATTTTTATAATTTGTATGCAATGGCAATTATATTTCCCAAAAATCAAACCCAGAGCGGACAGCCCCCCTAGAGGCGTTATGAAGATTCCAATGAGTTATGAAAAAATTAAATCAGAATTTAATGCTACCCTGAGCGGTCAGCCCCCTAGAGGCGCTATGAAGATTCCAATGAGTTATGATAAAACTAAATTAGAATTAAATGCTACCCCCCACGGGGGAGGATAAGACGGAAGAGGAAGAAGTTAATATCGTAAAAGAGGTTGTTTATGTAAAAAATAAAGATGATGAGTTCCAACTCCCTAAAAGGAAAAGAAGCCAAGAAAAAAATTAAGAATTCCCCTCAAATAAAAAACCAGCAGCAATTGAGCCAGTGAAAACTCAAAATAAATACGAAGCACTAAACAGTCTAAAAAACAGCGATGCCAGAGATGATTAGGCAACCAGTAATCCCCCCAGTAATGCTACGCAGAACGGCAGATTACAAAGAATTGATAAAAAGGCTAACAACAGTGCATAAAATCTATTGCAAGGCAAAGGAGGCCAGCGAATTTATTAAAATATTTGTTGAAACATCCGACGATATCAGAAAACTAACTAAATACTTTTACGAGTTAGACAAAGAGTACTTTGTAATTGCGAGCAGGGCAGAGAAACCCATTAAAGTTGTGATAAAAGGTCCACCAGTTAACACCGAGTGCGAGGAAATCAAGCAAGAATTAACAGAAAAAGGTTTCCGAGTTGATAAAGTAAACCAACTTAAAAGATTCAAGACCAGGGAACCCCTCCCCATTTTTCAAATTCACTTATTTAATTCTGACAATATTCAGGAAATTTACAAATTAAACGACCTAATGTATTTTATAATCAGAGTTGAAAAATATGTAACTAAACAAAATCACCAGTGCTTTAATTGCCAGTTATGGAACCACGGCTCTAAGGGCTGCAAGCTTAAACCCAAATGCGTCATATGCGCAGAAAGCCACGTATCCAGAGAATGCCCAAAAAAGGGAAAAGAAGCAGAGGCCAAATGTGCCAATTGCGGAGGGCCCCACACTGCGAATTATAGAGGATGTCCCAAACGTAGCCCAAATCAAATCTATCCGGCCAGGAACAAGCTACGCAGATGCAACGAAAACGAAAATTCACCCACAAGTACATCGCAAAAGCGAGGCAACCCCCCTCCCTCCCCCAGGAGATGGGACCCAAGAATGTAAACAAACAGATGGCAGAGGAAGAATCGACCTTCACTTCTAAGGGAAACTTGCAAGAAGTCATGGCACTAGCCGCAGAACTCAACAAGATATTCTCTGTGATAAATGACATACCAGGAACCATCACAGCAATGCAACAAAATTAAAACGTCTGGGAAAAATTGATGATCCTCGCCGAGGCGCTCAAATCCCCATCAACTAATAATTAAAATCCTCATACCTAGACCCCGCTTCCCCACCCGCCAATGTGATTACCTTACCTGCCGATAACCAATGAATACTATAGGACAAATAAGAAAAATTCTGCTTCTAGAACTATTTAATTCCTTTTTTTTATTACAATTCCCGTTAAGTTACTTCCCAAATTTTTATCTACATTTAAACCTATCTGAAGCTTGCTATAAATCCCTAAATTGTTAATTATACCCAACATTTATGCTCAACATAAGTTGTTTGTTACTCATTCATCATTTCAGTCGAGCGGAAGATTAAAGGCCACAGAGCCTAGGCGCTTCCCAACAACCCCCCATATCATTGGCATTGGCATTGATAATTATATTTATGTTGCCTAATTTTCAGATATTTTAGAGAATTAATCTTTTTTTTCCCTTGATTTTTATCTTTTCTACCTATACATTGTAAAACTTATGTAAATTCTACATTAAATTATACTCATAATAATTTACTTTATAATTTCAAAATTTGTTTTGTGATTATGATATTTGAAAAATGTTTATATTTATAACTTAGTGCAGTATTCATCTTATATTTTGTAAAGAGTAATCAGATGCATTTTGTAGTTTTGATGTTTGTAATAAAAATTTCAAAATTGTTTATAATTCTTCTAATTTATTATTCTCATTCAGTTTTACATTTCAGCACACTTTTTCTTTCACTTAGCTTAGAAAAATGTCAAGTAAAAATGTTAAAATATTTATTGCTTAAAATAAATAAAATGAATATGATGATATGAGAAATCTCTTATAATTTTTCTATAAAAACACTAACATTTTGGTATGGCAACATAATATATCTTATCAAATTTTTATAAAAATATAAAATTATTAATATTTATAATTATAGTTTATAATTTCAAAAAAATTGAAACTTTTATTTAAATTAAAGTGTTCAGAAATCAAATTTTTAAAAACATATAAAATTATTAATATTTATAATTTATAATTTCAAAAAAATTGAAACTTTTATTTAAATTAAAGTGTTTAGAAATCAAATTTTTAAAAACATATTTGTATTATTTAAATATATTTGAAAGAATGAGATAGTAAATTAAATTATCTGAATTAAAAAAAAATTCTGAAAAATCTTGGCAGCTACACCAGTAGTCCTGGATGGACAAAAGTTGAAATCATATGAGTTATTAAGATCTTTTTAAAGAAGAAATGGTTAATAGTTATTCTTAGATTATTGATTGATTTTGTTTCTGTAAATGCATATCAATCATGGTGGTGAAAACATGTAGATTTTCTATTTTATCTTACTTGCCTAACTACAGAAAACTATTTCAGCTAGACATGACCAAGATAGTTATTCCATGATTGACTCCCTTTTGAGTATATAGTCATGTTAAATTTTATTTAAATATTGTTTATTTTTAAGAATCCAAAGAATTTGAGGAGGGGATCTTATTAAATTTTGCTTTTGTCTCTCTTGGTAAACATTTTATTATTAATTTAAACTAATGATTTTTTTTCAGCTATCTTTCTCTGGTGCTACCATAATAAAAACGTAAGTATTCATCAAACTTAAAGTATATGCAGTAAGTGTATATGTTTTAAAAGAAAGTCCTTACCACTGAAGGGGCAAAAAATGCAGCTGCAGAATAGTTCACGTTTATCACAGTTAATTTGAGTAACGGCTTTTTTCTTTGCCAGAACTGATTTTCAAAACTATAATTCATTATTATTATTTTTTCAATTATTTATTAGACTGAAATAAAATTTAAGGAATGATTGAAATCAGTAGAAGTATATCCCCTTAAATTCTTTGCTCAAAAAGAGTTTTAGATAAAAATTTTGTTCCATTGATAGGACGTAGATACTTATTATATTTAAAATTATTATGTACACAAAGTACTTTTATTGCAAAAATAGTTAAAGTGATTATTTCATTAAAAAATACATTGATTAAATGGAATTTGGATTGATTATATGGAATCTTTAAGTGGAGGATTTATTAAAGTCTTAGAAAAATTAGGAAACATGATGTAAATAATCCTGGTTTTTATGAACTAGGATTACGATGATAGTTGGAATATTTAGTATTATATATAATTATTGTATTTTTTATTCTCTCTTCAAATTGTTACAAAAATAAGATCTAGAATTTGTAATTTTTTTATCAGCTCATCTTTCAATTAAAAAAAAAGAAGAAAAATTTTTAACTAAAATGCTCAACAAAAGAAGATATGAAGAAAAACAGCAGTTTCAATTAATATGCTGGTTGATACTTCCTTGTTGCTCAAAGGCCCTTTTTAAAATGATTTCAAATATTATTCTCAAAAATTCTTCAAAGGAAGATAAATTTCTTTAAGTTTTCTAAATTATTATATTAAATTCATAGATATGGGTATTTGATTACTAACATTTTTAAATAAAGCATTTAAAAAAATAAGGTTAACCTTTATTTAACTTTAAATATAAGAAAAGAAAACATAACCATACTTTCCTAACTTACATCCTTAATATAATACTGAAAACACATTAATTTTATTGTCATTTTTCAGGAAGTTTCATTAAATATTTAAAAACCAAAAATCAACCCTATTTTTAAATTTTGAATTATAAAACATTTTTATTTATAAAATACTTTTTAATTAACTTTAAAAATAAGTTTAAAAAAACGTTCCTACTTTTTTTATGAGTTGTAAATGATAATATATTTTTTTAACATTTTTGATTTTCTAAACACAAAAAAAATTCTTCATCCTGATGATGCTCCTGACGTAAGCGGATAGCGAGAGAACGATCATGAACCATAGTGAATATTACTCATTTTCTCCAGTAAAATTTGAGCATGCGCAGAGACACTCATTCCTGTTCAGAAAATTTCTAAGTCCGTTAACATTGTACGATTGTCCTTTCGTTATCCGCTTCTTTTTTCAACTACTCCTATTATCATTACATTTGCTTGGAAATGATAATATAAGAAAATGCATTTCTATTATCGTGCAGAAATATTAATATGAAACGTGTGTGTGCCTTGTTGTGCATCCAGATCCTTTGGCCTATAGCTATTAAATCAGGACCTTAGAGGATCTTATTGTTGACCTTGAAGTTATTTTTTTTTATTAGTTTTCATAATTAAATAAAATGAAGATGAAATTCGGCATTTTTTTAGCGATAATTTCCAAAAGTAAAATTGCATAAATGTGGATTTTATGTCGTTTTAATATTAAAAAATTTTATATATAAATATAATAAATCGTACAAATGGCACAAAACAATGAAATTGTTCTAAGTATAAGATATTTGTTGTATTGGCCAGTACTGCATTCTAATATCGCAAATTAAAGTTTTCGCTTTATTCAATAAATTTGTTCCAAATGTAAAGATGCATAATCCACGATTTTTTTAAAAACAAATAATTTTGCTACTGTTATTTTTAAATATTTGTTTGTTAAATAGTTATTTGTTATTTTAATCATATTATTAATTAAAAATTATTAATTAGTATTAAATATAAAATTTATTAATTGTAATTAATACTTAATTTACTAATTTAAGTAACGTGTGATTGAATTAATTTATATATTTCAGCGTACTTCTTAAATTGGATTTTTTTCACAATTATTCATTTAATTTCTTTATTGGAGTAAACATTTTCCTGAAAAATTTAAATTTAATATATATATAATTTCTTTTAAAAATTTTACTTTAGTTCTATATCCTATCAATAGAAGGCTCCAGCAGTAAATGGAATAAATGCAAAGCATGTCACAAGCAATTAAATATGATTTGTATGTAATAGTGCATCATCAAATGCGAATATCGGAAAGTCAGGTGGAGCGGCGACTTCACACTTTCCGCTGAAGTTACCTATTCGATAAATATTAGTGATATGCAATTCAACGATACGATAATTCCAAGAATAACCGATCCGTTCATTTTTCAACCCATTCACAGATTTCTCCTTTTCTGTTTTGTACGAGAGCTTCCATTGGAACGATCGTATCGATTATTATTTTCTATTGTGATCCAAAACCTGTAATGGAAATATCACCAGCAAGATCGTATCAAGGATTTGAACCACAACCCTCTTTGAAAAGTATTGATCACTGGTATTTGTAACTGGTATTTATGATATTGGTTACGTAATAACCGCTCGTAAAATATTCGTCATCCCTATCCAAATGTTACAAATATTCTTAAAAGTTTGTTCTACTTGCTTGAGTGTTCAAAAGACTTAAATGATTTAATAAGTCTCTACATTATTTCTAAACCCATGTTCAATATATCCATCCTTTACACCAACTTCAAGATACGAACCCGTGATTTCGATTTATAAACTGCGTGTAGAGATGCATAATCCACGATTTTTTAATTTACAAAGAATTTTGCTGTTATTATTTTTAAATATTTGTTTCAAATAACTGTTATTTCAATCATATTATTAATTAAAATTATTAATTAGTATTAAATATAAAATTTATTAATTGTAATTAATACTTAATTTATTAATTTAAGTAACGAGTGATTGAATTAATTTATTTATTTCAGCTTACTTCTTAAATTTGATTTTTTTCTCTCAAAACTATTTATTTAATTTCTTTATTGGAGTAAACCATTTTCTGAAAAATTTGATTTAAATATGTATGTCATTTCCTTAAAATGTTTACTTTAGTTCTACATTAAACCAATAGACGGTGCCAGCTGTAAACAGAATACATGAATCAAAGTCAGTCATGTCACAAGCAATTAAAAATTATCTGTGTGGAATAGTGCATCATCAAATGCGAATATCGGAAAGTCAAAGAGACTCCCATAAAGTGGAGTGGTGTCTTCACAATTCCAGTGAAGCCTCACACTTTCCAGTAAAGTCACCGATCAGATAAATTTCAATGATACGATAATTCCTAGAAAAACCTGCCCGTTCACTTCAGTGGATGAGGAACTTTCCCTATGCATGATTGACCTCTTGTTCGAGAGCTTCCATTGGACTAATCGTAACGATTGTTAATATGTAGTGATCCAAGACCAGTAACCGGAATATACAAGTAAGATCGTATCTAGAGAAGCATAATGCACGATTTTTTAAATAACAAATAATTTTGCCATTGTTATTTGTAAATATTTGTTCCAAATATCTGTTATTTCAATCATATTATTATTTAAAAATTATTACTTAATATTAAATATAAAATTTATTAATTGTAATTAATACTTAATTTACTTATTTAAGTAACGTATGATTGAATTAATTTATCTATTTCAGCTTATTTCTTAAATTTGATATTTTTTCAAAACTATTTATTTAATTTCTTAATTGGAGTAAACCATTTTCTGAAAAATTTGAATTAATATATATGTCATTTCCTTAAATTGTTTACTTTAGTTCAATATTCTACCAATTGACGGCGCGAGCAGTAAACGGAATATATGCAAAGTCAAGTTACAAGCATTTGAAAGGATTTGTACAGAATAATACATCATGAAATGCGAATATCGGAAAGTCAAGATTATTCTCATAGAGATGCATAATCCACGATTTTTTGAAAAACAAATAATATTGCTATTGTTATTTTTAAATATGTGTTCCAAATATCTGTTATTTCAATCTTATTATTAATTAAAAATTATTACTTAATATTAAATATAAAATTTATTAATTGTAATTAATACGTAATTTAATAATTTAAATAACGTGTGATTGAATTAATTTATCTGTTTCAACTTACTTCTTAAATTTTTTTTTTCTCTCAAAACTTTTTATTTAATTTCTTTATTTGAGTGAACCATTTTCTGGAACAGCTGAATTAAAAATATATGCCATTTCTTTAAAATGTTTACTTTAGTTCTATATTCTACAAATAGATTGCGCCAGCAGTAAACAGAATATATGTAATCAAAGTCAATCATGTCACGAGCAATTAAAATGATCTGTATGGAATAGTGCATCATCATATGCGAATATCGGAAGTCACTCCTGTAAAGTGGAGCGGTGACTTCACACTTTCCGGTGAAATCACCGCTCCGATAAATTTCAGTGATATGCAATTGAATGAGACGATAATTTTAATGACCGGTCCGATTACTTTTCAATCTATTTACAGATTTCTTTCGAGAGCTTCCATTGGACAGATCGTATCGATTGTTACTTTCAAGTGAAGTCACCGCTCCGGCAAATTTCAGTGATATCATATCGATTGTTACTTTCTATCGGGATCCAAACCTGTAATCGAAATATCACCAGTAAGATTGTATCAAGGATTTGAATCACACCCCTCTTTGAAAAGTATTGATCACTTGTATTTGTGACTTTTTGATATTGGTTACGTACTAACCGCTCGTAAAATATTCGTCATCCCTTATATTCTCGTGAAGTAGAGCGGTGACTTCAAACTTTCCAGTGAAGTCACCGCTCCAATAAATTTCAGTGATATGCAATTCAATGATACGATAATTCCAATAATCGGTCTGTTCACTATTCAATCCATTCAATGATTTCTTCTTTTCTGTTTTGTTCGACAGCTTCCATTAGACAGATCGTATCGATTGTAGAGATATATAATCCACGATTTTTTGAATAACAAATAATTTTGTTATTGTCATTTTTAAATAATTGTTCCAAATATCTGTTATTTCAATCATATTATTAATTAAAAATTATTACTTAATATTAAATATAAAATTTATTAATTGTAATTAATACTTAATTTACTAATTTAAGTAACGTGTAATTGAATTAATTTATCTATTTCAGCTTACTTCTTAAATTTGATCTTTCTTCAAAACTACTTACTTAATTACTTTATTGGATTAAACCATTTTCTGGAACAGGTGAATTAAAAATATATGTAATTTCTTTAAAATGTTTGCTTTAGTTCTATATTCTACCAATAGATTGCGCCAGCAGTAAACAGAATTTCTGTAATCAAAGTCAATCATGTCACGTGCAATTAAAATGATCTGTATGGAATAGTGCATCATCATATGCGAATATCGGAAGTCACTCCCGTAAAGTGGAGCGGTGACTTCGCACTTTCCGGTGAAATCACCGCTCCAATAAATTTCAGTGATATGCAATTGAATGATACGATAATTTTAATGACCGGTCCGTTCACTTTTCAATCTATTAACAGATTTCTTTCGAGAGCTTTCATTGGACAGATCGTATCGATTGCCACTTTCTATCGTGATCCAAAACCTGTTATCGAAATATCACCAGTAAGATCGTATTACGGATTTGAATCACACCCCTGTTACAAAATATTGATCACTAGTATTTGTTACTTTATGATATTGGTTACGTAATAACCGCTCGTATAATATTTGTCATCCCTTGGGATAACGAATATTCTTGATACCTTAATACGATCTTACTGGTGATATTTCGATCACAGATTTTGGATCACGATAGAAAGTAACAATCGATATGATATCTCTGAAATTTACCGGAGCGGTGACTTCATTGTTAAGTAACAATTGATACCATCTGTCCAATGAAAGCTCTCGAAAAAAACAGAGAAGGAGAAATCTGTGAATGAATTGAAAAGTTAACGGACCGGTTATTGGAACTATCGTATCATTGAATTGCATATCACTGAAATCTATCGGAGCGGTGACTTCACTGGAAAGTGTGAAGTTGCCGCTCCACTTCCGATATTCGCATTTGATGCACTATTCCATACAAATCATTTTTAATTGCTGTGACTTGACTTTGCATATACTCGGTTTACTTTGGCGCCATCTATTGGGAGAATATACAACTAAATTAAACAATTTAAAGAAATGACACATATATTTAATTCAAATTTTTGAGAAAATGGTTTAATCCAATAAAGAAATGAAATAAATAGTTAAAAAAATCAAATTTAAGTAGTAAGTTGAAACAGATAAATTAATTCAATCACACGTTACTTAAATTAGTAAATTATGTATTAATTACAATTAATAAATTTTATATTTAATATTAAGTAATAATTTTTAATTTATAATATGATTGAAATAAGAGATATTTGGAACACATATTTAAAAATAACAATAGCAAAATTATTTGTTATTCAAAAAATCGTGGATTTTGCATTTCTAATTTGATGAAGCACTATTCCATACAAATCCTTTTTAATTACTTGTGACTTCACTTTGCATATATTCCTTTTACTGCTGACTCCATCTATCTGTAGAATATAGAAATAAAGTATGCAATATAAAGAAATGACATATATATTTTATTCAAAATTTTTCAGAAAATGGTTTACTACAATAAAGAAATGAAATAAATAGTTAAAAAAAATCAAATTTATGAAGTAAGCTGAAATAGATAAATTAATTCAATCACACGTTACTTAGATTAGTAAATTAAGTATTAATTACAATTAATAAATTTTATATTTAATATTAAGTAATAATTTTTAATTAATTAATTAATTGAAATAACAGATATTTTTAACAAATATTTAAAAATAACAATAGCAAAATTATTTGTTATTCAAAAAAGCGTGGATTATGCATCTCTACTATATATTCCAAGGAATGAATAATAATGATAATTGAATCACTTTATATCGATATTGCCAACGGAATGTTGGTTTTCTATAATCGTTAGTTTCACGGTTCCGAATGGTCGAATCTGGTATTTAATTCCACTCTGAGATACGAGAACTAAGTAATCATTCCGGAACTTATAAATGAACGATGATTTGAAAGGAATAAATTTTATTTTCCGAAGGGAGTAAGTGATGTTATTATAAATGCTTAAAAGATATATGTAATAATATCTCTTAATGTAATTTAAATCTTTATAAATTTCCTTTTATTTGAAATCAGCCTATGTAAACTTCCTTCAAAAATGTTCTCTTATTCACTGATCCAATATCCATTTTTTTTATTTAATTAATTCCTCACTTGCTCTATAAAATTGCTGAATTCAGCAGGTTCTCACACTCTGAATGAAGGAATAAGAGCCATGCAGCATTCTTAATCTCAAGTTAAATTTTCAACAGTTTATTCTTATTGGCCACGCAACTGCTAAAATATGTTTACAAACATATACAG
>JAPMOR010121035.1:64426-116807 GCA_026543865.1 Argiope aurantia | reverse complement strand
TGTATATTTTTAATTAATTAAAACTGTGTATATTTTTTATTAATTATGCTATGTATATTTTTTGAGTGTCCAGTATCAAAAAAATATACACAGCGTTTCATAAGAATTTTCGCAAGCTGAACATAATTTAAAATGGCCTCATGTATCAGGCTTTGAGGTGTCTCGGGATTGTTAACAATTATTCGTGAAAGTGAAAAATCGTCTTTTTTCCAACTCATCTACTTTATTAAGGAAAGAATTGTGATATTTGAAAATTTAGCCATATAATATTCATATACAATTACATAATTTCTCATGTTTCTGTATAATTTTAAAAAAAATCAAAAAGTTATAAAAAATACTATAAATTGGATATTTTTTCGAAATATAAGTACTTTACTCCTTGAAGGATTCTGAAATTAAAAATTGATCGGAATTTACAAAATTAATATTAACTTGCAACAAAGTTTAATTTTTGAAGTTATACATACTTTTTGTGAAAAAAAAGTAAATACAGTTATTTAAAAGAAAACTGAAATTTTAAAAATATATATATAATTAAAATCCATGTAAAATTTTTATGAGGATAGTTTGTCTAAAAATTGATGTTTAAGTCATAGAAGAACTTATTTTGAGTATGTGTATGAAATTTCAGATTAATAGATTAAGTAGTTTTTAAGATATCCAAGCGCAACTTTCATTTTGTTGTTGTTGTTGTTGAGAAAAATGACATTAAAGTTGGAAGATGGTAAAAAAAGAATTTGAATAAAATTCTGGAAATTTTTAAAAAATGCCCCAAAATTTGAGTTCCAGAATTTGAATAAAATTCTGGAAATTTTTAAAAAATGCCCCAAAAGCATAAGCATTGTATTGGTTAGCTTAAATTGTTACTTTAGTTTTATTAAACTATTAGTAGAAAAGGATTTTTAAAATACATATAGTAAAAAAATTGAAATATTAAGGAAAATTTAATTAAAATTCAAGTAAAATTTTTCTATGAATAATTTTACTAAAAAATGATGCTTAAGTTACAGAAGAATATATTTCGAGCCTATGCATGAAATTTTAGATTAAAAGAATATGTAGTTTTTGTGAAATAATGCAAATTATTTAAGCCTAATTAGTCAAAGGTCCTGTGATAAACTTCTTAAAATCTCCTTTGACATCTTCTGTTTTCAATTTACCCAAATCTTCCCTATCAAAATAATCATCCCAAGGAGAAAAAAATCATTCCTACAATGATTATCTTAGAATTTCCATCCATATTTTCTTATCTTTTACTAAGCAATTGGATGTATATCACTCGTTTTCTCCAGTTAAATCTGAGCCTGCGCAGAAAAGTCATTCATGTTCCAAAAGTTTAAATCGGATAGTATTACATGATCATTTCTTTCTTTATTTGGTTCTTAATTTATAGACTCGTTATAAAACACTTTTTTACTAAATTGAGAAATCTTCAAATTTTAAATATATATATATATAAGCATGGTTAAAAAAAATCAATGAATATTTATCTTACTTTCCAGAATCTTTAAATTGTCCAATAAAGTTTATAGCATGGCTTTAAAATGTCCGCGGAATGATCTTTATTACTGCCAAGACCGAGATACCTTTTATAGCTGGAGGACTTTAATATTTTATTCGATATCAAAATTCCATTCCGGGACCAATCAATATTTTATTTCCTGAATGAAAGCATTTTGGTTTGGATTTCAGCTTAACTGGATAGAGTGAAGCCATAAACGTGATACATAAATATGAGCGGGCGTGCGATAAGAAGATAACTTATTCAAAGAGGGAGAGATGCTTTATTCTTGTTACCTAGAATAATTGAATTTTTAATGACTAATGATTTTAACTTAAGATGACTGGAGATTTAGCTCTCATAATCTTTAAGATTTAATTTTTGATATAAATTATATCATGAAATAGTTTTCAATCTTTAAAAGTAATAAAAGCAAATATGTGAGTATCTTTTTTTCTACTGAATATCTATAAGTTAGACAGCTGGACTTTTAACTAGAATATTTAACACAAACCTAATTTAATAGAGGGATATAAGCATTTCACAGTAATTTATTTAGAATATTTAAAATTCAGATGCAAACATATGAAATCTGAGCGTTTCCCCGTGATAACGATTTTTATCATTCTACAGTTGTCTAGCAATTTTAAGGTTTCTAATTTTTTCCACTTTATTATTTTCTTTTATATGAAAATACATAACGAAAAAGTATTGTAGTCGTCAAAAAAAATTTGAACACATATTTGGATGAATGTTCAGTTTTCAGTCCTTATTGAGTTCGAAAAATATATTGGAATTTTGTATGTCTGTCTGTCTGTGAACACGACAACTTAAATACTAAATGGATAAAATTTGGTATTTGGTGTTTCAGATCAAATTATGATATTGATTCCTGCATTAAATTTGATTTTTATCAAATTTTGAATAAAATCCATTTGGGAAAAGTATGTTTGACCTGTTATTCGAATATATGTTACCGCTATAACTATGTGTGTGTGTTATATGTATATATAAGTATGTAAGCGTGGTAACTCAAATTGGTAAGCTCAATGATTTAAATATATGAAATATGGCATGTGATTCTGTGACTACAATTCTAATTCTGTGTCAAATTTCGGTTTAAATGGTCGGAAAAAAGGCGTTCAAAGTGCACATTTGGATTTTTGACACTTATGTATGAACAACATTCAATTTATTAATCATTAAAAAATCGCTAATGATCGCACTCTAATAACCTCTTTCATAAATATTATTCAAAAGTGACATAAAATACAATTACATTTATTGAATGTATGCTAGAAACTTTCGTAGTGACCATTCCAACTGAATTTTTTTATGTCAAATAATGATAGTTTTGTTTATCTTACTATCATTTCTTGCCAATTATCATTATATTATGAAATTCCGTTAGAGAGTTTTATAATATCATAATCATGATTACATGAATCAAGAATTTTCTTGCTATTTTAGGAATTCTAGAATATGAATAAGAAAATAATTTATCAACAATAAATTATATACCATAGACATTATTCCAGAAAAATATTTTAATTCTTGGTTATTTACCTGAAGATAGACTTTTTCGGTCTTATTAAATGCTATTATGTTGATAAGGATTTCTTTTTTATTTCTTTCAGTAATAAGGTGCTCAAAACATGTCTAACGTTTGATTTCAATAAAATAGAATAGTCTCCCAATTTTTAAAATATTTTGGATAACAATTTTTAAGTTTAATTATTTTGAGGGACTATTTTATTACGGATCTCATACTTTAAAGCTATGATCAAATGATAAAGACGATACCAGGTCCATCAAGACCTTGACTCTTTAAACCATTAAACTTTTGTAAACTTCCGCTCCATACCAGGAAAGATATTTGGTTCCAACTATGCACCCACCGTTCCACTGACACTCTAGCTTTTCAGTGGAATCGGATTTAATATGGAACCTTTCAACAATGAAGACCATTGAATGATTAAATATTAAATCAGAATAAAATATTAAATTATTTATAAGTAATTAAAATAAAACACAAATTGAAATGATCAAACATGAATCATCATATAAGTAAGATTTATCATATGGATTGCCTTGGAAAAGTAACAAATTTTAAGCAATATTTAACAGACATTATAATTCTTTATCGCCTTATCACTGTATTAAGGACATAATAACCTGCCATTACCTAATTACAATTTTTGATAATTAAATTACTCTTTGGATGTTAAACAACTTTTAAACCAAATTAATCAAAACCAAACCAAATAAATCCAAATTAATCAGAATTAATTCAACTATAACGTTTTCAAAACGAATTTAATCATCATGTCAAAAACTTTCAACATCAATATAACCTCGCCACGGGTCGTATTAATGCGACTAAATTACCAGCAATGGTTGTACTTCATTTGGGAAGGGAACCTCGCCAATTGTACTAAAACAATACCAATTAGATTCTCGAATCCCATTTGGGCTTTCCCCATAAATTACCTGGTGCGTGTGCGAGCGGAATAAAAGGGCACACGAGCGGTATAAATCACGTGAAACCCGTCTTAACCCCCCTTAAAAAAGGTCGTAATTGCGGTCTAAGTGCTTATTTTCATGGGAAAAGTGGGCGGCATATATTCATTACAAGGGCGTCCGTGTTGTACATCAAAAGGCCATATATGCACGGTGAATTATTATAGGCGAAAAAAAAAAGCTGAAATGATCTTCAGATGAAAAAAGTGCCATATGTCTATAATAAAGAGAAGAAATAAACTCATCTCTTTAAAAATAATTTAATAAAACGGCTTTCAACACATTTAAAGCCTGATATCAGATTTGTTTGTTATTTCTTGTGTACGAAATATACTAGTATATCCAAAAGGTTACAGATAGGCATTTCGTAACATAAGAATTAACACAGACAAAAGCTGTTTATTTGGCGTTTCCTTTGAAGCGACTACCTAGATGGAAATAAGCGTTTTTATCATCATCCATACAAAGATGCGGAGTTGCCTTTTTTGTTAACGCCTTCAATGACACGCTTTTTTAGAACTTGAGAATCGTTGTCTTTCAGGCAAATTCTTCATCCAATTGCAAATTCACTTAAGGGAGATCGGGGAATAAGTTTCATATGGAAGTACCCTAATGCAATGTTTTAATAGGTAATTTGACATTGTGTGGGATATGTCATCCATATGTGATGAATACTGTTGAGTATTAATTTTCTTGTTTGAGTTTTGATGATTAACCGCTTAACTGCTTTGCCCGAGTGCCATACGTAAATAGATTTATCGAATTTTGATAATTGTAAGCAAAAAAATAAACCATTCAAAACGATTAAATTCAATATTAAAATTACTTCGAATACATAAATAAGTCAAGAATTCATTGGATTCCCATTTGAATCAAAATAAGAAAATATTTCCAAAAAAGAAGGGAAATCTTATTAGAGAGTAAATAAAATAAAACAGTTAAGTGGTTAAATTACTTCTTGGATGCTAAACAACTTTTAACCAAACTGATGAAAACAGAATTAGCTGATTTACTAAGAATATTGTTCCCTGATGAATTTGTCAGTTATTGATGAATATTGTTCCATGATGAGCTTGTCAGTTAATGATGAATATTGTTCCATGATGAGTTTGTCAGTTATTAATAAATATTGTTCCCTGATGATTTTGTCAGTTATTGATGAATATTGTTCCATGATGAGTTTGTCAGTTAATGATGAATATTGTTCAATGTTAAGTTTGTCTTATGTTTAGAGATGGATATTGTTTAAAGATAAGCTTAGTTGGTGATGAATATTGTTGAATGAGAAGTTTGTCTCTCAGCTAGTGATGAATATTCTTCAATGATAAGCTTGTCACTCAGTTAGTGATGAATATTTCTCTGTGATGAGTTCTTCTTTCCCTGATGCCTTCTCATAATACAACAGCCACGATTTAACTTTTCCAGAGACGGAAACTTTTGAATGGATGGAACGTTTTCTGATTAGTCTGTTACATGAATTCATCGCTTGTTCTGAAGAGAATGACATAACTCAGTCACGTTTAAGAAAAATTAAAAATTCACCGAACTTTTATAGCTGTAATAATAAATAAATATAAGATATATTAAAATTCATTTAGTTAAATTTTATTAACTTACTCAAAGATTACATTCATGCTTCACTAATTCAATAACCTCCAATTATTGAATTAATCATTTAGGAAAGTGAATTCTATGGCACTTGGGTTTAATTTCCTATTTATGAAATGTTTCTTAACAACGAAGAACGAGGCTCAAAAAATGTGGGTCTCCCGCCATTTTAAGACAATACCTAAAATTAGGAATCTACAGCGCAAGATAGCATGCAGATTATCTACTAGAATTTTCTTTTCTCAATTCTTTCTTTAACTTTAATGTAGGATGACCGCTAAAATCTTTTATCAATAATTTGAGAATAGCGATAGCAACTGTCATAAACATGGTGCATATCACTATTGCCAACAATCATGCACAATAAATATATGTCCTGTCAAGCCATTTTAGAATATCATGAAAAGAAAATCTGCGCTTTCTTAACCTTATTAAACGACCTTGTTCAAAATTAGTTAACTTGCAGATACTGTCTTTTTTCTTCAGTATATTCTTCAATAAAATATTCAATTCCTTATGCTTATAAATTCAAATCTTTGCTGACATTAATTTTTTGTACACTGTGGAAAGATCCCAGAGACGTTAACAACAAGAAAATAATAACAGCTAAAAAAACAAATCACAAATAATTCAATAAATTTTTGTAATGTCTTTCTCTATATAAATAATATCTAAAATTATTAAATAACAAAAACATCAGCATGTATTCTATATCTTTCATGAATTATTTTAATGAATCAGGAAGAGGAAATAAAGCCTGCAGTCACGAAATTATTTTGTTTAACATACAATTACTAGAATGCGATGTGAGAATATTTTTCAAAAAAAAAATTCTTTTTAGCTGTAAAGATAAATAAATAAAATTATATATGTGCGAAAACTAATTTTCCACACTTAAATAGCACAGCAATAAAGCGAATATTAAAGGCAATAATTTTGATAGAAATAAATTACTCTAAGTAATTTCTTTACTGGAGCCAACAGAATTCAATGTTTGATAATATTGCTCTTTGTATGATGGATTTTCTGTTATTTCTTACGAATAAAGGATTTCGAAATGTTAAATAAACACCTTTGTCAATACGAATTACACTAAAGAATGCCTCATAAATTGTGGTATGAATAATTATATACGAACAATGGTAAACTCGAATAATGAACAATAGCGTCAGATGGAGTATGTCATAATTGTTTTCCATTTGTCCCTAAAGATAATAATTTTGCCTTACAAATAATGAAAATAAATAGAATGGAGATTGAATCAAACCAGCACAGTTCAAAATTCGATATCCTATTGAAATGGAAATTTCTTTTTTTATTTTTAAAGATGATTATTGAGCTATAGAAATAAACGTTAGTTAATTTTATTCAACAATTCGTGAGAAATAACAACAAGCTCAATTTAGGATGTTAAGCCTATATATATTTTTGCAATGCTTATAAATGAAAGCGGGCATAACATATTAGTTATTATTTAATATGATAAATGCACAAAAATTGTTTATGTACCAAGTTTAAAATGGCTATTCATTCTCGAAATTGCAAGAATAATTTCAAATTCTTTATCTTGCTGCAATAAAAATAAGGAGTGGTTATTAGAATTTAACTAAAATTTTTAAATTATGTTTAGAAAATTTCATCTAAAATATTATCACATTCCAGTGTGGAGCGATATTGCAATCTTCACTGTCATTCTTATTTTCAGCCCTTTGATTAAAATAAGTCTTGCGTTGTTTTGTAAATGGGCGTTAATACACGGAATATAAGTAATTTTTTAGTTTTATTTAGTTATATTAAAGTCCCACTTTAAAGGGGCTATTTAGGGACTATCTAGTAATTTTAAACTACGGTTAGATGACAAGGACGACACCTGAGCTGGCACACCCTCTCCAAACTTTCACACCTTACCAGCGAGAGGACGTTCGGCCCCAACGGATTTAACGTGCATCAGACCCTCTTACAAGACGGTTCTTGAAACCTTCCGGCTCCAAAGCCGAAACTTCCCATCAGGCCACCGTGGCCCCACTCAAGTACAGTAAACCTCGAAATGCAAGCATTCGATCTGGCAACACTGTGAATTTCTTATCTGAAGTGTAGGGTGAACATGTGAAGTACCACCTGTACGAATTTTATAATAGAGGAGTTGTCGGTAAGATATTTCTTTGTAAACTACCTTTTTCTAAAGCATTCTAAAAATGAGTAATATGAATTTTGAATAATGTTGTAAAGGCGGTTTTCGCTTTAGAATTGCGACAAAAACTTTTGTAAAACTTCAACATTCAATGGAGATAACTGTTTTGTCAAGGGCTCAAGTGCACAGGTGTTTTAAGGGATTTTTTCATAAGGAAGAACATCGATTGAAGACTAACTTTTCAGTAGGAAAGCCACAGCTATATGAATCGTCGATAAAGCTGTCAGAATCCAGAATCATATCAATAATCATAAGAAACATAGTTGAATAATTGAGCTAAAACAATGGTCGGCGAAGTCATTAGTCCACCTAGCCAATTATCAACAGTTGAACGATTGAAATCTGTTTTGAGTATCACATTTTAAAACTAAAATTATATAGGTAGGCATATTGTTATTTATTTAATTAAGATACTCTTAGGCTGGCTTTTACTAAGAACGATGATTTAACTAACACGGATCAGGAGCCACGATTTGCTGCTTACTGAGTTAAAACAACATTCATCATACTTTGATCAATGGATTAGAGATGAGAAAAATATGTGAAGTCTTTTGCAGGAATAAACGAACAATAAGTGAGTCATGTGCTCCTTAGTCCTATTATCTCCACGATTTGATTATTCTATGTGTTTGTTTATTTTTCATTACTAAGATCAGAAATCCTCCGCAAAGAACCTCATTTTAAGACATTTAAAACTTTAAGGGGACGGTAGACTCTATTAGGGATTTTTGCGAGTTATTAACGTAGAGCTATGAAATATTTTATGAATATGCATTAAAATATGAAAATGTCAAATTTCTTTTTAAAAAACTTTTTAAAACGTAATATTGTTTTTAGAAAATTAAAAATTATGTAATTTTGTATGTTTAAAAATTTTAAGATATTTCAAACGTTTAAATTTTTAATTTTTTTATATTATTTTTCCTTATTACCGAATATAAATTTATTTGGAATAAAAATGTGTATAATTTTGTAATTTCAATTAAATGCTAATTTTTTTAAAAAAATATTTTGATGCCCATTTACTGAATTTTCATAAGAATTTTATGTTTTTTAGAATTAAAACTGACTTTTAAATATCTAAAAAAAACTTTAAACATAAAATGCATACCCTATTTCCTTTTCATGTTCAACTGAAATCTTTATTATCAATTTTGTTTAATTTCTTCAAAAAGGTAAAACACCTAGTACATTTCAAATATATTTAAATCTAATTAATCATTTTGAAGAAAGTACAAGTTATTGAAATGCACATCTTTTTTCAGTCCTTTGAAATATTTATTTTATTGACCAAATATACTATCTTATAACATTATTTTAGTTGAATATAAACATATATTTTGATGAGGAAACTATAAAAATAAAATTTCATGTTTCTGTCCATTTTTGTTTATTTCAAAGTCCACTTTCAAGACTTAAATCAGACAAATGAAAGCAATTTATTTTTACAATAGAACACGGGGTCGCAATTGCAACAGGTAGCCATTGTAGCAGACACTATCAGAGAAACGAATAAAATAAATGGGTAGACCATTTAAAAGTTCCAGCATGGGTAAGACTAAAATTCTAGAACAAACTGCGAGAGGTTATAAAGCTCAATATAACAAACATCTTGTGCACATGAACATATAAGCAAGGAAGACGTACTGAAAAAGAAACAGAAATAAAAATTACACTAGAAAAAAAACATTGTCTATCAACTATATTATGGCCAAATGAATCACTATGACAGGATTTATTTTCATTATCAGCTGAAGGTTCAACTTTGAACAGCGAAAATTTCCGCTAATATTACAGGGAGAAAATACGGCTTCCTACCGTCCAGTGTGTCACTTAATTATATGCAATGAGTGATTTTTTATCTTCGCAGTGCTATTCGGTTTGCAATTCCAATTATGCATTTGTCCTATTTGATTCATATTTTGTCTTATTTCTCCGTTTTGATTCCCCCCCCCCCATTTCTATTCATCATCGAATTTTAGTATGAAAGAGTAACCAAATAGGAGGAAAAAATACTGACTCTTGAAATAATTACATGATGTGTTACAACACTACAGCTCTAATAGATGTACCGCAACTGTCGATTAAGCTTGTATGGGACATGTATGGAATTTCAGATAGCAGCTGAAGTAATCTGACCCTATCGTCTTCTCCAAAATTTTGAACAGCATTGGTCCAAAAAAAAGGTTGACTTACCACAAAAACAGTTGGATAATTTATTGCTCAGACTAGCCATTTATTGTATTCACTGTCTCGCAGAAACAGCAAATATATTGTTGCGAAATTTTCTTTACAGGGGTTCGTTTGGATAGTGGAAATGATATAGTGTGTAGAACGCTCAATCAGCAGACGGTAGTAGAAAATAAAACAACGACGTTTATTTACACGAAGACACACAGGACAGCAAAAAGCGACAATTATTTACAGCACAGAAGACGATTATCTTCACCCGAGACGTGTAGCATACAACAGAACACACAGCAGCATACAACCAGAATCTACTGCAGACAGTAGCGCACAGCTCAGTTCAGCACTAGCTTGACTCAGTCGCTTCCGACTACTCCGTCTTCTACTTCTCCGACTCTGATTACTGACTTCGCTCCGTCGATTCCGCTTACTCTTCTTCGACCACTCCGTCCACTCTGACTACTGGCTTCGTCTACCTTCCGGCAGCGGAGGCCGCTTCCTTTTATAGGTCTCAGGAGGCGGGGCTAGAAGCCTCTCAACCAATCAGGAACGTTCGAGGCGTATCTCCGTTCCTACTGGACGGATCGGGAAAATTCTCGAAGTTTCGGGTATTATCTATTTTGGCGCCAAAGTCACCAAATTTGTCGCCAAGTCGCCAAATGGTCGCCAAGTTTGTCGCCAAGCTCTGGGACCTCCGACGCACACCTGGACTTCGTCCCATTCAGATGACTGTAAAACTTTCTTTCCAATGATGGAACAAACTATGCTGGGAAGCCGAATTGCAGGTTTGTAACAATATAATATATTAATTTTAAATCAACAAGAACGGTCTTCATGAAATTTTCTCGCATATTCTCCAATAAAGATCATATCCCCATCCCAATATATAAAATTGTTGACCATGGGCACGACAAAGGATTCCTTGCATAGCATTGATGAACGATGGTTATAAAATTGGCTTGAATCTAGCATTTGTTCTGCGTCTATCTGAAAAATAAAAAAAATTGGACGCATTTTTGACGATCTATTGACATCAAAATTGGACATAAAAATGCAATTGTAGTCAAAAGTTAAAAATTTTATCGACCTAATTCTTTGTATATTAAAGATATAGAATTCACTTGTACTCAAATATTCAGACAGACAGACTTCCTGGGTATAGATTTCGTTTGTGTCTGAGAAAGCCTTGTTGGAAGGGCGTTGGATTCGCATTCATTGGGTTGTGAGTTCGAACTCCGTCAGCCGAAGACTCTCCGTGTGTGTAGTGGCTGGCGCACTTATAAATCTGTCTTGGTCACAAAGTCCTCCAAGTCGAGAGTAATACCAGGGGTGATCTTTACTGATTCAAGTCTAAATTACGATCTGGGGATGAGTGAAAGAAATACGTGAATGAAGTCTGCCCCGTTAAAAGGATTGTGACGTGGGAGTAGCTAGGACGTACTCTTAGCCCTAGATGGGGCTACTGGGAAACAAGAGACGCTCTCTCGGCTTAAAAAATCGCCGACTTCGTCAGCAGGCTTGTCTATGACAAGTGACATAAGAAGCAACAACGACATATTTTGTTTAATATTTGATAGAAATCTATAAATTTGGTTGCAAATCCATATATCACATTTCAACCGTGTAGTTGAAAAAGATTGTGAATTCTGCTTACAGACACAGAAATATAACTCCAAAATTGTATTGTTTGGACCTAGAGAATTCTGAATACATGTTAAAGCATTTGTCAAAATCTCGAATAAAGTGGGGAAAAAACATTTGGCATTGAGTTTACTAAAGTAAGCGTATATTTTATCTAGTAAGGAGCAATTTCTTCAGTTTATCGAGTGCTGTGCTCATATTGCATTTTTTCTTCTATTTAGTACTTTCTTTTTATTAAATAGGCCTTATGCTTGTAGCATTTTTTTTGTGTTACTAGGTAATTATTTAATTTTAAAACTAGAATCTGGAATTAACAAAAATAACATCTGAAATTTTGAGGATCTTTTGAACTTTGGAATTTATGACTGTCATTTTAATATATACTTATTTTAGAATTAAAAATAAGCTCAAAATAAAGTATTTATGATTTTGTGCAAAGCTCTTTTTTTTTTTTTTTTTTTTTTTTTACATAGCAAATAGATATATCCTTAAAAATATTTTGAATCCAATCACCATTTTTTATTAATTCTTTTTACCTTCTCCAAAATGGGAATAACAAGCAGGGTGGTTCGTCCTCGCCATCCTGGTGGGTACAGAAATGCTGTGAATTTGGCTACTCTCTACTGATTACGGGGCGTGCTCTTTACGAGAAGGGTTGTAACGTTACCGATGACAGCCCCTAGGACTCAACAGCAGTTCTTACCAATACTATCGCGATGTTCCAGTCTTTCAGATTTTTTTTTCGAATGTTTCCAAAGAAAGTCATTTATGATTTGTGTTTTCCATTTAGAATGGATTTACTTATCGGAATATGATTTAGACAATTTATTCATGGAAACTGTGTTACATAGTTTTACATGTATTATTATTAAGCCGAAAATAGAAGTAGTTGTATGTATATAGACATTACCATTAAATGCCTACTCCGACCCGCCCGTAGGCACATGCTTAAAACTGAATGACTGGATCATCGTGACAGCAATACTGACGAGAAATATGGTTGAGTCTTAACGGTCATCACTGGCCACGGCACAACCCTTCCATGGGGGAAGTACGTCCCCGTAATCGATGGGAGGTAGTCAACCCCCGCCTTTTTCTGTACCCACCAGGCGGCGAGAATCAACCACCATACCGGAATCTTCTCATCCTCATTTTTGAAGTCCCCTCCCCCCACGGTTGGAGGTATAGAGGCATTAACAAAATAATATATTTGCCACTCTGATCAAAATCTGTTCAAAATCATTTTAAAATTATTTCGTAAAAATTCGAACAAAATCTGGCATTTACTCATTGCAAAATAATTTCAGACTAACAGTTTCTCAAATTTGCTAAACAAAACAAACAAAATCTCATCCCAAAATTTTATTGCCCAGAAATCTTTGATGATTTAAGGCGCGCTTAAATTTGAGCACCTGTCGACAGATGTTATTCATATTTAAAATGAGATAGTTGCTTGAAAAGAAGCGAAAGAAGGGGGGGGGAATGATATAAACCTATATCGTCATACTAATAACAAGCATTATTCTCCGATTGTCCTTTCAATCTTCAAGAACACGTTATTTTCCGCTGCAGCGGCCATTTCTTTAAACGACCATTCTTCGGAAACTTCCACCACGGTTTGATGAGAACCAGAACAATGGATGCAACATCAATCCTCGGAAACAGGATTGTTGAAACACCGATCTGGTCCATAATCACCTTAAAAGCACTGCGAAGGCTCCAATGAAATACGACTCCGTGTTTGCCTATTCCCTCCGAACAATAAAGAGGCATATTTTATGCTCAGGGCGTGTCGTCATAAAGGAAGACACATTTTCCATGTAATGAAACCATATTAAAGCACTCAGTTGAGATTGTATCATGGAAGAGGAAAAAAAAAAATGGAGGGGGGGGGGGAGGTAATAAGAATTCTCCTGTATGCGTGTTCATCGAAGATAACATTTCGCGAAGGCATTTTCGGACTGGTTCTTTTTTGGTTCTTCTTGGTCTCCCGATATCTTTAAAAGATGCGGAGTCTGTCTCACGTGATATGGGAACGATCATATCACGTGACCAGTTCAGCGGAAGACTGTGTAAAACGAAACGGTAAATTTCTCACGGGTGGGGGGGGGGGTATTTCAGGATTTGCTACAGTTTGCCCATGATTCATGCTATACTAACTCTTGGTTGGACATTGATTTTCTGAATATTTATGTCCCAGACCTATAACATAATGAGAAAAGCTGAGATATACCTTTTATTAATGTAATACACTGAAAGATTTGCGCAGATTTTTTTTTCAGGAGGATTTGAATTTAAGATTAAAATTGGATTATAAATCTAGTTAACTGACAACCCAATATTTCTTGAATAGTCCAAATAAATTTTCAAACCGACTACTCAGTAAAGATTGCACAGTATTTGCATGCAAAAAGTATAAAAAAAGTATTTATTGAGAAAAACGGTTCATTATATATCAATCAAAATATTTCCCATCGTTTTCTACAACTTTTAACCATTTTCATCCAATAAGCCTTGCAATTGTTTGTTTTCTAATTTTTTTGGTCCTCCAGGCCATTCTGTGTCATTGACATCGTAATCATCACGCTTAAATCGTTGAAACAAGCGACATTTGTTGATACTAAAAATCAGAAACCGATGTAAACAAACTCCAAAGCCCTATTCCGACCCTATAATATTAGTATGTCCACCAGAAAAGCGAGAGACAACTGGTACTGGAAAATTCCCATCCTTATTTCTGAAGTGTCCCATGTTGCCATAGACAAAATGGTAAGTATAATACAGTCCAGGTGATAACATTTTTGAATGCATAAAATGACTGTTAACTGTGCTATACACATTTCTCTGTTGTTATTCATCCACATACAATGATGTATTAATGTCAGTGTGTATTCAATTATTCCTGTGCTCTCTTTCTCTGGTGTATTTTGCTCTTTTGCTTCAAATATTATGAAATAATCTCCTGTATTCCTCTTCCAATTGTATTTTCAATTCCATGTTGTATTAGAAAAATATCTTCTTTGTATATCTGTCGCACCTTTAGAAATACACAACCAGGAAGGGCGTGGATGGTTCTGCCTTTGTGGAAATAAGAATATTCCTTTATAACGGTTTCCCCATCTTCGTTGGAGGATAAAAGAGTGAAGTTGAGTTAAATCCGATCACATATCGTGCATACATGTGAGGGAAATAACATGTCTTGCGTCATAATACGGACTACAATGCATTCACCCCATTTCCAATTTAATTTTCTTCGTTTCTCGGCATTTCAGATTATCCCAACACTAAGGCAGGATGGGTATAATTTCTTTTCAATCACAATAAAAACATATATCTTGTGTCAAAAAAATACATAACTGCATGTACATAATACGTAAAAAAAATGGACGCGAATTGTGGAATGAATGTCCAAGTAGGCAGTATTTTACATTAGTTTTAAAAGTGAAAAACTGCGATTAAATGACTTAAATAATGAAGCTAATTTCATGTTCATTACATAAAATAACTCCTGTTAAAAATGATGAAAATTACTTTTATCCTTTGCACTAGGAAAAGTAATTCGATTCATAATCATTCACCCAATATAAGACTTGATTTTTCTCGAAATATTATATATAATTGTTTTAAGGGGAATTCTTTCGTTTACTTCATTTGTATCTTCTTGCTACTCTGCGGGCATTTTTAACAATCAAAATTAAATAAATAAATAAAACATCATATTGATGCACCGCCTTGAATAACGAGTGAGTGTCTTCATCTGAGTGAAAAGGATCATCAAGGATGCGGGATTGAGTTAAATCTGATGATATGTCGTACGTACATGGAAGGGAAATAACATGTACTGCGCCATATACGGACTACCCCAACATTAAGGCAGCTTGGTTATAATTTCTGTGTAGTTACATTTAAAGCATGTGAAAGCTCTTGTGTTAAAAAATACATTACTGCATGTACATAATATATAAGAGAAACGAAAAGGGTATGAATTGTGGAATTAATGTACAATGAAAGTAATATTTGATATTAGTTTTAAAAGTGAAAAAATGTTATTGAATGATTTAACTAAACAATGAAACTAATTTGATGTGCATTACAAAAAACTACTGTTAAAAAGGATGAAAATTGCTTTAAAATATTTGTTTAAAACCTCAGACATTTTTAGGATGATCAAATGAATTTCAAGCGAAAGCACTGAAATTTCTAATAATTAGTAATTTCTTAGAATTATTAAAAGAAATTACAATAGGTTTATGCTACATTTTATAGCCCTAAATCCAAAAGTACAACAAATAATCAACTGACAGATAAGTGCACCTACATTCGCTTTTATTACTACTAAAGAACGGAAAATATTTCATAAAATAATTTAAATGAAAAATTAAGCCTTACAGATGGTCTAAATTAAGAATTTCAGTACTTCTTAAGTTAAAAATATTACTCATTAAAAATTCAATTATTCTAGGTAACAAGAATAAAGCATCTCTGCCTCTTTGAATAAGTTATCCTCTTATCGCACGCCCGCTCATATTTATGTATCACGTTTATGGCTTCACTCTATCCAGTTAAGCTGAAATCCAAACCAAAATGCTTTCATTCAGGAAATAAAATATTGATTGGTCCCGGAATGGAATTTTGATATCGAATAAAATATTAAAGTCCTCCAGCTATAAAAGGTATCTCGGTCTTGGCAGTAATAAAGATCATTCCGTGGACATTTTAAAGTCATGCTATAAACTTTATTGGACAATTTAAAGATTCTGAAAAGTAAAATAAATATGCATTGATTTTTCGGCCATGCTTATACATTTTTTAAAAATTTTGAAACACGTTTTTCAGTTTGTAAAAGAAGTGATTTATAATGAATCTAGAAATTATACTTGTAGTTAGATTTTTTATTAGTGATTTTCTACGTAAGTGAAACTTATTTATTGGATGGACGAAATGAAGACTTTAAAAAACTTATAACAATTTCAAGCAACCATGTTTTTGAAACTTGCTCGCATACCCTCTAAAAAATCGGTTTATAAATTACTACCCACTACTTCCTGTGCAAAATTGTGGACCCAGGGCAAATATGTAAATAATTTGCATGGCATTGATGAAAATTAGTTACGAAATATGGATATTTTGTATGTGTCATCTTTGGCCATTATTACTACCCACTATAGTGTCATCTTTGGCCATTATTTTATTTCTCGGTTCTTAATTCTTAATATGCAGATATTACATAGTGTCTAAAAATTGAATTTGAAATTAAGATGCTGTTTACTTTCTTGTATACGTAGTATGCAGAAAGTACAGTAATCGGCACAAAAAAAAAATCGAATTTCAAATTTTGACAAATTTTTCCGAGTTCGAAAAACACGTTTTTGGAAAATGTCAGGCTGACTGTCTATGTTAAAGATAACTTAAAGACGTATTGAACCAGACGGTTGGAATTTGGTATATAATTTTAATGCCAAGTTTGGAGATTTCTATAAAATTTGAGAAAAATCTGTTCAAAGTGAATTCGTTTATCCGGCTCTACGAATATAAACTAACGCTTACCTAATACAACAAGAGGTATTAGGTAATTAGGTAAGATTCGGTACACAAAAGCAGCATCATTAGTGTAGACAACTGTCAAAGTTTGAGTCAAATCAAACTGCGAGTTAACTGTCTGTCGGTCTGCATTTTCAGAAACATGTAAATACACTAATTCAAAAACGTAGGGATTTAAATATATCATTTTAGGTATAGGATTTTCTAACTAAAAGTGCAGTTTTGTATCACACTTTGTTTTAGTCGATTCAGAAATACGTATCTAAAGGATATATTCAATTTTCGGACACTATCAACCGCATTCCTGATCGCCATAAATGACATGATATTCAGTAGAAATGTTCAATTCATAACAAAAGTTATTATTTCGTAACTGTTGTACGCCAACGTCATGCAAGGGCTTGCATAGTTTAATTTAGTTTAGTTATATTAACGTCCCGTTTTAAAACAACAGTTGGTCTGAGGGACCTCTTAATTTTGAACAGCGGTCAGATGACGTAGATGACCTAAGTTGGCACTGCCCTCTCCAAACTTCCACACAACAACAGCGAGAGGAAAAGGTCTAGCATAAAAAGTTTTAAAGACAGTATGCGAGAAAGTTTTGGAAAGACCAAGCCAGCTAGTTATTTCCGTACTAATTGAAACCAAAATATGGCCCAGAGTTAGTTTCTACTGTAGTTACAAGACCATATAAAAATCATGAGGTCATAAATGTGTTTAGTTAATGTAATCCAAAGCAGCAGCTCTTTTATTTTAAAACAAATTTTAATTTCCATCCGACTGATAGAAATATCACAAAAAATTATGTATTATATTAAAATGCACTTAATAAATCAAAACTTTAACCCAAATGTAAATATTCTTTAAAATATTTCGTTTATCATTGCAGACGTCCATGATATATTTTTTAGTTAAAAAAATTAGTAAGTTCAATTTCTTGCCAAAATTTTTTGTCAAAAAAATATATCAATTAATGATAAATACATCCTTTACATCCTTTTCAAAATGAAAATGGATCATAAATAAGAAAAGTATAGAAACCTTACTTTACATTTATAAAATCAATACTAAGCGGAAGCCGCATAAAAAGCTAAATAATATAGTAGGAAGGAAAAATTTGACCTTTATTCAAAAAATTCTATTGTTCACTTCTTATTCATTGTTTAACAGCATAAACAACCATTTATAATCTTTTTATTTCCAAATCGTCTACAAAAATTGTGATTCAAACTTATTTTATAAACAATTCCTGATACCCCCCCCCCCAAAAAAAAATGTCTGGAATTAAAAGAAAAATTATAAAAGTTTTTACAAACTCAGAATTCTTTCAAAATATGTATAGTTTAAAAGCAACCTACTCTTTGTAAATTGTACATTTCAAAAAGAATTTCAGAAAGATTTTCAAATCAGTCTTAAATGCATTCAATTAAGTTCGTTTAACGCAGAAAAACATTCTAAAGAAGGAAATATCTAAGGAAATCATTAAGTGAAACTCTACAATATATTTTGAGCAATAAAATAGTAGGATTAAAATCCGAAACTAAATTTCTCAGAGAAATATTTATAATTAAGAAGACGATACAAAAACGAATAATTTCACAAAAATAAAATCTATCGATTCAAAAAAAAGTTAAATCAATTGATTCATTATATTTATAAATTAAAAAATAATGAACTGCAACTGATTTTAAAATGCATTCTTAAATATTTGAAATTGTATGTGCTGCAGATATGCATATTCAATATCCGCACGAAAGTAATTAAAGTATTTTCCCATTATCTTGTAGAAAATAAAATAAAGAACAAATATAATAAGAACAATAATGCAACAAGCTATGAGAGTTTCTTTTCCAAACTTTGCTAATTAATTTGTTGTTGTACTTTAACAATTTCTCAGTGTGAAAAATTTATTAATTATTTATGTTTGGCAAGAACAATTGTGAAATTAGCATCAACAAACTTAATGTCTTTTCTGAAAGAAACTATTTCCCATACAAAAGCGTAATTGGGTATTCCCTTTTTGCAGTGTCTTGTGAGACCTCGCAGTGAGGTAGTAAAAAAGTAAAATATAAGCAACTTTCTTTGCACTTGGAATTGCAACTTTACAGACATTACAATTTGATGATGAGCATTGGTGTCATCATTTGTTTCTACATTTGGTTTCTACATCATCTACATTTGGTGTCATCATTTGTTTCGCAATTAGAATGGAGAGCATTCTGGTTGAGCAGCGGTATTTTCTCGAAGGGAGTTTGCAGTAATTGGGTATTCTCTTTTTGCGTGTTTTGTAAGACCACCCAATTAGGCATCGGGCATTGAAGAAGCTTGTGAGACTGCGATAATCATAAATTGCAATTTTTGATTGCTGCATCTGAATTCGATATTCGAGAATCATCTCCCGATACTGCAATATCGCTCTTTATTAGCCACTAATGCTGCTGGTTATTAATAGTACCATTGTTCTTTTCGTTGAGGTTAATTATTACAGTAGTAAATGAACTTGACATTGAAGGTTGAAGAGAAAGTTGGTCCAATAAGTAAGTAGAAGTAGGTACATCTGTATAGTTGATAATGCATCCTTGTTCAGTACTTGATATCAGAGAGGTGGTAATAGTTGCTGTTACTATCTTCCCACTTCTTACGAGATGAGATTATCTTGGAAAGAGAAAGAGGATCAGTAGAGGTGGAAGAAGATGCAGAAAATGATTTTTGATCTAACTGAACTCCACTCATGTACTGATTGTCTGGTAACGATGGCAAATGTAAAGAATGGCGGAAACAATGACTTTTCTTCTGTTCTTCCCAAATGCTTCCGTATATTTCTGCAAACTCTTCAAGCCGAATTATGGAAAAGATTTGGATCTTGCAAATCCTGTAAGCGTTGCAAGACAGAGTCATCATCATCAGATGAAATTTCAAGCAAGTTGATTCTTTCATTTGAAAGATCTAAATCTGTTTGGGTATCACCCGAACTACTTGGAAAATTACAAGAATCAAGATGCTGAAGATGAAACTCGAAATCATTTGAAACTCTTTCTTCATCAAAATCACTTTCATCAGTACTGTTCCCATCTACGTTTATACAGGCACCAATCACACCTCCTTTAACACATTCAGAATTATTAAGAGCAGTTTCCTCAACGTTGCATTCACTAACAATCTTATTATCAGAGCGTGATGAGTCAGCTTCACAAGAGGCATCATACAAATCAAATTTACCAATATCTTTATAGCGACATTTATGAGCATTGGTATAATTTGGGGTGAGCATGGAATTAGGTGTATGTAAGGTCTGTTCAGCTGGTTCAAAATCATAGTCATGAGGCTGGTTTATTTTTGTGCATTTGATTTTCAATCGCGTGCATGAAGTCTGTGCATCATTTACAATCACTGTATTTTCACTATCAATGCTCTTTTCTAAAGATTTGGTGATGTCTTCATCATCAATATTTCTATTTTTAAATGTTGCAAAAGAATTTCTAATAAGCGATGTCAAATACTCATTGCTTGAAAATGGCATAAAATTAGAGATAGGCTGTACTGGAGAAGAAAAACCAAAGGTAGGTGATAATAATGATACATCAGACACAAGAGGACAAACATTTGCAGGAGTTGTCTCAACACCAGTAGAAGTCGATGCCTGCTTTAATATTGGAATTTCTAAACCACTATCATTTGTAGCAACCAAAGCTGCTTGACTTCTTGACAGTTCAATAGCTAATCTCTCTTTTAAATTGTTTATTTGGGTAATATACCGAGTTTGAGCTGTCTGCAATTGGTTTATATACCACATCTGATCTCTACATTTTTGGAAAAAAGTTGGTGCACGTACTTGAAATTCTAGAATTAAAGTATCGCTTTCGGTATTTAAATAGCCTTCACTTGCAAGAAGATCTAACCTGAAGAAACGATTATAACCCCAACACTCTCCGACGTAAAAATCAGAAGCAAATTCTCGGTCAAAAGTTTTTGACGGATCTCTCGAAGCCTGATTGATCATTTCAATTCTGTACTCATATTTGGATGTCTCAAGTAGACCTGCCAATAATTCTAGAAAAACAGATAAATATTTGCCTCGGACAGCATGAATACCATCAGGATAAACTTTAAGTCGCCATGTTTGACCACACACATGCAACGGAGGACTGTACACTGGATCAGCTCTTTGTTGCAAAACACTAAAATTTTGCATCACAAAAATACTTCCATCATATTCTGGCACTATTTCACTTGGGAAATCTGTCGGAATAGCAGCAGTAACGAAACAACTCATGGGTTTATTCTGAATTTCAGCCATGCTCTGAAGAATCTCGTTGCTCTGAATAATCAATTGACTTTTACTGCACGTATTTAACTGTTGTTCAACACTCTTCAAAATAGTTTCTAGCTGTTCCGTTTCTTGAGAAAGTGAATTTTTTTTAGCCATGAGTGTAAAGAGTTTGGTTTTCAGTTGAGTATTCAGTCGAGAAATCATATGCTCAGCAGCATGATGTATTTCCCGGACTCTTTCATCTCTTAAAGCTCTTACATGCTCAACACTCCTTTCAACTTCTTGAACTAAACCTATCAGTTCATCCAAACGTCGTCTCAAACATGCAAATTCTTCTTTAATTTGAATTGCATGCTGTTCATAAATTTCCTCAAGAGGTTTAAACACATGGCCAGAGTGAATTCCTCCCCACAGTGCACACTGATGGCAGATGCACTGCTTGCAATTCCAACAATACACACTAAGATTTTCTTGATGAGTTTTGCAAGTCTCTTTTTCCAACGCATTTCTCTTCTCTGCATCTACCAATTGAAATGAATCCAGCTGTTTAGTAACTTCGTCAACCCATCGACATTTTACTAATTCGTGCATAAGCAAGGATGATCTGCAGTGTGGACACTCCGACTTTTGATCGGTAAGCCATCTTCTTATGCAAATGTAACAACACAGTTTTGAGCAATGAGGACACAAGTGTGCATCTTTCAGTTTATCTGTACAAATAAAACAACGGAATGTTTCCACAAGACTTTCTAAACTATGTTCATCCATAATGGATAAAATTACTTCGACAATACAATGATTAGTTAATTACTTACATATCGGCGACAGTAGGTTAAATAGTTAATCCACTTTTCTTTCAATTTTAAAATATTTGTAAAATCAATGCACCACATCAATAGTTTTAATGCTATTTGAACTGGAGTCTAGAAAATACTAATTCATAACAACTAATATTATTTAATGGAAGGAAATAATCTCAGTATCAACGCATGCATGCAGATTCAAAACAAAGGAAGTTTAGTTGCTAGCCACCTGTTATCTGATTCTCAGACGAAATTGGCACCGTGTTTGAAACGATGCACTTCTAATTCTGAAAACATAGATTCGAATGGTGAAATAAACAAATTAAATAATAAAGAAGGTTGACTTGGAAAAATATGACATATGTCTTTTGCGAAGGAAAACCATCATAATTAATATGGAACAACGGCTTGCTATAAATTGCTATGTGTGAACATTAATAATTTAAGCCTTGTATCTAAATAAGGTTTAATCTACTTACCCACATGCACAGCAGGTGGTGACACTTCGGATGGTTTTTGATCTCGCCAATCCTTATTTATTTCTCCTACGAAACAATAATTTTTTCAGAATATACGGAAATATAGTGGTGGCTGAAAAGTTGAATTTCGTCAATATCAATTTAGTTACAGCGCCAAATTTTTTATCCAAGCTAAGTTGAAGAAATAATGTTTTACTTTTTTAATACTGTTCAAAGGAAAAAAAAATGACTGAAGACAGTATGCAAGTCACTTAGTATATTACCCTTCCACTTATCATTTTGACGATCAAATATTCAAGTATGAGTACAATAATGTAATAAAGCGCTTTCTTTCAATGGTATAGTAGTAATTGGCGATAGTAAACATTCTTCTCTAGTCGCTAACTTGACGCCACAACTGTTCCTCGCGTTCCGAATATAGTGTCCAATCCATTTTCAAGCTAGAAATATAAGACACTTTCTGAGAGATGGATAAGTGAATTTGTAGATTCAAACACAGAAAGTGTGAAGAAATTGTTGCGTGAACTTCAAGTAACACACGAATAAACCCCTTTACTTACTCCAGAAATAGATAGAATTGCCAAATACTCAGCTAACTGACGATTTTCTGCAAAATTCATGATTGTAAAGTGTTGGATAGTGAAAGGAAAGATGACAAACTTGATTACATATATATTAAGTGGCAGCAATAAGTATATTTCTGCCAATTCAAAAGAAATTTAAATGCGAAAAGGGCATAGTCATATATAATATTGTTACGAAAGTGATTGCATAAAATTTCTTTTTTATGCAATCACTTTCATGGTGAGAAAAAGAGGTTCATAGATAGCCTAGGAGATGACGAACGGATGTTGGATCAGTGACTCTCTGGCTAGGGACTAGACATTGAATTCAATGACAAAATCGAAAATTCCAGAAACTATAAAAATTTTGGCGAACACAATAAATCTATTAGGATTCAAGTTATGAGATTCTTCTAGAAGTTTCTACATCTGGTCTCAGGACCAATAAAAAGCCGAGAGACAGGATTAAAGGCAGTCAGTTGAGTTGAGCGTAAGCAAGTAATTCAGTGAGTTCTCTCTGAGCGCTTTTTTTTCTATTTGTTTGTTGTTTTTTACTGCAAATGGCGTTTTTTGCCCGCTTCGTCTACTGCTGTGAAATCGTGCTTCTGTGTAAAATAAAGCTTTTCTATCCGTTATTTAGTCCTTTGGTTACTTTTAATCTTACTGCACTGGACCCTTGATTTATGGATTAAATTTTCCGTAACAATATTAAAAATAAATTCAGTCAGTGGAATAGGAATTTTACGCACGCTTCTTTGTCTATCATGCTGGTAAATTCACACTCAAGAATTAATGGATGCTAATAACATTTAAAAAATACACTGTGAACCCTATAAGCCAGATAACAGCTACGAAACACGAGTAATCACTTCTGTTTTGTGGTCTTGTTACTCGTCTGCGAACCACAAGTTTCCAGTTTCTATCCTCGCTCATAACAATCCACTACAATCTCTTTGAATCTTTTTATTTAAATTATTGTCGAATAGCCTCTTATAATACCCTCTTATATGTAATTCCTATTTCAGGTTACAATTAAAGGCTACCCCAATGAAGGAGGGGTGGAGAGGGTTCTCATATATGAGGATGAGAATCTCGTTTAATCTCACTTCCTTAGAGAGTACAATAACTGTGAGGAATGGAGTTAGTTTCGATAACAGGTAGTATCTTTGAGAAAAGGAAGGATGCAGGAGTCGCGTTATAATAAGGGCTATAATGCATTCGCTTCAGCGCCCGTTTTAATTTCGGTCCTTCAGATTACCCCATAGCTTTAAAGCAGGGGGAGAGTAGCTCCAGTGTGATTATCCTTATACTTGAAAAAAGCCCTGTGTTAAAAGATGCAATACTGCATGTATTTAGTATGAAAAAGAAGTGAAAATGAATGTAAATTTTAATATTGATATCAAATGGAAATTATTTACTATATTAATTTTAAAAATGGAAAACTAGAGATTGAATGACTGGACTAAAATGAAAACTCGTTTTAATTTCATTACAAAGAGCAACAGAACTGTTATGTATATAAGCAGAACTGTTATTATGTTCAAAATCACATAATATTATTGAAAAGAAGAGACAATTGTAGGATGATCAGATTGACACTTATAGTAAAAATGTCAGAATATATAATAATCTGTAATTTCTAAAAGTTCTAATAAAATTCCAGACAACAGCTACATTGACATAACTTTTGTGGCCAAGCTTTAAAGAAAGATTGGATTAAATATTTCAATTATAATTCCAACAGTATGCAATTGACACTCTGCAACAAATGCAGAGCGTTAACACATATACATTCATAGACACATATATTTTTATTATTAGAAAAGAATGAAAAATAATTCATGGCATAATTTAGATCTAAAATTAAGTTTTTCAGATTATCCAAGTCAAACCATCAATATTCTTGAGTTAGAAACATTTCTCATTAAGAATTCCGTTATTGTAGGCAACAAGAATAAGGCGATTCTGACCCTTTGATAAAAAATAGTTATCGCTGGAAAGAGCCCAAATTTCTCATAATTAGCAATTTCAAAAAATAAAAAAATGCTCCGAAGGGCATATATACACCTACTAAAGACAGTTTTTTCTAAATATTGCAATTCCCTCTGATTTATAAATATTCAACAGACAGAAGGATACTCACTTATTTACTTTTATTATTATTAAAGTTTGAAAACTACACTGGTGTGCAAAACTTAAGCAACAGGTATGCTTTTTGCCATAACTTCACGAGAAATCATCTGAGAGACATGAAATCCGTGTTGTTACTGGGATGAAACCGTGTCTCGGCCTCTCTCCAAATCAACTGGGGCTGGGAATTGCTTGTAACATGAAGGAAAGAGACCGTTTCGGTGGTTCTGGAGTTGTCGTCTGGGGAGGCATTATGATGAACGGGCGGACTGAGCTCCACGTTTTCGACAGAGGTTCTGTAACTGGAGATCGCTATTGTCAGGAGGTGATCCTTCCCCATGTGCGTCTGTTCCGAGGTGCCATTGGATAGACTTCGTTTTTATGGATGACAATGCACGGCCGAACAGAACTCATGCTGTTGAGGAGCTCCTGGAAAGTGAATATATCACTCGAATGGATTGGCCGGCGTGTTCCCCTGATTTAAATCCGATAGAACATGTGTGGGATGCTTTGGGGAGACGCCTTGCCGCACGATTACATCCTCCTGGGGACACACGACAACTTAAACAGATGCTGATTGAGGAATGGGCACTCTTACATCAAGAACTGTTGGACAATCTGGTGCTGAGTATGGGGAGACGGTGCGAAGCAACCATTGCAGTAAGGGGAGGGCATATCCCATACTAAGGAACATCTGCTTGCTGTTCTTCCTCTTGGACAGACAATCATGTGTAACGATACTATGAGTTTAATAAAGCCTTTTTTTGTTTGATTCCATACTATATGCATTGTATTCATTTCTGCGCAACTATGCTTTCGTCATTCTTTCAGAACAAAATGCTGTATCTCATTTCTGAATTTCATGTCTCTCAGATGATTTCTCGTGAAGTTATGGCGAAAAACATACCTGTTGCTTAAGTTTTGCACACCAGTGTAGTTTTCAAATTATAATTTGTATCAAAAATTAAATCTTAAAGACTATTCAAAGCTAAATCCCCAGTCTTCTTGAGCTAAAAATATTAGTCGTTAAAAATTCTATTATTCTATGTAATTAGAATAAAGCAACTCTGTCTCCTTTAATAAGTTATCCTCTTAAACTCATATCGCACGCCCGATCATATTTATGTATCATGTTTATGGCTTCATTCTATCCAGTTAAGCTGAAATCCAAATCAAAATGCTTTTATTTAGGGAATAAAATATTGATTGGTACTGGAATGGAATTTTGATATCGAATAAAATATTAAAGTCCTCCAGCTATAAAAGGTATCTCGGTCTTCGAGCTATCTTAGATGGTAGTAATAAAGATCATACCGCAGACGTTTTAAAGCCATACTGTAAACTTTATTAGACAATTTAAAGATTCTGGAGAGCAAGATAAATATTCATTAGCTTTTGCCCATATTTTTTAAAATCTTGTAATTTTTTTAAGAATAACTCTCAGTAAAATAAAGGAAACGTATTATGAGTCTATAAATAATTCTAGTTAATTTTCAGAGTTTTCAACATTTAATATGAAATTTAATTAAATTATTTTGGATACGCTGCTTCATATTGAAGGTCTAGTGATTTATAATTGAAGATATAAATTCTTCAGAAAAATAACTCCAAATTTCCATATTTTTTCACCAATAATTCAATAAGATTTTCTGTTGGATCTGTAATATGATGATCTGCCAACAAAAATTTTTGTAATGAATAATGTGCAGAAATATTGTAATACCAATCTAAAATGGGTTAGAACTAAAGTATTCAACATAAAAAATAATAATAAATATTTTTTTAAAACAATTAATACTTTAAGAAAACTGAAAATATATTTTTCGAAAGCATGCTTATCAAAACAAAATAGGAAACGCTTAAGCCATTGAAAATTATACTCAACGTGAATTAAGGTTTTAATTTTATTTATAATATAATTTAAATTTTTAACCAATTCTGAATTATTTTTCATTTCTTATTATATTCATTGTTATCTTTATTTTCTTAAACATTCTTTTAGTATCGCAAGTTAATACAATAACAGCAAATCAAGTATGTAAAACCTCTGTTTTTTTTATAAAAAATTATTTTTTGCTCTTCGATAAGCTAAAAAAATTGTTCTTAAAATCTTTTTTTTTTTATTTTTTTTATTTTATGCCTATTATTTTTTTAAGATGCGATGTTGTTTCAAAATGTTTTGAGAGCAGGTATATGACACGCACACACATAGATAGCAGTACACACAGGCGCAGGAAGCAACGGTTCTCATAAGCCAATGTGTTAAGAGACATCGTGTAACGAGTTTCTACAGCAATGAAGCTCATGATTTTGTGACCACTTGTATTGCCACTTTTGTGAAACTCGGATGAGCAAAAGAGAGAATATCAAATTTTTTGTGATTCTCAGCCATTCCATAACAGCAACGTTACACATAATGCAACAAATTTATAGCGTTGTTGTCAAGACTCTCTCAAGGTGTATTAAATGGCATCTAAATCTATTTGCAAATCTAACATGAGCAAAAAAGCGAGCGTCAAATTCTTTGTCATTCTTGGAAATTCTGCTATAGCAATGTTGTACAATGCAAGCAAATTAACAAGTAGAGAATCGCTCTAGGTGTGTTAAATGACACTTGCTTTTCAAGAAGGGAAAAATATCACAGGAAGAAGACGAGACTATAACGAGTTGTATAATCCGCATCGCGAAACGCAACGACTAATACACACGTCAGCACACTTGTCGCGAAACGCAACGATTAACGGCCCTGTATCTCTTTATTTTGTGACCATTTGCATTGAAACTTTTGTGAATCTAACAAAAACAAAAGAGCGAGCTTGTAATTTTGTGTAATTCTCAGCGATTTTACAACAGACTTTGCAACAAGTTATATCTCTGTTACCAACAAGCGTTCAAGGTATATCAAATGACACTTGCATTTCAAGAACCGAAAACATCACAGGAAGTAGATGAGAATATAACGAGTTGTGTAATACGCATGTCCAAAGCAATGGTCCTAACGTCAGCATTCACGTAACAAAAAGAGTGACTAACACATACGCCAGCATCCACGTAAGGAAAAGCAACGACTAACAGCCATATATCTCGTTATTTTGTGACCATTTGCATTGTAACTTGTGCTACTCTAACATGAGAAAAAGAGAAATAGTGTAATTTTGTGTGATTTTTAGTAATTCTATTACACAGACGTTGCAAATAATGCAACAAGTTACATTACCAAGAATTTGCATTTCAAGAACGGTGGAACATTACAGGAAGAAGACGAGAGTATAACGAGTTGTATAGTCCACATCGCGAAAAGCAACGACTAACACACACACCAGCACACTTATCGCGAAACGCAACGGCTAACAGCCATGTAGCTCATGATTTATGACTAATTACATTGGAATTTTTGGGAATCTAGCATGTGCAAAAGAGCAAGCATGTAATGTTGTGTAATTCTCAGCGATTTTACAACAGACTTTGCAACAAATTACATCTCTGTTACCAACAAGCGTTCAAGGTATATCAAATGGCACTTGCATTTCAAGAACCGAAAACATCACAGGAAGTAGATGAGAGTATAACGAGTTGTGTAATACGCATGTCCAAGGCAATGATCCTAACGTCAGCATCCACGTAACAAAAAAAGTGACTAACACATACGCCAGAATCCACGTAGGGAAAAGCAACGACTAACAGCCATGTATCTCGTTATTTTGTGACCATTTGCATTGTAATGTGCTATAACATGAAAAAAAGAGAAAGAGTGTAATTTTGTGTGATTTTTAGTAATTCTATTACACAGACGTTGCAAATAATGCAACAAGTTACATTACCAAGAATTTGCATTTCAAGAACGGAGGAACATTACAGGAAGAAGACGAGAGTATAACGAGTTGTATAGTCCACATCGCGAAAAGCAATGACTAACACACACACCAGCACACTTGTCGCGAAACGCAATGGCTAGCAGCCATGTAGCTCATGATTTGTGACTAATTACATTGGAATTTTTGGGAATCTAGCATGTGCAAAAGAGCAAGCATGTAATTTTTTGTGATTCTTAACAATTCCGTTACACAGACGATGCAAATAATGCAATAAATCTCATCTCTGTAGCCAAGAATCGTGCAAGGTGTATTAAATGGCACTTGCACGTAAAGGACGGAATAATAATAACTACAGGAAAACGACCATTGATCCTTCTCGGCGATCCAAGAGAAATCGTATGAAATGTCTGACATGATTTGAGAAATGGATTTTTAGGAGATATCTCAAAAGTATCACTATATAACATTGCTAGAAAATTATTGTGAAGGCTGGCATTGCGTTCGCTTTGATAAACGAAATAATTCTTTGACCACAGAACTAATATTGAATCTTTCTGATGCCATTTCGCATTTCATAATCAATTGCTACACATGTTTTAGAACCTTGCAATAAATTTTAAAAGGAAGTAATCCAATGAGATTATACAAATAGTCAAAATTTCCAAACATTAATACTACAAAAAAAAGCGAAAGAAAAATCAATTACAAATTTGAGTTTTTACAAACATGGAAATTCCAAATGTGGTAACCCTTGGAAGATGCATTCATGTTAAACAAAAATGCTTGTTATGCGTTTTATCATAGGATTGCGTCGTTTAAATTTCCACAATAACCACTTTACATTTGCACGTTGCATATTCCCTTTCCGAGAATAATTTTCCATAAACGTGTTGCTGAAAAAAATAATAATTTAATACCATTTTGTGTGAAAACTTAAAAAAAGCTAAGATATTAAGCAATAATTAGTTGTTATCGCCGCATTTTATCACCGTGAAATAAATTAGATTCGTAGATTTTAAAAATTCTTTGTTTACAGGAGGAAATTAAAAAATGCCAAACTTCCTCACTTAACCGAGAGCTCACTTATTTTCTTTAAAATCAAAGAAAAGATCTAATCTATTTACTTCCTGAAAGCCTGCTTCTTTCCCATTATCATATTTGAAGGGATGAAAATAAAGAAATTTTTAAAGAATGGAAAAATAATAACATATCAAGTTGGGAATTCTCGAAATTCTTATGCATTAATTAAATGAATGTATCAACGAGCCATTTTTAATAACTAGCATTTCAGCCATTCGTTAAAAAATGCTGCTTTACTACTTTCACTTGAAGATCGACAATGTAAATGATGGTTAACATTTTATTAATGTTAAAAAAAAGCAAACCCAAAAGTATTGAATTAAATTAAGATTGCGGCTTTCTTTTTTAAATGGATTTTCAACTCCAAATGAACAAAATTGAATATTTATGAGACAATAAAAGATGACTTTTTTAAGAAACGAAGAATAATGCCAATAGAATTTTGGGAGAAAAGTATTTGAAAAAATTCAATTTGATATTTACATTATCAATTTCATGACTTTTTAAGTTGAATAACTTATTCATGGATCCATTTGTCTGGGAATTAGATTCAAATTAATTAATCTATCGAAAGCTTAAATCCATAATGGTTCTTAGACGCTTTTCGAATTTGCTGTTAGTGTTTGGTTAATTATATGAATTACATGAATTAAATTATATGAATGTTGCTTTTTAAAATCATGCTTGGCTTTATTGAATTTGGTTTCTTTCTTCAGCTCCGTCATTTTTTATGTTCTTTTTTATCATAAAAAGTATTGTGATTTTTAAATCTAAAAAAAAATGAAATATATTTTTTGATTAATCATTCCGATATATAAAACTAGTTTCCATTTTACTTATTTAGTATAGGCATTTAAGAATCAATATGTATCAACTTACCCGCATGAGAAATATACAGAAAACATTGAAATCATTAAAAAATTCCATCTCAAGATTTTGATAAATCTTTACATTTAAATATCCTTGAATTTGAACACACCTTTCTGAAATTAAATTTATCTTGTATAAAATAACTCAAAAACGCATTAAGTTAACTGGATTAATGTTTCTTGAAAGAATAGATAAATCTCTACTTTTTAAATGTCCTTGAATCCAAAAGCAAATTATTTGAAATTAAATTTATCTCTATTAAAATAGTTAAAAAAATCATTAATCTAAGTGGATTGATGTGCTTTTGATAGAGTACATAAATCTCTACTTTTTAAATGTCCTTGAATCGAAAACACATGTTTGAAATTAAATGTATCTTGATTAAAATAACTCAAAAACACATTAAACTAAGTGGATTGATCAGTTTTTGATAGAATATCCCGCCAGCACAAGCACGGAGTATTTTTGATATCATTCTTTTTCTTTCGTGTAGATATTCTAGAAATTTATAAACAATTTTACCTGCTATTTCCTATATCTTTACGATGCATCTAGAAAAAGAGGATTAAAACAACAGTAATCTATGAAACAATGTATATTATTTTTTGTCGGAGTGTTGGGGTCAAAGTAACCCCGGCTTGCACCAGCGATTCAGATAACTTTAATGTGGGGCTGTGGCAGTATGTGAACATGAGCAGCAGAGATTCAGAGGGTCTTCTCGCAAGTGATAATGAAAATGAAATGGTAATAGCATTTCTGATAATGAAAATGGTAATAGCTCAGATTCGTCAGATACTGATGAAACTTTAGAAAGTGATCCTGATACAGAATCGGGACAAAACGTAGATTCTGTATACACTAGAAATTCTAATCGAAAGTCTTTCCCTGCTTGAAAAAAGTTGCAAATCCTTATATAAAATGCATCCTCTTATAATATTAGTAAATTGTTTCGAAATGTATGTTAAAAATTTATTTTAATCTGATTGATGAATGATAAAACTGTTTTTTAATACGCATCTAAAAATAAAACATAAAAGTTTTTAATTTTCAAAGTTGTATGTTTATGCTTGTTTTTCCCATAAATCTGACACCTGGGGAGGGCACCTCGAAAAGAGGAAGAGATGCTTCTAGTATGGTGGTTGGATCTCGCCACCCTGGAGGGTACACAAAAATGGTGGGGGATCTGGCTCCTCCCATCGATGATGGGAATACTTCCTTCGGAAAGAATTGTACCGTGACCGGTGATGGCCCTTAGGATTCAACCACAGTTCCCTCCAGTGTTGCTGTTCCGGCTGTCCAGTCATTCAGTTTTCTTTATCCGTATGCCTTCGGGTACACGGATAAAGAAAACTGAATCAGTGATATGACTTTCCAAAAAATCTGAAATGTAAAATATATATAAAATCTAGATTTTGTCATTATTCTAATATCTTTATATTTTATATCCTTATTCGTTATTCTAATATAAAGAAAAGAAACTGCTTAAGATTTACTACAAAACAACTTAATTTTAAAAAATAAATTGTATATAAATGAAAAAAGATGAAAGTAAATGAATACAGAAAAAAAATATGGAAATAACTGGCTAAGTTGAATTTTGGTTTTTCTTATTAAAAGTCGCATTTGCGTCCTAAATAAAAAATAAAATAAAATTATATCCTTTGACTATATTTAAATATCTTTTGTACAAATACTAAATATAAGGAGTAGTAAATAAGCACATGACATTTTGGGTTCTAAATGACCACTTGCGTGTGCTAGTGTTCGAAAAATGGGTGCTGTGCTTAAATCTGATTCGTGTACTTTTCATAAAATTTATCGATATCTTTCTAGCTTTTGCTCCTATTATCCATTCACAGAATATTTATATGTCTACCATCTGTCTACTCATATGTATATGAACATGATTACTACAAAAAAGGAAGAGTTTTAGAATGATAAAATTTGGCGGACAGATTTATTATCAGAATTATAGATCTGAATCAATCATACTCAATCCATCCAAGAGTTGACCATCTGTCCGTCTGTATGTTCGCAAATGTTTATATTGAATGACTCAAAAATTTGAATAAATAAAATTTTGATATGTGGTCTTGCAATCAAAGTTGTGACTATAAATTTGGCCTATTTCGTCACGATAATTGAAATGGAAGGGGGCAGGGAAGGGGCAGGTAGGTATATTTATTCTTTTCTTGCCAGTCTTCTGGCTTTCCTGAAAATCTGGGTTGGGGGAGGGGATGTTATTTTTATTAACATGTCAATAGAGATTCTGTTGGTTATTTTGCAAATGATTTCAAAAATTAATTTCAAAAACAAAAGTATTATATTTCGAAATTATTATTTTGAAAATACAAATTTTAACTTGTGTATAAAATGTTGGTAAATGGCAGTTTAAAGCCGTTTCATTAATATCAATGAAAAAGTATATTTTAAGGATAAGAATCTTGAAAAAAATTTTGACGAAGTTTGTAACTAAAAATCATAAATTTTATATAAAAAAAATTAAATTGCCATTGCAAGATTTTTAAAAACCTTACTGCTTCATAAATAACAGAAGTCATTCTTTTCATAGTTTAATTTTAGAATTCAAGAATATTTATCCAGGAAATTATTTCACCCAAAATCTGAACTCTCTCATGGATTAGACTGAAATTTGCCAATGCATTCCAAGCGACGTTACAGCAGTAAAAGTTGAGGATTATGCAGGCATCCTGATGTCAATCATAAAAAAGTGGAAGGGACTCATTATGATAGTTTGCAAATACAAGCTTCGAACGATCCGAAGATGACGATCAAAATATAACAAGCTACACACATCTACCAGCATTAGATGCTAGACACTTTGCAACATCATGTGATGAAGCTTCTAAAGTCAAGCACCGATTAGAGTTTCAAGAGATTCTAATGGTTGAGTCCATTCCATTAAATAAAAATAAAATACCAAACAAAAGTATGAAAAAGGTATCAAACATTCGCAACAAGATTTTCGTTTGTGCCAGCGTAAAGTTGACGAAAAAGTCCACGACTCTTTCTGCCAACTTAGCCAAACAAATAATAATATTTTAGATCCAATTTTTTTTTAATTACAAAATGGAACAAGGCAATACCACCAATGTGGCAGTGCAAATTGCAAAATAGTGAAGCAATATGACGCATTTTAAGCTTGGCAATATCATGTAGATAACTAAGTAGGCATTTTGGACAGCTTTCTTCTCTAACGTTGATTGAATCCAAAATTTGATACAAATCTACAATTTTGGCCACAAGACAGAAGAAAACATTTTATCTGTCAAGGTCATAGCACTTTGAAATTGCTGCCTTAACATACCGAGAAATGGTCAATCTTTTGATAGATTAGGCTCAATATTCAATGCACATCTATAACTATGATGATAAATATGTAAATCAAATTTAAATCATATAACTCTTTCCGGTTTTTGAGCTATTGATAAATTGCAAGCAGATTTTAATAAAAATTTATAAATTTGGTGTTTCGATTTTTGAATTAAAAATTGGAACTAGCCAATATCACCAGAGTGGTAGCAAAAACTGCTATCTCTTCTACGACCAATTGGGTCACTCAAATCATTAAACATTAGATAAAACTTTATTAAAGCAAACACAATCCACAACGTACTGCAGAACCCATTTTCTCTGCTAATGACGAAGGATTTGGCTCAAAAGTTGAATCAAATATTTGAACCAAGGTTCAAGATATCGTAATGCATTGGCTTTACGATATCTTGATACTTACGAATACTTACCGCCAAATGAATGCAAATTATCACAATATTGATAGAAGGTTGTCCTATTCGATGGAAAATGTGATACCTTCATAGGAATAATCTTTGATGTGCATCAAAAAATAAGGCATCCAGTGAAATTAAGCTTTACGATAACATTGGAGCATATTTTAATACAAGTTTGGATCTGATTTTCAGAGAAATATGTTATCTCCTCTAAGGACTATTCTATATTTCCTAAAATTTACTTAAATAATATATTGGAATTATATTATTATTTTTATATCAAATATGAATCTTTAAAACACATGACATGTTCATAATATCCGGTAAATTTTTGAATCGAATTCTATAGTTTTTGAATGATTGAATTATAGTTTATAAGTGAAGAAGTATGATAATTAGGCCTATCTATGACCTGTGGATTCACAATTGTGTTTTAAAATTAATTTTAAAGCTCTTAAATTTGTAAAGATAAAACATGAATAATTATTAAGTGATTTCCCTATAAATATATACCATTAATAACAATAGAAATGGCATTTTTTAATATTTTGCATTGAAGCATAGAAAAGCTAAAAAAAATATCACTAGAGTTTCTACATTTATCATAAGGAACTCATAATAAAATCATTTGTCTAAAGATTTAAAACGCGGACAAAATAAAACCTGCAGAATATATTTTCCGTATGGAAATGTAAACTAAAAGATTTTCCCGTCCAGTGTAGACATATATTCAAAAAGTTTAAGATCTCTTTGCATCCTTTCTAAATCTTTCCACGTTTAGCGTTTTTTCAAAATCTGAAGAAGAATAAAACTATTCTCAGAAAGAATTCAAAATAATATTTTTGCATTGAAAAAATCTTTGCTTTTCGCAATACGAATTTTAAAGCAGTTCTCAGAAATCAAATTTGTACTGCCATCTAGCGAACGTATCTAGAACTAAAAATCATGATCAAATATTTTATCGTCACTTGTATTAATAAATCTGCTTTTGTTATGGAACAAAAGTAAAATTCAATAAATAAATGCGGAGTTTAGAATTAAAAAAAATACTAAATGGTTTTTCCTATTAAATTTGGCGGAAATATTTTGTTTTCCCACTTAAAATTATACCGTACATTCTACTATATCATACAGGTTTTTAGAAAGTGTATTATTTTTGTAACTCCAACATAAATTTTTATTTCATGCATAATTATTATTAGAATGATATTTATGTAATGATAATATTTAAATTATAGTGTGATATATTTATATATAAATATATAAATCGTTTTTAAATTAAAAAAAATGATTTTTAAAATTATTATTTTGTTAAAATTCTTTATCATAACTTTTGATTTTCAATTAAAATAGAAACTCTGTATTAAAATTATATTTCAAAATATGCTTACTTTTTTGTTGAAAGATAGAAGTTTTTTCTTTTACATAATTTAATTAAAATTAGAAAAATAAAGAAGAAATTTTAAATATGTAACAAAATTTTACATCAGTATTAAAGAAAAAATGAATTAACAGTAAAATTCTAAGTTTAAGCCATCAGCCCGGTTAGGAATGTAGTAATATCGTTTTCACACATTTTTTATATTAATTTTTTTATGGACATTAAGCGTACTCCCGCTGGAGTGGTGTGGTGTGGAGAGGGGGGTGCCAGCTCAGGTGTCGTCCTCGTCATCTGACCGCGGTTCAAAATTACGAGGTCCGTCCCAAAATAGCCCTAGTGTTGCTTCAAACGGGACGTTAATATAACTAAACTAAACTAAACTAAAACTTATGGACATTAAGGGATTTTGAGTGCATATTAGAATTGATTCGATTACAAAATAGAATTTTTTTTCCAAAATCAGATTAAAATTCATTATGAATAATAGTTTTTTTAATTAAATAAGGAAGAAAAAATTTATTTCAAAATTTGCTCATTCCACAATTATTTCAATATCAGAAAATTAATAAATAAAAACTGAAAAAAATAAATGACAAGGTTTAAGCATACGTTGACAAAGGGACATATGGTTTTACCATATGGTTAAAAATCTATATGATCTTTAATTAAATTGCTAGTTTGTAAATTATTGCTTTTTAATTTTCACAAAATACTTTTAGAAAATAAGGTACCAAAGAGTATTACTACCACTCTTATTTCAAACGAAAATTGCTATGTCTCTGGTTATATCGAAAAAAGGTAAAATACATGGTTTTTAGTGTAAAATTTTTAGTGTACTATTCTTCAAAGTTTCAAAACAAATATCTCTTTCATTTTTAATTTTCTAATTTCGGAGATCAATATTTTTTTAAAGTTAATATGGTCAAAGAAAATCCTGCCACTTTCCTACTTTTCTCAATAAATCTAGTTTTATTGAAACTTATTTCAACTAAACATACAAAAAAAAAACCGTAATTGTTTTTGATGAAGAGGAAATGTTTTAATAATTGAAATGTAATTATTTTATTGAAGATAACTTTTTTTCCTATTTGCAAAATATATGAATGTAAATAAAAAAACATTAAAAAAATCCAAAATGTTGTCAAAAACTCAAATAGTCAAACATTTTAAAGCCGATAAAACACAATGAGATGAAGCAGAAGAAAACTTTAAATACAAAGTTCTTAAATTCTGAAGGTGCATGCAAATATTGTTAGAAATTGTCTTATTTCTCACCGTACAGATTTACAAAAGTTTCTGCGATTCATAAAACAATCATAAATATTAAAATACGTAAAAAAATCCAAAAAAAATTGACAAAATGTTGTCAAATATCCGAATAGTCAAAAACTTTGAAGCCGATAAAACACAATGAGAAGAAGCGGAAGAAAATTTTAAATACAAAGTTCTTAAATTTTGAAGGTGCATGTAAAAACTACTGCCAATAATTGTTTTATTTCTCAACGTATAGATTTACAAAAGATTTTATGATTCATTCAAGAATTATAAATATTATAATGCATTAACAAAAAACTTCCAAAAAAATCCAAAAATTTGTCAAAAACCCAAATAGTCAAAAATTTTGAAGCCATCGTGATAAAACACAATGAGATGAAGTAGAATAACATTTTAAATACAAAGCTCTTAAATTTTACAGCCAGAAATTGTCTTATTTCTCAAAATTACATTTACGAATGTTTCTGTGATTCATGTAAGAACCATAAATATTTGAAAAATATTCATCATATAATTTCGATGAGCATTAGAAATTGAATAGTAAATTATATCGCTTCATTTTAATTGCTGCAAGAAAATCGAGTATATTAAGGAAATTAAAATAAGAACGAATATATTTGAAGACAATTAAACTCAAATTTCCTTTACGATGATTGGGCTAATTTATCTCGTTTCCCTGTTTTAGAATTTTCTTAGCTTTCTTTTCTAGATAATACATCTCTATCTTCGGCAAAAGTTTAAAATAATCCTTCGCAGGCAATTACCCCTCAAGATATTGGCCATATGACCCTCAGACATCTAAGTTCGAATATTAATAAATATCTATGTACTCGTGTCATTGGTATCTTGAAATTAAAAAAAAATGTTGTATTTTTGTAAGAGAAAAGAAATTCTGGCATTGTTTTCTACAAATAGAATAATTTATTGAAAAGTTATAAAAACACTATGGTCATTTCTTTCATAGAATCTACCCCAAAAATAAGATATTTGTAAATAGAAAATTTATACAGGTGTGATTGTACAGTCTCAAAAATGTAATTAAAAATATTTGCTTTGTTTAACCAAACTTTAAAATATGCGCACATTTAAAATACGTACACTAAAAATTCTTCTAAGCATTTGCGAAATTTTTGCTAGGCAAATAAATTATTATAAAATAATAATATGCAGGTTCAAAAGCAAAATTTTAAAGATCTTTGGAGATTTTTTTTTTTTTTTTTTTTTTTTTTGCATTCAGCTTATAATAACAAAGACTGGAAATAATTAAAAAACATCCAAATAGAGAAAAAAAATTTCTGGAGATCTTGAAAGATAAATTTAGTATAACGAAATAAGTTAATAACGTAATGATAAAAGACAATTTAATTGAATGAGATAAATGAAAAAAGATTTATTTTTTTATTCTACTTTTAAATAAAGAAAATAATTGCTAAAACATTTTTCCTTTTTAAGAATTAATAAAAAAATAATTTAAAATCTTAATTCATCAGTTAATCAGTTCTCTCTTTACAATTTAATTTTCAATCTTTTAAAATATAAATTCATTAATATGAATAGTAATATGAAATCATTCAGTAAGCAATATTATTTCAGCAATGAGGATCCTCTAAAAAGGGCTTTTACAGACATAATCATCATGGAAAGATTTATTTCATCTTACAGTCAGTGGAACTGTTCTCCGCTTGTCTTTCTTGTATATTGACATAATATACACGTTTTGTATTTCATACTGCATTGCAGAAATCTTAGTATAGACTTGAATATTTTCGTTTTTCCCCCTGTTGGTTCCAAAATTTGAAACAGATGTACAATATTGGTGACATACCAAATTTAATGCAGATCTACAATATTAGTGATAAGACCAGGTTCCAATTTGATCCAAATCTACAATATTGATGATATACCAAATTTGATGCAAATCTACAATGTTAGTGATAAGACCCGGTACCATTTGATCGAAATTGATGGCATACCAAATACAATCTACAATATTGATGGCATACCAAATACAATCTACAATATTGATGGCATACAAAACTTGATGACGGTCTACAGTTTTGGTGACAAGACCAAGTGCCAAATTTGATCCAGATCTACAATATTGCTGGCAATACCAGTTACCAAATTTGATCGATATCTATAAAGTTTGTGACAAGACAGGAGCCCAATTTGATATTTTTACAATATTGGGGACATACCAAACTTGATGTAGGTCAACAAAATCAAGTTCCAAATTTGATGTAATTCTACAACATTGATGACAAAACAGCATGCCAAATTGGATGCAAATCTGCATTTGCAATATTGATCACAAGACAACACACTACATGTATGCTAATCAACAGCGTTGATGACAGAACCATATAACTGAATTTCATTTGGTTAAGATGTAGTGTTTTCATGCTATGACGTTCATATGCTATGTCATAAATTAATACACCGACAACTTGACTACTAGGATTGAGTTCAAAATTTGAAACAGATTTACAATGAAATGATTAATTCATTTATTAAATTTCATTTATCTAACTATGCATCATTTTAACTACTATGTTCCCACGGACGAATATATAGACTTTGCCGAGGAAGTTTCATCCTTCATTCTTTAGAAACATATAAATTCGATATAAAGATCATATTTCATGTCTATAGCACATTGCATTTTTAAGTGAACATGCTCACGATAGGCTGATATTATTTAAAAAAATGAGGTTTTCAGAATTTGTCTGAAAACGTAACAATTTGTCAAAATTTTGAGATTAATTTTTTTTTGACATTTGCATTACTTTCTCTGTGATACTTGGGTTTTTTATACCTGAAAGTAATAGTTCTTTGTAATAAGTAAGTAATGTGATCTCTTTGGTTTTCTCATATTCTTTGACATTCTAGCACCTTCTTTGAAGCTCCCCTTCTATTCTTTTTTACATTCTTTGAAAGAATAGCGCGGAAGTGGGATAATGAGGAGAGGAAGAGGCAATTCCTTTATGGTCATGACAATCCACAAGTGTGATTGCATTCCCTCCGAATTCGGCAAGTAGTGAAGTAATATGATGATTTTTTCATTCATGTTACTATTTGGTTCATTCATATTTGGTTATTCATATATGATGGTAGCATTATGGTTGGCAATATAATGAGCATTATTTTGGACAGCGTCCTCCTCTTCCACCGACTGGATCAAAAATTTGGCATAATCTACAGTTTTGGTTAATGAACCGCAGACCAAATTTTATTTATCTTATTCGTAGTGTTTTAGAATAACAGCTTTTAAGTGTCAACAAATGGTCAGGAATATGGCAAATTTGGTCCAATATTCGATACACTTCTACAACTAAAGTGATAAATCTGTATTAAATTTCATAAGCTGATTTTCAATCACTTGATCTTGCAAAAGCGTCACAGCACACATCTATCAGCATTCGATATTGCTCAGCTTGTAGCACAATGGTTTGGGATTTAAACAAATGAGCTTCCCCTGTCAAGTATCAAATATTCGAGTTTGGAAGACACTCTAGAGTTTGTTGGCATTTTACACTCCATTAAAAAAAAAGTCTCGAACATTCGTAACAAAATATTCCTTTGTGTGAGCATAAGGCTGCAAAGCACGAGCCTTTTGGCAACTTATTTAAGTAAATAATAATTGTTTAAGTCTCATTTTTTTAGTTTAAGAAATGGAAAAAAACAAGATTACCACTGTTCCGGCAAAAATTGCAAACTAATCAAGCAATGTGACGTCTTTTATGCTTGGCAATATAATGAAGAAAACTGAGTATACATTTTAGACAGCTTCTTAATCTTTCAATGATTGGATCCAAAATTTGGCACTAATCTACAGTTTTTGTAAAAAGACCACAGACTGAATTTATTTATTTAAGTCGTAGCGTTTTTGAATAACACCCGATTAGGTTCTAATGTTCAATGTAGAGTTTTTGAATAGCCGATTAGGTTCTAATGTTGAATGTAGCGTTTTTGAATAGCCGATTAGGTTCTAATGTTCAATGTAGCGTTTTTGAATAGCCGATTAGGTTCTAATGTTCAATGTAGTGTTTTTGAATAGCCGATTAGGTTCTAATGTTCAATGTAGCGTTTTTGAATAGCCTATTAGGTTATAATGTTCAATGTAGCGTTTTTAAGTACCAATAAATGATTCGATCTAATGTCCGATATACTTTTACAATTCTGATAATAAATGTTACATCGAATTTCAGTCATATTTCTGCTATTTTCCAGTTCTTGAATTGTAACATTTTCCATGCTTCCGAATAGACAGACAGGCTTTCTTTCGATGAATTGTAAGTAGATTTTGGCAGATATTTTAAAGTTTATTATTCAGGTTACATAAATAGTTTTATTGCTCTAGCTGAGTGCATTACTGAGTTATCATATTTCATAGACAGATAGACATAATTCCAAATATATATTTTTTGGATTCAGTGACTGAAATATAAAGGTTCGTCAAAACCTCAATATCAGATTTCTTAAAGATTAAAATACTTTGTATATTAAGAAATAAAAAGCTAGAAACAGTTGATCTAGTTAATGCAGTCTTCCAAATCTATTTAATACTCTGTGGTACACTATTTTAAAGAAAATAAAATCCAAAGTTGCACAAAATTTTTTAAGTTTGAAAAAAATGGAAATAACATTCAGTTCGATTATTTAACGCAAAAAAATTAATCGAAATTAAAAAAATATATAATAACACTTTAATAAGACATTTTTATTGGGTTGAACCTATATAATCCCGCCACTTCGCAGCTTCAAAACTAGTATTTATATTATGTATTTGTATTAGTATTAATTAGTCAAATAACATGTTCTTTTATTACAAAAAATATTCACTCATAATAAAAAACGCATACCGCTATGAAAGACAAAAATTCACCGCATCACGTAATTCAACAAACGTAACCACAGAAGCACACACAACTTACTGCTGCGTTTTAATTTGTATAACTTTTCCCACTTATTCACGCATTTACTGTTCCTACATAGCACTGCCAATTGAATTAAACGCTTTAAACCTACAGTGATCCTGTAACCATTTCGCTACATGTTTTTATTTTGATTTACATGTTTAGAAATCCTTTTTGATGTGTTTTTTGATAAATACTTAAGAGAAAAAAAACCGATATGTGGTATAGAGGTTTAAATTTAAACTGGAAGCTTGGGAAAATACCACGATGACTGTTGTATGAATAGTTCTTTCATTAAAGATATTGAATTGAAAGAATACATTATTGAAAAGGGACTTTTATTTTTATTTCAGGATTATGATAAGATCATTAATGTCATTGAGCTACTGTTGAGTTCATAATGTAACCATTTAGCTCATTATAATTTTTTTTTTAATTTCTGGAAAAAAAATTAAAAGATAATTTTCTTGTATTATATGCAGTTATTTAAAACACATATATTTTTTTTTGTAAAAAAATAAAAAGCCATACATTCTAGGGTTAAATAAAATATTAAACTGCATGACTAAGAATAATTTCAATATTTCGAGTAGGGTTAAAATATAGTCCACCAGGCCTAAAAAAATAAAAATAAAAAATACGGTTGGGACAGTTTTTAACCTACCTACCTCCACCCCCAAAGAGTTAAAGGATACTTAGATGACTTTGACTGTTACTTATACTTAAAATTTACGGTGACAATTTAAAATATGACTAAACACTTTCGCCTCAGTTTCGCAACAATCACTTTGACTGACAAAACACAGAAGTTTTTCTCTTTTCTATCTCCAAAAGTAAACATTGCTACAGAAACAAAGGACAAGGAGAAAAGTTTTTACTAATGGAGGGAGCCAAGAATGTCTGACATTCCAACGTCAGGGGAACTCTTCCATTTCCTTTTTTTTTTATAGGGTTTGTGGGCCTTTTTCCGACAACCTTGTAAACCGTACCTCCAGAAATTACCGTGTCACACTCGTTACGGACCAATTAGAGCTCAGCAGAAAGGCACAACTACCCCAAATGAATTCCGCGGATTCTTTTCATATCATGTGTTATTCTTGGACATCGCTGAAATGGATCCTGTTCTTGGGATAGCTCTAATAGACCGTTCTTTCAACGCACAGAATTTGCAGCTGCAAATAGAATTTTGGTTCAAGATAGAGCTTAATTTGACTTGTTTTTTATGTCGCCAAAGCCAAAAATTGACTATGCCGCGCCAAACAAGGAGATAATGGCATTATACATGCTCTGCGTATTTAACTTAATGCATCTCTGAGATTTGCAAACGTCACATTTGAAAGGTAGTAAAACCCTTTATAAAGAAATGTATTACATGAAGGAAGTAAAGAAGAATTAGAAAATAGAACTGTAAAACGTCAAAGAAAGTAAAGCGGTTTAAAGAACTGTGACATATGAAAGAATGTAAAGTTATGTAATTGTAATACATAAAAGAAAGTAAAGTTAACGATTTGGTGAGAATTGTAATGCTTGAAAGAATGCAAAGTGATATAGTTGTAATATGTGAAAGAATGTAAAGTTATGTAATCGTAATACGTAAAAGAAAGTAAATGATTTGGTGAGAATTGTAATGCGTGAAAGAATGTAGAGTGATGCAATTGTAATACGTGAGAGAAAGTAAATGATTTGGTGAGGATTGTAATGTGTGAAAGAATGTAAAGTGATATATTTGCAGTATGTGAAAGAAATTAAAGTAAAATGATTTGCTGGGAATTGTAAAAGGGTGAAAGAAAATACAGAGGTTTGCATGGAAATGCAATGCACGAAAGAAAGAATAGTGGTTTATACATACATGGACAAACACTGATAGCATTTCATGAAATTCACATTTTTATCTAAACTAAAAAAATGGACTTCAATTATACTTATTTTATTAATATCACTATATTTTTCTTGTGACTTGATATAAATATATTTATTTCAGAAAATATTTTTAAAAAAAAACATATTTTTCCACAAATTTATTTATTTTAACAATATTCTTATTATTCTGCCATAGTAGCATAAATATATATATATATATATTTGGCGATAAAAATATGAAAAAAAATCTTTTAAAGGAAATTAATTACTACAAAATTTCAGAACTGGAAATAAAAAAGATTAAATAAGTATTGCATTAGAAATATACAAATATAAGCCGTTAAGTCCATATTACTGTAAAAAATGCAACTACACTGGTGTGCAAAACTTAAGCAACAGGTATGTTTTTTGCCATAACCTCACGAAAAATTATCTGAGAGACATGAAATTCAGAAATGAGATATAGCATTTTGTTCTGAAAGAATGATAAAAGCATAGTTGCGCAGAAATGAATACAATGCATACAGTATGGAATCAAACAAAAAACGGCTTTATTGAACTCATAGTATCGTTACACATGATTGTCTGTCCAAGAGGAAGAACAGCAAGCAGATGTTCCTTAGTATGGGATATGCTCTCCCCTTACTGCAATGGTTGCTTCGCACCGTCTCCCCATACTCAGCACCAGATTGTCCAACAGTTCTTGAGGTAAGAATGCCCATTCCTCAATCAGCATCTAAGTTGTCGGGTGTTCCCAGGAGGATGTAATCGTGCCGCAAGGCGTCTCCCCAAAGCATCCCACACATGTTCTATCGGATTTAAATCAGGGGAGCACGTCGGCCAATCCATTCGAGTGATATCTTCACTTTCCAGGAGCTCCTCAACAGCATGAGTTCTGTTCGGCCGTGCATTGTCATCCATAAAAACGAAGTCTATCCAATGGCACCTCGGAACAGACGCACATGGGGAAGGATCACCTCCTGACAATAGCGATCTCCAGTTACAGAACCTCTGTCGAAAACGTGGAGCTCAGTCCACCCGTTCATCATAATGCCTCCCCAGACGACAACTCCAGGACCACCGAAACGGTCTCTTTCCGTTATGTTACTAGGATGAAACCGTGTCCCAACCTCTCTCCAAATCAACTGGCGTTGAGAATCGATTGTGGCACTAAAACGACTCTCATCTGTAAAGAGGACACGACTCCATTGATGAGATGTTCAGTTTTTGTGCTCCCTGCACCACTCTAAACGGTGCCGCCGGTGGGAAACTGTCAAAGGGATGCAGCATTCAGGACGGCTTGCGAATAGGCCACCTTTGTGAATACATCTGAACACAGTAAAACGCGACACTTGTCGCCCCGTTGCTGCACACAGTTGCTGAGCAATGGCGCTTGCTGACTAGTTTCGGGTTCTTTACGCCTGCAGGACGATATGTCGATCATCCACTACAGTTGTTTTCCTGGGGCGGCCACCACCAACCTTTCTCACAGCTGTACCTATGGTTTGAAAGGCTTTCCAAGCGCACGAAACGACACTTTTGTTGATTCCGAACTCTTCAGCTACACTGGTCACACTACGTCCCTCCTCCAGCTTTCCGATCATTCTTCCACGTGAGAAATCGTCCAGGTGATTTCTGCTAGCCATATTTCACGAATTAACTCACGTGCACTTGCAGCGAATGTCTTTAATTGCGTCTCCGTCTTTCCTTTTATTGTAGTGTTGAGCTGCGCGTGCCTTCCGCACGTGTTTTGCGTACGCTCACATCGCCTGTGACGTTTTGTTCCTGATATTTGCATACGCATGACCTTTCTCTTGAATTACGTGTTCATTGTACTGATCGCAAGAACTCCTTTTCTGCAATTTCATGGCTATCTGCTTAAAATTTGCATTGTTGCTTAAGTTTTGCACACCAGTGTAATTTGAATTTTTTAAAGATTTCTACGCTTGTTGATGTTCTTGCTTTGCTAAAATTTCAAAACAATTATTAGTTTTATTTTTTGCATTTCTATTGCTTTCTATCAGTTTCTATATTTCAAGTGACCAGCTGCTGATTTTTAAATCATAAAGAACGAAAATACAATCAGCAAAATAAAGTTTGAGAAAAAGATTAAAATATTCTTGGATTGGACCATTAATTTATTTTTATTCCTGGCATTTCTACTACTTTACATCAGCTTTTGCATTTCGAGTGATCATCTGTTGCTTTTAAAATCATAAAAAAGAGATAATAATAAATGCAAAATATATATAAAAGTTTATAAAATGATTAAAATATTCATGGATTGGACCATCATTGTCTAAAATGGCACTGATTATAAATCTTTATCCTTTTAATGAAGGAAAAATTGAACACCACAACAGTAAGAATCCTAAACCCTCAACCATTCCTTATTTTGAAAGCCATTGGAAGATAATATCTACAATTCAATCCTATGCATAATGATGCAAAATAATTTGAAAATAGTAATCTCAACAAAGATATTAGAAAAGGAGTACCAAATTTCGTTTACCAAATTCTTTCCTATTTGTATTTATCGAGAATTGATGTACTCGAACAATCAAACGAACAGACTTCATGAGACTGGATTTCATTCAAAAGTTGACAGAAATTCACAAATTTTGAGGTAATTCAGTATACTAAGCTTCTGTCGTCTAACTCTGAGCATGTTTTGAGCTATCGTATTCATAGACAGACAGACTACATTATGCTAAAATGTGTTTTTCGGACACAGTGAAGTCTGAAACTCACAAATTCGTCAAAATATCAAATTGGGGATTATTGCTGATTAGAATACTTTTTCTATACTTTGTTTATGAAAAAGTAAAAATTAATTATATATTTCACCCTTCCATTCTGTACTGATAATTTTTATCAGAATCTCATAAAATTTAGAACAAATTTTAATAGTACCTTATAAAAATGAAAACATTGTACCTTTAATTACTTTTGCAATGCCAATTTTAATCTCTTGATATTTATTTCAGTATCAGTTGTTCAGGCTTTCAAGATATGGAAAAAGGGAGTTGTTGAAAACAAGTTACTATCAGAAATTTTGGATTTTTATCAAAAGTTTTACCCTTAAGCATAAAATTTGCAGTTTGAATTAGTTATTGATAAAATTACCTATAATGCTTTAACTAATTTCAAGAAAATGCTAAATTTGAACTTTTATTAAGCAGGGTCTTTATAAATGAATAACTCTGCTTACAAACCTAATTTATTTTAGCAATCTTACAAAGATTACTAAAAAAGAAACAAAACAAAACATAACCTTGTTGTTCGTTGGAAGTAACAAATAACAAGTGACCTTCCATACCACCTCCCCAAAAAATGTGAACAGTATTAGGGCGATACGATAGCTCATTCCATACTTTTTCAGCATCTCTGATGTGACACTTTGAAACCCTGCAGATATGCATTTCTTAAATTTGCCAACATATTTGGCCACCTGTTGTTGATGTAACCTCTAGCTATTTGGTTATAGCAAGGATCAAACTCGTAACCTCATGGTTCATAGCCGAGTAACAAGGCCACAAGACAAAAGTAATTACTTATATCTCGTAGCTGTTATCTGGCTTGTAAAGCTTCACCACAAACCCACGGAAAGAAGAACAAGTATCATCATACTTGCATATCTGCATGTTTGTAAAATTTCACACCAGTTATGCATTAAAAATTGTGGTATGAATTATCATATTGCTTCCATATTCTTGATATTTCTAGAGGGGTTCGATTGAACACTTATAATTATGTTGAAATTAAACTTGAACTGTTATTTTGATTTTCAATGAACAACAAGGGTGTGCTTTGTTTTTATTTTCTTTTAAAAGATCTGAAAAGTTGAGAATTCATTTATTAGATGCTTGCATGTATTTTAATTAGCGACATCTATTGGTAAACATGTAAAGTATATATATAAGCGACAATGATTTTGGGTTTTACCAATTTAATATTACTTTATTGTTATTATTTTGAAATTTTTCCATTTAGTATTATTGAATTATTCAGTGAATAAAGACCCCAATCACGGAACTCTTCAAATTACATTTTTGATATTCATTGCTTTTTTTTTGTTTGATTTGAAAAAAATCTGCTGCCGAAGCCCATCAGACACTTTTAGAAACTTATGATGACGATGCCCAATTGTCGGTTTTGATTTCAACGATTTAAGAATGGCGATTTTGATGTCAATGTCAAAGAGCGGTCTGGTAAAGCAAAAAAAAAAAAAAAAATATATATAGGATACATCAATCGCAAGACATATTGGACCAAAATGGGATATATATATATATATATATATATAGTACCAATTTTGCACAATAAATGCCTTTTAAAAGTGAAAAAATGATCAAAATACATGCAAGCACCTAATATATTACCTTATACATTGTTTTGCGAAAATTGCGTTGTACAGTGTTTACATCCAAATGCCATTTTTGAGTTGGTTCCTTATTGCGCAGTGACATCAAAATATTATTATAATCAACATACTTCAAATAATATCAGCTAATTATTCTAATAACTTTAATTATTCAACTAATCAACTAATTACTAATTACAATTTATTATTTTGAAAACATAGTTTCGAGTTACAATTTTTTTTTTGTAGCTTTAGGCAAATGACTAAGTGTAATCCGTAACAAACACTTAAACGAGGAAGTGCCTTCATTACGGAGGCAAAAAGGGCGGAAATAACACCTCAGAAAAATATGAAAGAATTTTTTCTTTCTCACCATTTAAACCTGATATACGGCATCGTACTTTTTGACCCTGGCCTTCTTGGGCTACCATTTGCATACAAACAAGCGCTTCATAAAAAAACTTTATTGTGCATGGTGCATTGAACTTCGCATAAAATAATACTGCTTCAACTTGTACGGTCTCACTTCTAACCTAAACGAGAATGAAGGGAAAAAATGATGAAAAAATATATATGGCGAACTAGTTGTAATGACTGGGTGGTGTTCGGTTAACCTTGCGAAAATTAGAATGTTTGGTATTTCAGCTGATGTGAATTTTGAATTGAAAAAGGAGATCCGGGAACAATTTTATGGGCGGGAGAATATAGAACCGGCAAATTTAAAGTTTAGAAGAAAGGTTATTTCCTTTATCATTCCGATCCATGAAGCAGAACAAATTTTGACAATCACTGATATTTATGCAGTACTAAATTGAAAGAAGATTCGTTGTGATATTGAATGGCAATTTATAAATATGTAATTTGCAAAAATTATTTGCTCAGCTAATAATTAAGGCAAAGATAATTTCAATTTAGAATGAAATATATCAAACAAATTGTGCGGCTAATAATACAATGGGTAGCAAAATAGTTTTTAATTGCCAACGGAATAAGTGTTTCAGAGTTTCTTGAGGTTATTGATTTCAAAATTCATGCTCATTTCAATTGACTGAAGTTTTTGAATTAATGCATGTTCGTATTATTTCAATGGTATCTGCATCATTATATATGCTGCTGATTTCAATCTTGGTATTTTAATTAATCTATTTTACTCAGTTTATTACTTTATTTATGGGTTTTATATCATAACAGATATTGTCTATGCCAAATATCAACGATTGGTTCTAATCAAGCGATATAGATGATTTGAGATTTGGTGTGCCATTGGGGCGTCATAACGAATCTTTTAATCATCATAAGAATTTTTATTTCATCTTGTGAATGGGAAAAGTTTTTTTAAGAAACACAAATCACGAATCTTTTAATCATAACGAGGATGATTACTTTTTTTCTTGAGAATGGGAAAAGTCTTTTCAAGAATCGCGAATCTTTTAAGCATCATGAAAATTGCTATTTTTTATATTGTGAATGGAAAATGCTTTTACGAGAATAGCGAATCTTTTAATCATCACGAGGATTATTATTTTTTTTTATCTTGTGAAAGGTAAAGGTCTTTTCAAAAATCATTAATTGCGAATCTTTTAATCATCACGAGAATTGTTATTTTTTTATTTTGTGAATGGGAATGGGTTTGTTTTTTTCAAGGATAACGAATTGCGAATCTTTTAATCACCCCGAGAATTATTATTTTTTATCTAGTGAATAGAAAGGATTTTATTTTCATGAAAAATAAGTAGGAACACCCTAATTTGGAATTAGCGAAAAGATCTATAACACAAAGTGACAATATTTCGATATGATTTTTCCCATCATTATTCTTCATCAGAAAAAGACTCTTAAAGCTCTGAAGTTAACAGTGGAAGTGAAAATGAAATGAGGTCCTAAAAATCATAATTGTTCTTTGAAAGAGAGCTCCATGGTTTGATACAAGGATCTGGTCAATCAAAGTAAATCTTACCGGTAAAAGTAAAGATACAAAATTTTAGTACTTTAACTATTGGTGTTGTTAAATAATTTATCATGTTAATAATATTTTTACCGAATATATTGCAGAAAGATGCATTTTAGCTCTTTTCACCGGGCGATTGACCTTAAAATGTCACACAAAATTGTAGTTGTGGTCACAAGATAACATGCTGAATTTTGTTGAATTAAGTCATCTATTAATTGCTTTTGCATACACACGAAAGTACAAACCGGCATATATTAAATTGTTTACTGGATTTTTCAAGATTTTATATCTAATTTTTCAAAATGTAACATATCTATCGTATTTTATCTTTATATTTCCCTGCAATTTGTATTTATCGGCCTCATTTGCAATCGAAACGACAGACAGATAGGCTATCTTTTAATAGATGTCATTCAAAATTTCATAGAAATCGACGAATTTCGTCGGGAATCTATGTACTAAATTTCATCAGTTTAGCTCAAAGTATTTTTAAGTTCTTGTATTCAGAGCTTGACAGACAGACATAATACAAATAATATGTTTTTCGGGCTTAGGAAAGTCAGAAAAGTGGAGATTTGTCAAAATTTCGACTTCGATTTTTTTTTTCGATTACGATACTTTTTTAATATTTCATATATGAGAGAGTAAAAACGGAACTGTCTTTAATAGAAATGTTGGTTAAAAGTATAAGTAATATTTATTATGAAGGATCCATTAATTCATATAAATATAATTCGATTACAATTGCATATAAAACTTGTTCTAATATAACAGTTTGCTCCGCCAATGCAAAGAATAACAATAACAACAAAAAATAATAATGAACGGTTATTGCTTGTTATATATACATGTAAAGAGCTACAAAAAGAAATTATTTTTGGTGAATTATAATCTTCTAATATTTATAATCTATGATTATCACAGATTACATTCAATATTATTAAATCAGTATATTTGAGAAACTGATCGAGATGGAATAAAATCATTGAGAAAGTCTGTTATCAAGCATTTTGGCGACATTTTTACTAATTCCAATCAAAGGCTAGACGAGATTTCTGCACCCTATTATGCACTTTTAATTATTTACAGCAAGGATGTTTCAAAAACACTACTAATTTTTCGACTGCCATCTCTAATTTTTTCAATGACCTCTGGGGATCTAGTGTGATCGATTCTTGTTCTGTTCAGGGTACTGTCTTCTTAATGATGGGAAAATAATTAATACAGGACTTTTAATAAGTTCTCATTGATCTGAAAAAAATTGCTGATGGAAATAAAGCAGTAAAGAGCACATCTAATCTGAGTACAGAGAGACATGGCTTGAAACCGCATTGGATGATGATGGTGATGAATTACCGAATTAAAAGCAGGAACCAATCAGAGAGAAAAACAACACTGATAGGTGGAGAAAGAAGAAATATTTAAAGCGAGCGGAACATTGAAGAAATTTTGGATGATGATGATATATTCCAAGATTATAAGCAGGAACCGATTAGAGAGAAGGTTTACCTCAGTGTGGGAGGGAGATACTTCAGAAAACAGACGTCCTTGAAATTGAACAAGAAGACAACTCATATAACCCATTAAGGAGGATAATTTTCTTTTTTGCTTTGTGTTCGGTCTTTTGGATTTTTTCTTGCAGCTTCAATGAATTTTGAGAATTCTTTAAGAAGTAATATGAAAT
>JAPMOR010121035.1:27058-64026 GCA_026543865.1 Argiope aurantia | reverse complement strand
GAATTGTTGATTTTTGTGGCTTGAGCGTAGGTCTTTCTGAATAGGGTGATCTTTAAATCTACAGTGGGCAGTTATCAGCAGTTCATCCTCCTTTATCCTTTATCCTTTACTATCAAAAACGTCTACTGATTATTACCTTTATTATCAAATGCTTACAACTTGCTATCAGATCTACAGTCATGAGAATATCGTGAGGGAAAACAGACATTACGAAAATGTGAGCATTTGGTTAAAGAAGATATTTTCAAGCATCTTCAGATATAAAAGTGAAGATTGCAAGAATAATACAATGAATCAAAAATTGTACAGAGTTATATTATTCTTAATCTTTTATGCTAGAAGTAATACCAATATATTAAAATTATTTATATACTATTTAAGATAATGACTATTAAATCAAATGTTTATTCAAAGAAGTTTATTATATATTACTCTTTGATTCTTTGACCGATTTTTTATTCATATTCATTTTTATTCGTTTTTCACTTTCTACATTATTTAAGATAATGTTTTATTTGTTACTTAAGGTACAAATTTAAGTCGTATAAATATGTACAAGTTTATCACATTGAAAATAACGAAGCAAATATCAGATTCAAACTGGAAATTATTTTTATTTTATATTCTTTGCTGAGTATTAACGCATGTGTCAGCTGTTTCTCTACCATTTTAACTCATCAATTATATATTTATTTTTATGCAGAAAAACATCAAGGGGATCAACTTAAAACCAAAAATAAACAATTGTTTGAGGATGGTGAGACACCCAATATAAAGAAATGGATTTTTGAAAACAAAAGGAGAAAATAATGATTTTTTAAAATCAATGATTAATTTTATTGCAATTTCCACGCAATTTTGTAAATTTTAGACTGAGTTTGAAGCATGGAGATTAACAGAGCATTACAGATGAGAAAGTTGCTACTTGAATGATTCCTTGTAATGCAGCAGAGCTGCATTAAATGATAGAATGATTCAATAAACTATTGTTGTTTTTTCTAATGGCTCTTGTCTAGACAAGCCCACTGACTTTAAGAAGTCAATTGTGTTTTTAAGCCAAGGGTACATCTCTTGTTTTTTTCAGTAGCGTCAGCAAGGGCCAAGAGAAAGAATTAGCTACACACACGTCACAACCCTTTTTACGGGGCGGACTTCATTCATGCAATTCATTCACTCATCCACAGATCGTAATTTAGACCCGAATCAGAGAACTATCACCCCTGATCCAGTACCCCCAGTGGTATTACTCTCGACATGGAGAACTTTGTGACCACGACAGATTTATATGCGCGTCAACCCCCACACTCGCGGGGAGTCTTCGGCCGGCGGAGTTCGAAATCGGGGTTCATGTTTGGAATGAATAATAACAATAATAATGAATAATTTTAATAACAATGAATAATCCCTAAAATTTTGTGAGAAACTGAATTTGAAATAAATAAATTAGCTTGCGTCGGAGATGAAAACCCGTTAACTAAAATCAAATGGTTCCTGCAATTCAAAGAACATCAGTAAATGATTCAATTACCCAATAACGTATTTCTGTCTCTTTACCAATACAATCTAAACGTTTTTTCTGACCTGTAAACGATTGATTATTTGTTTAGCAGCAATAAATGATTTCTCGGAATCTGCTCATCATCTAGCATATCAATATTCCACAATTTGCAACATTCTGTCATATTATCACACATATGATTAGGACTTCAGAAAAATTATTAATCTATATTTTACGGAATATTAAAATTATGAATTAAAAAGAATAAAAAGTGTCTTCACTTCTTAATATATTCAAATAAAACTCATCCCTTTTGTTCGGTAAATATCATAATCTAAATCTGTTAATAGACATTTAGCAGACGATTCCTTTTCAGACATTTTATAACTTCTACTATTTTTATTTTGTTAAAATATTATTAAAAAGTAAAAGCAAACTATTTTTTCTTTGATAAACATATTTTGTTAAAATTATTTCGTTTATTTTTTGTATAATAGCTGATGATCAATTGTAAACCTTCTGGAATCTGGCAATGTTTGTAAGATACGCTATTATATTGAAAGAATAAACAAGCCGATGGAATTCTAAATTGCTTGGAGAATTATTTTAGTTTTAAGAATTTAAGATGCTCTGCAAGCTATATTTTGAATCTTAAGAAAACAGGTAGTTTTCTAGAAAGCATGCAAAACCTTTTATAAAAATTGATTATTAACAATAATTTATGAATCACAATATTTTTAAACAATGTTTAAAAGTAATTAATCAATCACAATATTTTAAAATAATATTAAAAAGTAATTAGTCAATCAAAATTTTTATACAATATTAAAAAGTAATTAGTCAATAAAAATTTTTATACAATATTAAAAAGTAATTACTCAATCAAAATTTTTATACAATATTAAAAAGTAATTAGTCAATCAAAATTTTTATACAATATTAATAAGTAATTGATCAAAGATATTTTAAAATAATATTAAAAAGTTATTAATCAATCTCAATATTTTAAAAAATATTAAAAAGTAATTAATCGATCACACTATTTTTAAATAATTTTAAAAAGAAATTACTCAATCAATATTTTTAAGCAATACTAAATGTAATTGCTCAATCAATATTTTAAAATAATATTAAAAAGTAATTAATCAATCTATATTTTAAAACACTTTTAAAAAGTAATTAATCAATCAATATTTTTAAATAATATTAAAAAGTAATTGCTCAATCAATATTTTTAAACAATGTTAAAAAGTAATTAATCAATGATTTTAAAAAGAAGAGAATCTCGGTTTAAAAAAATTCGAATCATCAAGGGACATCGCTTGACCATTACTTATGAAACAAACAACTTAATTGATCTCATTTCGATTTGACACTTCGAACATTTCCCTCCACATCCGGATTCTTCCAATCGCCTGATTCAAGTCCCCGTCAAAACACTTGAGAAGAAATTAGTATCACCGGCGAGGAAAAAGATGCCCTAACAACCTGTTAATCATTACAATGGAAACCTGCACGTCCCGTTTGGTTGTGTCGTTGATCCCAAAGACCTTAGACTTGACATTCTCAAGGTAAGCAGTAAGAAGAAGTTGCCTGAATATTACTATCAGAAAGACACGATAGGCCCCTTCCAACCACTTAATCTCGGAGGTCAGTGGAGCATCCAAACAGGTACTTCTACACTTCCTGATTGACCTACATCGCCCAGTATTAAAAACTAAGTCCGCCTGTTCTTGAACTTGAAAATTCAATCTGCATTGCTAAGCTCGACACGCAGAGATGTGGGCGATCTTCGTTTTAGGGTTTGTTCTAGGGTTTTGCAAAGTTCCTGGCGTGAGCAGCCATGGAAGGATGGTCGAACCACCGGCGAGAAATACAATGTGGAGGATGGATTTCTACACACCTGAAAATTATGATGATACGGAGCTGTTTTGTGGGGGGTTGAAGGTGAGTATTACTTCGTGAGTACTTAAAAAGGTCAAATCAGTCTTTGAGAACTAATAGTCTATTTTATTTGATCTTGTAATTAGAAATCAATATATTACTGAATTTGTGAGTTACTTAATAGGAAGTCAAATCAGCCTTTGAGAACCAAATCTATTTCATTTGTTCTTGTATAGAAATCAGTATATTACTAAATTTGTTTGAGAACTAAGTCTTTCGTCTTTCAGTCTAAGTCGAATCAGTCTTTGAGAACTAAGAGTCTATTTCATTTGTTCTTGCAATTAGAAATCAATATATTACAGAATTTGCGAGTTATTTAAGGGGAAGTCAAATCAACCTTTGAAAACCAAATCTTTTTCATTTGTTCTTGTAATTAGAAACCAATATATTATTGAATTTGTGAATTATTTAACGGGAAGTCAAATTAGTCTTTGAGAACTAAGAGTATATTTTATTGGTGCTCCTGTTTAGAATTAGATGTATTAATAAAGTTGAAATTACTTTTCTTAAATCTAAATTTCGGATTTAAAATAAATATATTAGTTATAAGCACTCAAATAAAATTTAAGAATTGCGAAAACAAAATAAAATTTATTAATAAGGAAGCGATATTGTAATTTATGCAGTCGGATTTAATTTGTACTACTTAATTGACCAATTAGATGTTATTATAATTTGAAATGCCAGCCGCAATGAAATTATAGTCCAAATTCTTCTAATAAAAGACATGAAAATTTTCTTTTGTTATTTGCTGCTAAATGGTTTGATATTATTTATGAACAACTGAGTTACGAGCATCAGAAAAACACTTTTTTTTTCCTCTGAAAGATTATATGAAATTTTATTTCGTGACTATGTTAAATTAATTAATTATTTTCTATAATAAACTTTTATTTTTAATTAATCAATTGCTTTATTGAATATGAGTTTAATTTTTCAATGAAACAAAAGTTCTGTTTTGTTTATTGTTAAATCTTGATGCTTTTATTCAATATACAATTTTAAATTTTCTGATTTCAGCTCACTCAATTTCAACAAATTTTCCAATAATCATTAAAATTTTTTAAAAAAATAATAATTCCATTTTATAATTAGGAATCATGTTAGACTTCTTAAAAATTTAATAGATTTTTTTATTTTAAAAGATTTAACATATAATTTTTAAAAAGTCAGTTTTCAACAATTAATATCACTTTATTTCTCAGTTTTCATTCATAACTTATGAATGCATTTTCCATGAATGTAAATTTCCATTAATACATGAATTTTCCCATGATTGCATATTTTTATTAATACCTGAATTTTCCATAAATGCATGAATTTTCCCATGATTGCACAATTTTATTAATACATGAATTTTCCATTAATACATGAATGCCTTTTTACCATAAATTCATATTTCCATAATTCCTGAATTTTCCATTAATATATGAATGCATTTTTCTAGATAGGTTCAAATGTCTGATAAAAATTAATCAAGTTTGCACATCGTAAATGCTGAAAAAAAATCTTAAAATAAAGTTTAGTTAATATTCAAGCAAGTTAATTAAAAATTCAGCAATTATTATAAATTGATAAATAATAATTAATTAATTAACTCTCAGGTTACTCACGAAGATAATGGAGGGAAATGCGGCTTATGTGGCGACAGATACGACTTACCAGTACCCAGACCACACGAATCCGGTGGTAATTACACTTCTGGGGTTATCGGCCGGACCTATCAGCCAGGACGAATCCTAGATGTGGTCCTTGAAATAGTGGCCAACCATAAAGGATACTTCGAATTTTCTCTCTGCGAAAGAAACGACCCCAACGTACGTGAAACGGAAGAATGCTTCGATAGGAGAGTGCTGGAGCTTGCCGATGGTACGGGTACCAAGTTCCACATCCCTAGAGATGATAATGGATTCTACATTGTTCCTATTAAAATACCGCAAGATGTCAGCTGCTCCCATTGTATTCTGAGGTGGCACTGGAGATCTGGTAAGATCATTGGTTAATAGTTAAAGCTTCATTGATATAAACATTGCAGTCAGAGGTATGACTATAAGATTGCAAGATTGATGAAATGCTGTGAATGAAGGTATTACGGACTGCAGTATTCGATTTCATCACTTTATAAATTTAATGATGAGTTAATCACAAATTAAATATGATTTTGTAAATTATCTATTGTAATGTATTGTAATTTTGTATTGTGAAATGTGTAAATCGTCTAAAGGCAATCTGAGATTAAAACTGATTTCTAGATCTCATAATATTGGTAACTAATCGCTTTGGTGACAATTTGGTTCTTAAGATATATTGATAATATCTCTTGTAAAAGTTATAGTTTTTAGATATAACTTCATACCCATGATCTCGCGAAATTGTTAAACATTAAAATTATGTTGTTCTAATAGTCATATATATGTTCTCTTCATTATGAATATGAATGTTTCTAATGGAAATCGTGGAACCTCATGGCACTATAGCGTATTAAACGCAAACTTGTGGTTAATCTATCTTATAAATTTCGCGGTAATGTAACTTTATTTTTAATAGATCAATATTAAACAGACAGATATTAAAAAAAATTCTTCCTCTTTAATTTTAATAACAGAAGGAAGTTACCTGATGACACATTTGAGAAAAAAATGAAAATGGTTATAATTTCAAGCAACAATGTAATTTATTATTGATAATTAGGCAAAAAAAATATTTTTTTAAATATGCCAAAATTGAGAAAAAACTTGATAAAGTAAAGTCTAAATTAATATCATTAAAATAGCAAGGTTTTTTTTTTTTTTTTAATTTTCAAACGGAGTAAAATTTACTTTTGTGGAATAATATTTTCGAAAATTACCATAGAGATTTCGTTTACTTTTTAATTAATAATTTTAAAAAATCAGGTGTAGTTTTATCCTTCTAGGTATATCTGTGTCAAATTTAGTAGTTGCTGGTCAAACGATCTATCCTGTAGAGTGCCAATGCACACAAACAGAGAAAGATAGACATACGCCTGCATTGATCTATAGTATTTATAGAAATAAAAAATTGCAAATTAAAATTTGGAAAGTAGAAAATAATTAAAAGAAACGTAATTATTTTTCAGTACACTAATGAGGTGTATTTTCAGAAACTGTTTTTATAGAAGTTATTATTTAGTCTTAAAACATAAAAGCAAAAATGACTAATTTTTTTTAAATTTCTTTTCTAATTCTTTATGATTTGAAAACAAAATTTGCTATCAATACATTTTTTCCTATGATAGATTTATTTCCGAAATTTCAATTTATTTTCCTCGTTAAATTTTGATTTATAGTTTTCACATATGTGGTGACAAACAATTAAATAAATTAAAACTCAACTATGATTCTAAAAACGAATCTTTTCAAAGAAATTTGAGGATTTAGATTCATCAAAATTTCTAAAGTGAATTTTTTGACAACACAATTTTTTGGTCTGTATAAAGTTTATACAGAAGAAAGTAATAATCAACAAATTGTTATTAACAATTTTAAAAATTGCTGTCTTTATGATTTGAAAAAATATATATATTCAATTTGAATGCAGGTATCTCCTAGCTATTTCCAAAATCTTTACAGCCTACTTAAACAAATTTGATAGTTAAGTATTACTAGTTAATAGTTGGTTTTAATAATTATTTAACTTAGTGTTGCTAAACTAAAAATCGTTATATGCCCTAGATATATATTTATAATTGATGATGTGAGAAGATGAGGACAATATCGGACAACATAATCTCGAATTTCTTCCAAGTCACCCAAGAAATACCCATCAAATATCTAAGAAAAAAATTGCATTAAAATTTAATTAAAATAATAGATTAACTGATAATAAAGTCTGATAGTATTAAAATAGAATACTGTTATATAGACTTCATAACTGTACAAAATTTCAAATTCCTAACCAATAAGGAAGTGAAGGAAAAAATCGATTAGTGTTCTATTTTTTAATATAGGAAACATGTTAAATTAATTTTAAGAGTATAATTATAAACGAGGTTTATATTTTAATCAATTATTATTATGTTTGTCAAGCATTAAATTTTGGGTTTTCTACACATAATAAAAAAAGGGGGGTGTATCTGGGAAAACAATTAGAATCAGTAGACTTTCATATGCATCTTCATCTGAAAGGTAGCGATTATTAACTTGACGATTTGAATTGCGCGAGGAGTCAACAATTTTAAAATTGATTCTAACGTACTAAATTCTAATTCTATTCTAATGTACGATTTTAAAATTTATTGTTATGTACTAAATTTTTTTAAAAGATTAAATTATTTTTAATTACAATATAATCCAGAAAAAAAAACACATAGTAAATTATCATTTCAACCTGGCAATTTCGTGTGCAATATAAATTCATTCAGATGATTTAATCTAACTGTAATTCCAGATTAAATCAAAAGATATCGTATTATGAAAAAGATATTTTGTATTGTGAATCTATTACCAATCAGTTATAACCGGGAAGTCTATACACAGTAGTTTGAGTAATAATAGAGGAACAAGCATTAGCATACATGGGGGGGTACTAACGGTTTACTGAAGTTACCACATTCTTGCCAAGCGAAAATGAAAAGAAAGGGGTAATGTAACAAACTAGAATATCTGTTTTGAAAAGTTTAATTATTGTTTTTTTTTTTCTTCACTCAGCTAATAATTGGGGCGAGTGTGAAAACCATACCAAAGCCGTCGGTTGTGGACCACAAGAAATCTATCGCAACTGTGCCGACATTTCAGTACTTCCCGGAGCTGGTATCAGAGGGTCAGCTGGCTTCAACCCAAGGCCACGTGTTCCCAAATCCATGAAAAAGTACAACAAACAACATCATAAGAATTCTCATTCTACTTATCCACACAGAAGAAGGCTGTGAATTTGATAGGTTTTTTTTTATCTTGTTTGTTTGTGTTTTGTTGATGCATGTTTTTATTTATTACAAGGAAGTTATGAGTTGAAAAATCTTTGCAACTTTCTAGGATGGATAGCTATTTATCGAAAGTCATGCATTTCTCATTTCACTGTTTTCATCTTTAGATGGTTTTTGAAAATTAATAAATATTTTTTAAATATATTTTCATGTATTATTTAAAAAATGCAGTGGAGTTAATTAAATGAATGCAGATTTTGAACAGAAACTTAAATAATAAAAGCAGTTTTACTGATATCTGTAAGAACAGATTACAGTAAAACAGATTAATTACAGATTTAGACAGAAAATATATGCAGTAACGATCCGTGAAATAGAAATTTATTTTTTTAATATCGAATCTGTAACATTTTTTTAAAAAAAATCTTATAAACTGATACAATGCGCTTAAACTGATACAATGTTTCTTTTATATAACTGTTATATGATTAATTCCCTTAATATTAGCATGAAATGTATGCAAATTTAATACAAATTTTAATCATAAAAATAAAATCGTTTCTAAAAATATTTTTATTTGTAAACAGCATATAAAATTTTATTTATTTATTTTTCAAAAATAGAGGATATCAAATCAAAGTCGTAAAAACGTGGTACTGATATAAATATTCTAACCAAACTAGAATTTTTTGTCTTATACATAATCTAATTTTATATTTAAAAAATATTTAGAGTCTATGCTAATTTTTTATGAATAGAATCTATTTCAATTTAAATGAATGTTCTCTTTTTCTAGTGATATTCATTGAGCTATAATTTCTTTATAATATTATCTACAAATATAGAAGCGTGTTTAAAAAAAAATTATATCCTTCTTTGCAGCTTTTAATATATATTATTATTATGAAAACTTAAGGAATCTTTTCCTCAAATTTGATACCATATTTTCCCATTTACATAAATAAATATTTAAATTCAAATAAAGCTATTAACTGAAAATGAAATTCCAAAAATATTAATTACAGAACATAAAACTACATAAAATTTCGCAACTCTGGTGCATCAAGAAATGGGAAATAAAAAAATCCTAACAATTTCATTTCTATAAAAATAAAACAAGTTAAATTAAATGAAAGTGTTAAAAAACGTATTCCTATTTACATTTATATACGTATTCCTACATTTCTCAGTTGTAAGATGTTATAATTAAGTGACCAGTCTATTCAAACAAGCAAATATATTCCGCGTTTTTGATTTCTTTGCTAAGGAATAAAAACAAATGCACGATTATGAATCAATACCAATCTTTCTGGCTTTTATTAAGGAATATGAATATTTTTAATTAATCTATATATTTAAAATAATATCAAAATAAACCATCCCCCAGTCACGAATACGAGACCGATTTCACAAATTTTCAGCTCATATGAAACTTTATGGCCTATATATATCATCAATAATTACTTCCTCTGTACTAGTCTTCATGCTCGACAGAAATTTCAAAAACACAATTTTACTGCACTTTTCTTATGGAAAAAAACAAACTTAAACAGGTATAACCATCAAACTGATTTTTATTTCATACGAATGCTTAGGACACCTAGGTACATCATCAATATTTGATTACCTTCCTCAATCTTCTATTTTCAAGCATAATTTTCAACAAGTACTGCGATTTGGCCAATTTCATTTGTCATTTTTTAAAACATAATCAACCAATCAGAATACTTTCTGTTTTGTGGCAAGTTTGATTAATATAAAGCTTTCTTTTGTTGTGTAGTCTATCAAAGTTGGTAAGCATGATCAAATTAATGCTATTAATAGGATGGAAGAACATTAGGTCGTCTAAGGGGACTAATTAATTTTAATTTTTAAATTTAGGAGAATTCTCTCTTCTTTCTTTTACAGTTCATAATATTTGTTCATCCTATTTTAATATGGTGTCTCTACCCGTCATTGCTTGGGATTAAAATGCTTTTATGCATAATAGTTTCACCGTAAAATCCACTAGTCTATAAAGAGAATTTGTATAATATAAAAAAGCTTTAAATAAGCTTCAATCAAGCGATTTTTAAAAAACAGTCGATAGCTAATTTTCTTCATAAGTTATTAATGATTGTTAAGTTATTAATATCGGTACTGCACCTTTTGTTTAGAGATTTTGAAGTATAAGAAGGTTTGGTTTTATGATCACTGTTTAAGGATTACTTTAAAACCAATAAAAGTATTGTTAAAATGAGTATTAAAATACAAGAAAATTTATTATTGTTTTGGCAACTAAGTGATTGCGGCTTTTGTCATTAGATGGTCTTAACGAGTTCTTTTGTTTTGTCAGTGTCTTCAAAGCACCTTCTTGTTTGGATTTCCATCTTTTATTTAGTAAAAGAATTGTATCGATTTGTAATTTCTTTTCTTTGTTTTTTATCTCAATTTAAAAATGAAGAAATAAGACTCTCATTTCAGACATATTTTATTGTATTATGAACAAAACGAATCAGCAAAACTGACCCTTTTCTGAAAACACTTTTTACTGGGGACAAAAAGCGTTACGTTAATCGGAAAAGAACGTGGGTGATGCAAGATGACCCAGCCCAGAAGACATCAAAAGCTAAAATTCACAAAAAAGAAGAAAAAAATTATGCTGTCAGTTTGGCAGGATTATAAAAAAAATATGCACTTTGAGCGAAACGATTAATTCAAACATGCACGTTCAACAACTTACAAATTGAGCAAGTTTTAATAAAGCGGTCAAAATTGGCAAATCGTAAGGGTGCAGTTTTCCAGCATGACAATGTAAAATCCCACGGATCTTTAGTCGCTCACCAAAAGTTATTGGAGCTATGTTGAAATATGTTGTCACATCCATCATATTTCCCTGACCTCGAACCTTTAGATTATCATTTATTTCATTTCTTAAAATGAAATAAATCATGGAATGGAATGAATGGAATTTCTTAAATGGTAAAAGTTTTAATGATACCGATAATTTAAAATTACATTTAATTTCGGTTTTTTTTTTTTTTTTACAAAAATTGGAAGTTTTATGAACATAAAATTATGACACTGCCTGAAAGATAGCAAAAGGTCAACGGTAAAAACGCACACAATACAAAATTGAATTAAAGTCTTTTTTTTAAGCAAAAATTTTGAATTTTCCTTCTTAATTAAAATTCACAATTCCTTAGTTGCCACCCCAATACCAATATCGGTGAGTTGTTAAATGTTAAAAAGGTAAAATATTGGTTAATTTCTAATTAATTGAATTTTTAATTAGTTTTTATTCATTTTGAAATGCACAAAGCCACTTTTTGTCCTAAAGCATAAGCGTGCAAAATTTGGTTGAATACGACCCAGTTGTTTAGATGGACATGTGGAACATACATGCATACATAGTCGCAATTATTATTTTTTTTATATTAAGATTGGCAATTCAATTCTGTAATTCCTTTGTATAGTATTCAAATCAATTATATGTAAACTGGTGCTATCATTAGTCTAAAAAAAATTCATATGTTCCAAACTGCTTGAATCTCTCTACTTTTTAACCCTTTTACCAAACTTGAACCGTTCCTTCCAACATTTAGAGATCAAGGTTATAGTTAATAAAATATATTCTTTTTAACTTCAAAGAATAAAAAAAAGACGAAGGAATTCAACAAATGCATTCAGAGCAAAGAAGATTTATTTATTTATACATATATAAGCTTTACACTTTTTACATCCCTTTATTCGATCCTGATGTCGGCGCATCCACGGAAATACTCCTGAGGACCGCATCCAAGACGACCCTTGCCATCCTCGCAAACGCCCCAGTGGTTGCCTAGAGGAAGAAAATATAGAGATATATATTCATGTGCTCAGGGAATAAACGACTTCCCGAACCTGCGAATTCATAAAAACGTAAGAAGTAACACTCCATAAAAAGAACTTGTGAAATATTATCGTTGACAAAACATTTTATATAGAGTAGATAGTAATAAATATTAAGTAACAAAAATTATAACATCAATCAGAAAAACATTAAAAAAACATTATTACATTAGTCAGAGAAACACAAATAAATAAATAAATTATAAAAATGTCAATAAAAACACGATTTTATTAAAAAGAAGCAAAAGTATTTTTATCGAAAATATAATAATAAAATAAAATTCAAACAATAAAAATAAAATTCACCTAATTTGCAGTATTACGCAAAATAATAAGTTAAAGTTTCGAGTCTGCAGTTTTAAATAATCATAATTAAGTTTATTTTTTGTTTGAGAATATTCATGACAACATGAAAAGAAATTAAGAATTATTTGGCTATTTTTGTTATTAAGAAATACAACTGTTACTTATAATTATTGTTCAACACTTAAAGTAGGAGGACCGTTTACATAGACTTTCACCTGCGTGAATTATAACGATATAATTTAGGATTAAACAGAATCATGTTCCTTTTTAACAAAAAAAGTCACCAAATTTGACGATTTTTTTTTCCATTATTCACCAAATACTTGTTTCCATCGACTTTATATTAGCCCTGTTATTAATAATTATAACGTTATGTACTGAAAATTCCCCTAAGTGGGAACTGTCTCAAGAATGGGAAAAGTATAATCGCTACAAAGTGATCTGGTTTCAAGTGACCTAATCTGAATGACAGAGGAGAATTTAACTTCTTGGTATCCCAAAGCAGTGCGCATTAGGAGGTTCCTGTTTTGATAAATTGGAATATTTAATTTCATCTTATTTCTACAAATTTTCAACATGCTGATGGTTTATTTTATATTAAACTTTTTAAATTTATTGTTTTCGCAAAAATATATTTATCTTTATTTGTCTACCATATCTCTTGACTATCTATATTCATGTTTGCACGCGATATTCTAGAAGAAATTGTTCAATGTTTATAAATAATAAAGTAAATATTTTAATAATAATGCGACAAATAAGAACCTGACTAGTTATACTTGATAACATCTTGTCTTTTCATCTAAATTAAGCTAAGCCAAATTAAGCTAAATATACTATTCATCCAAGTATAACATCCTGACTAGTTATACTTGATAAAAACCTGACTAGTTATACTTAATAACATCCTGACTATTCATCCAAATTGTTAAGCCAAATTAAGCTAAATATACTATTCATCCAAGTATAAAATCCTGACTAGTTATACTTGATAAAACGTTAATATCCTAATATTTGATAATCGACTGAAGTTGCATATTATACAGCTTAATTTATTTAGTGAACAAGAAAATATAGTTTTTTTAAAATCTATATGCTAGCGGCCTTCTTTCTGCTTAGTGGCCCTAGGCAGAAAGCTACCTAAACAGAAATCCACCACTGCTGAATCCCAGTGGTGGATTTCAGGAGGAAAAAATAGCCTCCAGTGGATTTCCAATCTCCAGAGGAATTACAAAGATCCTCTTTAAGGAGCTCTGCTCTCGGTCAATTAACTTTAAGGGAGGGGTCAACAGCCTAGACATGCTCTCTATTAGTATTCTTAAAAGCATTAGATCAGTTTGAAGATCCTACTTACCACACTTCCAGTGCCATTGGAAGACGCATCTGTCGCACTTGAAGCCCTCTGGCAACTTCAGCTGTACCTTGACTGGTCCTCTCTGGGCACCTAAGTTGTATCTAGTACCAGATCCATCGGCCAATTGAAGAGGGTGCTGGTCCAAGCATTCCTGAGTGGCCCTCTTTCCGGGTTCCTCGGGACAAATCTTAAACTCCATCCAACCGAAGTGGTTGGCAACGATGTTGGTGATAGCAGTGATGGTCTGTCCTGCTTTGTAAGTTCTGACGACGATTCCCTTGCCGTAGATTCCTCCGTCTTCGTTTGGCCTGGGCTCTGGCAAGTCCCAAGCATCTCCGCAAATTCCGCACTTTCCCTTGTTTCGCTGCCACAATCTCTGAAGGAAAAAATTAATTATAAATCGTTTGGGAAAAAAGCAGAACCTATGGTATATGAATTAAATATTTAAATGCATGAAATGTATTGGTACAATAAATTTTATACTTGGGCTCCATAGTTGAAAACGATAATTTAAAAAGAAAGTGCACGAGCATTGATAGCAGTATGATTACGAAATTATCACAGTAATTCATTACCCTTTAATTGGTAAATTAAAATAGTTAATTCAGTCCTCACAGTAAAAGGCGCGTGCAACGTAATTCCATTAAAGTTCTCTTTCCCCATAAATAATTAAAATATTATTTTATATTAATAATTACATCATAAAAATATTAATTTAACAATTGTGCCAAATTTCATGACGTCAGAGCTTTATGCGCTCATCTAAACTAGTTTCAATTAATTTTAATCTTTCCCTAAAATTACAAATTACATCTAACCCAAATTATGATGTGGAGGTGCTCGTGACCTCTTTGTCACACCACGGTACTCCGAAACTTCATGGCGTTGCCTGTTTAATTAGTAAATGGTAAAACGTTTTTTGGGATGCACATATTAAGTAAGATATGTATATTTACCAGCGATTTGAATTTTTTATTAATTAATTAATCCTCAGAAATTTATTTTAAAAATCACGCTTACAGTACCAAATAAGGAGCTAACCATGCCAAATACCATGCGAAATAAAGAGCTAAAAACGGCATAAATATTTGTGCCCCCCCCCCCTCCCCACCCAAAGAGAAATTAAATCACTTAGTAATTTTTTTTAATACTAGGTGACTTTATTTGGATGAAAGATAATAGAATTTGAGTTCTTAATTGGTTTCTAAAATGTATTTTCTATAAATTTTAACGTATTTGCACCCATAAGTAGAATAATATTCAAGCTGGAACATAACTGTTATAAGGAACATCGTTGCGAGTGTATTATTCCACTGTTAGTGAAAATAACTTAATTTTGTAATGTTTAGAAGTTTCCAAAAAGGACCATTAAATGAAAGGTTTAGAACTGCGGCACTTGAACTGAGAATATTGTGTCGACTAATATCCAGTCGTAGAATTAGAAGTGTAGGATATTTGAGCGTGTAGAATTATAATTTGATTAGAATATTTCTCTCATCGTCTGAACATCTGGGGTTTAAATTTAATTCCTAGAACCTAACTTGGTGGTTTCGGAGCAGCAAACGCGGTGATTGTACAATGAAAAGTTTTGATGTAACACGATTTAAGACATTAATTTTTAAAAATACTCTTTCAGCATTTGTTATTATTATTAGTGTTAGCTTATTTCTATTGATAAAATATTAATTAATGATACATTTGTTCAAAAATATTTTTATCAATTTAGAAGTTTTGAAGAATTTATAAAAATACCAATTTAGAAGTTTGAAGAACTTATAAAAAATTAACTTAATTTTTTAGAAAATATATAGGAATAAGGGAAAAAATCATCCGAAAAAATCTTTAAAAAAAACAAATAACTGTTAATTTATATAACAAATAACTGTTAATAATAAACTAATTTCTGTTAATTTATTTCTAATCAATTATGACTTTTCCTTAAAAATACTAACTAAATTATGATATAAATATTCATTTAGTTATAGTAAATATTTATTTACTTATTAGAAAAAATAATTCGTAAATAACGCGTAAATGGAATAATCATTATGATTAAACTGCCTTTCAAATTTAACAAAAGAAGTAAAAAAAAATATAATGCTTCAGATTTTTTTTCTCTTTCTTTCATTCATTTATTTATTTATTATTAGTTGGCATAAATTTTTATTATTATTTTTGTACAAATACTTTTCTTCCTTAAAGAAGTGAGCAATTTCAGAGTATTACTTGAAATAATATTTAGTAATTTTTTTCTCACTAGATGGCACCATGTGATTAGTTCTAACAAGAATATTATTATTATTTTGTTTTTGTGTTTATTTATGTTTGCATTCGGAAAACGGCTATTAAAACAGAATAGTGATCCGTAAATAATAATAATAATAATGCTACTCTAACGTTGTCTAATAAGCATCATTAAATCCTAGTTCGTGCTTTTGATATTCTTTCTAATAGTTCTTCCATTTTGTAATTACATAATGACACCAAAAGACAAATAATTAACATTAAGCAAGGATATAAGAAAGTTTTTAGGGTTGGGCTCTCTCTAAAAAGTTTGTGCATCAATAAAAATTATTATTACACTCAATAATAATTCAAAAAGAAACCAATTTTTGTCTTTTAAATTTTTATCACTGAATATAGCTGTTTGTATTTTTAAAAACTTGGCTCAAACCAGATATCCTGATTTTTCAATTGCTTAATTATTTTAAATATTACAATAGAACCACTAAGGAATCTGCATCCGACTAACGGTTTGTAGTTTGCGTATCATGTGCTAAACCAAGATTTTCAAGTTTTGAGTTCTGACTCAAAGCGGGGATCACATAGGTATCTATATTTTAATGCAAGAAAACATGACTAAACCCGGCCAAATCCTTCAATATTAGCATAAAAATACATGTAATCGAATTTTGAAACTTATCTGCAATTTCACTACTTATGTGCAATGAAATCTTTAATTCTTCTAATTGGTAATTATTCAATTTTTTAAAAAAAAATTATTTTGTTATCTTAGTTCTATGCGCATTGGGGGACAATAATAATTTTTTTCCTCTAACCTACATATTCGAACTGTGACTGAATCACAACCTCATCACATTAAAAAAAGTAGTTGTACTAGATGAATCCATATATGTAAAATAAAGTAAGCTCTGAATATCAAGTCAAAAGTGCTCTGATTAAACTATTCGATTGTTAAATTTATATTTTATATCTTTGCCGATGATTTAACATTGATCTAAAGTCTTTTCTACCTTTGAAAATTTTACGAAACAGGAAATCTGTATTAAAACTGTTTACACTGAACAATTACTTATTTCTTAGAAATTTTAGAAAAAAATAAATAAAGATGCTTTTACGATTTGTCTTCGAATTTCCAGCATGAGAGTTTCTCTTTGTAAGGAGAATGCGTAGAATCCAGTAAAAAAGTTCAGTGTAGGAATTCTTGTGAGCGTTTCTAAATTACATTTGAAATCATTTATTTCAACAGTGAAGGGATGAAATGATGCTTTTCTTTCTTTTTTAAACTTGCCTCCCAGTTCACACATAATAATGATACATGATTAAAAGAATTATTCAAGAACAATTTAATCTGCTAAAAATTGAGCAGTATGGGTAAAGAATAATGCCAGTAAAGCATGTATTGGATTGAAATCCAGGCTCAATAGTTTCAAAAATAGCAGTATATTGTAATAAAAAGATTAAAGAATCCTCGCAATTACTCAAAATGATACTGCATGAAGAAATTTGATAAATCCAATGAATGGAAATTACTCAGAGCATATTTTTATAAAATTAAAATCCTAAAAATGAGCATTTAAAACGAAAGTGTCAAAGATTTCTAAATAATCATCGAGTAACAAACAAAGATGAAAGGTGAAAAATACTTTTTTATACATTTTCGGTATTATTCGGTATGAGAATCGAAGAACATTTCCACAAGGATAAAATCTGCATTATTATACTTTAAAAATAAGCACTTATTTTAAAACAAAAATAGATTTTTGAAACAAATCTATTTCTTTCATAAACATAAATGACTTTGGAAATGAAAAATTCGAGCTTTTGTTTTTTGATTAAATTCATTTGAAGCACTTTCAGATGTTATTTTCACTATTTGTGTAAAGTTAATGCCTCAATACATTTCATTTGTAGTTAAATTAATTTATGAAAAATTATTAAATTAAGTGATTTTGAAGTTAAAATAATGAAAATCATTTGAAATTCAATTAAAAATTCTGGGTAAAAAAGGGTTATCAGTAATTGCAAAATGCAATCAAAATTTTACTGAAGGGGAAATAACAAAAAATGAATATTTAACATTAATTTCGAAATTATTTGTGTTATTTCTGAAACGTTAAAACCAAAATTTATTTACATTGCCATATTGCTATTAGATCCAGCTATTGAGGAAAAATGCTAATAATAATAATAATAATAAATAATTTGATTCCGTTTTGACAGTTTGAAAGCGTGACAGCAAATTTTAGGAGCTAAGTACTGACTAATGAATTTCCTTTGGCAAATGACAGTTTTTCAGAATTACGAAAGAAGTTTGTCTCGAACAATAACTAGAAGGATCAATAATATAAAATAAATCAATAAATCATAAATCATAGAAAGCATACTAAATCTTAAATAATGCTTTGAGAATATTACTAAGCAAAATATAACTCACAGTAATTCCGCCACAGAACAGTTCTGCATCATCTGGATTGGGCTCTGTTTTGAAGCCGAAGCGCCACATAGTGGACCTGCCTGGTGGTTCTTCCAAACGCCCATGTCCGCTGACAAGGCCCATACAGGCCAAGGTGATTAAAATTGCAAATCGCAACATGTTAACTGTTCTGTTTTCGTAGTTGATTCCTAAACTATCCCCTGCTGGTTATTGGTATTTTTATAGGCTGATCAAATCCGCATTTGGTTTATCTCTTTGAACTAATCAACATAAAATAGATTGATACACTATCTTTACAGATGCGTGTCCAGTAGGAAAAAGCAAGAGTGGTTGCATATGGTCAGCAGATTAGTTACTTAGTTTTTACTTCTTCTACAAAAAAAATTGATATTGATAATCTATAGAGATATGGCATATCTCTCGGAATCCACTTGAAAAATAACGCAGTGTGATTCGTTTTTGAGCAAATTTATGTCATATTTGCGATTACTTTGAGATAAATTTCTTTATACTAAATATTCATTTATTTTACTTTTTGTTTATAGTTTCGAAAGGGTTACTTCTTTTCTGTATTACAAAACTTTGTAATATTGATTCCATTTCTTTAAATAATGAAACTTGGCACATTCGAATTTGGCTATTGAAAGCGAATTTGTTAGTAGTTAAAATTTTTCATTACTGCCTGTATTTTATTTTTAAATTATATTAAAATATTAACTAAAATTCGAATTTATTTTTGCTAATTATAAGCAAATCTAGAATTAATAATTTTTTTTTTCATTTCTGAATAATTTTGATAGTTGAGTGCTTCTATATATCATGAGTAAATAATTGCTTAAAGACTCTTCATAGATCTCTTTTATGATTTACAAATAATTGCATCAAAATAACTAAAAAAATCTATCATTTTTCAAAGATTATTTTTTAATTTTATTTAATACATGTTGAATTTAAAATACGGTATTCAAATTACTTTATTAATCTAGAATAAATAAATATTTGCATTTCCAAATGATTCTGATAGTTAATTGTATCTATATATCATGAGCAAATAATTTCTAAGGAACTTTTCAGATCTCTTTTATTCTTTACAATTAATTGCTTCAAAATAACAATAAAAATTATTAATTAATTTTTTTTAAATTTTTGATCTTATTAGTTATAAACTGTACTAATATTTTCTAATTTTATTAAATAACTGGCCGCCTTTGGCTATCAGCTGGTTCTCCAGTATTTAATGATCGCTAAAATTTTCCAATTAAATAATTTATTTAACTTGTTCTCTTAATAGGTTTTTCTGAAAAACATTTGTAAGCTTCAGATTTTGATAGTTATATAATTCAGTCAAACTATTATGTAAGCCTTAAACAGTTCTATTCATTGTGATACTTATCTCTCTCTTTAATTTTCTGTCAGTGCCCGTAAAATTTCAACTTTAAATTCGAGTGGAAATGTTAAATTGCAATTAATATAAAAACATTTTTTACTGAAACCAACCATGCCTCTTTTTTTTAAAAAAAAAATATGAAAATTGAAAGCAGAGTCGTTTGGCATTGAAGTTGTATGTGCACTTCAGATTAATTTTCTTAATTTATATAATATCTTAAAGAATTATTCAACAAAAATTTCTCTGATTCATAGTAAAATTCAGTTTTTAGTTTTACTTTCAAAATATTTAAATGATGTAAATAAAAAAATATTTTATTTGATTTCAGTCAATAAATCTACTTGTGAAAAAATTATGAGGCTTAAATTTTACATAGTTCTTTGGTCCTAAGAAATCATATTCTGCTAAATACTCTTGACACTTCAGTTTTTAAATAAATAAGTAAACATTTCTATCTTCTGCGATCAAATCAGACACATTTATGAAGCTTCGATATATCGGTTTTAGAAAAATCAACATTTTCATAATCATAAGCCAATCGCTGTCGGGAAACCTGGCAGAAGATTGGCGTATCTTCTTTGAGAGGGTCATTGAGGAGAGTCAGTTTTTTTAGAGAACAAATTTCATAAATTAGTCAATTTTAGTGATTAATTTAGTTGACTGGAGATCAAAATTTCTATTTAAAATATTGGTGTCTCAAGAATATTTCTTAAATATGATTCAAAGGGCAGAGGACCTATGTAAAAATTTAAAATTCGTAATTCACCTGATCATTTATTAACTTGAGTTACATAAAATATAATTATTTAGTTCATTTAGACCATTTTGTTAGCAGATGTATGCCACAAATTAGCTGATAGGTGCTTATTAGAGTGATTATCCTATATGTAAACTGTGTTTGCAATAAATTAAATTGTTTTATTGAATTGATAATATAAATATTATAGAAAATCGCAGAAAACTTTTCCTCCTTTTATAGAAAATATCATATTTCAAATTTTTTTCTCTTCATACAGGCACGTGCTGAAAATTACACTTTTATTTATTTAATTTGCAATAATAGTTGATTTATTTGTTAATTTTAACTTCTGCCAATGTGATGACAACATGTTGATAAAAGCTAATTTTTTCCATTGATGCGCTCGTGCAGATTAAATTTTATTTTTATTTTGTCCGAAATATATTGTTGAAAAATATGATTAAAACATTTCTTTAAAAATTCGTTAAAACTCGAAACTTAATTTATAGGTAAAATTATTGATATCATTAAAAAGAACATTTTTTGAGTTTTAGTTTGATGTAGAAACCAGTTTTGTGCTGTAATAATTTCCGAAGTTATAGCATAAAAACGCCGAAATTTCGCTTATATTTTAATTAATTAAAACTTTAATTAAAAATTCAAAAAATTCGCTCCGAGGTGCACATTTCTGGCCTACACCTGCCAAAGTAAGTAGCTGTAGGTAGAACGGTCTGGCCTGTAGAGCACCAAAATAAACACACACACATTGAGCTTTTTTATAAGTATAGATTATTGAATTAAAAATAATGTATATTCTTTGTTAATATTACTTATTTATCAACGGAAGTTAGTATTTAATTTTTTCAATTATAATCATTACTTCATTAAAATTACTTAATGTATTATTTTTTAATCAAATATGATTTATTAAAATAATTAATCAATAAAAATAAAATTTAATAGTCATTTTTAGTATAAAAATTGCTATCCTTCCTTGTTGTACCTATTTTAGACTTTCGCTATTCAAATTTTTAATTAAATCGGAATATTATTTTACTACAGTCATCGAAAAATTCATGTTCCATTAAAAGGTGCTCATATATATATATATATATATATATATATATATACATAATATCATATCCGAATCATTTAAGTACGAAAATTAAAATCCGATAATTAAAATCTTTCATATTATGTTTCATATGCTATGTTTTATTTTGCAAGAGGCCACTATTGATAAGATGCTAACCTGAGAATAAAAATCATTTTTTAAAAAACTTACTGCCAATTTTGAGAAAATAAATTTATTATGTACATTTTTATATGTTGTTTTTGTGCTCCATTGCTTCTAATACTTAATCAGTTTCTACATAAGATATTTTAAATACATAATAAATAATGCGCAATTTTTATATCTCATTCAATATTTTAAATACGCCTTTTTCACGTTTAAATATATTAAAACAAGCATAAAAGGTATAATTTTCATTACTAATCTTATGTTCTAAGTTTCACAGATATAATATACAAATTATTTCGCAAGATTTTTATTGACTATTAAATGAGTTGGGAAAGTCTTTTATAAAAATTAACTATGCAAAAACAATTGAAAATTATGATTGTGCCATAATGTGGATGTTTCAATTTCTGTTGAAACAAAAGTAAAAAATTTACTGTCAAAAAAATGTAAACTTTTTCAAACTTGAATTTCAGCAAAAATTTTTCAACTAAAAAATATATAATCCATGTATTGCTTTGCATAAGCATTCGTCTTAAAGAAGATTAAAGAAGTTTATTTTTCATAACATATTATTTTCGCCCATTTGCATTAAATATTTTTATTAAATATTTTATTGATTTATGCAATAGTTTTAATGTCAAATTTTTTCAAAATTTTAAAGGAATCTAAAAACTTCACATGTTTTAATATTGCTCTCTAATATTTCCTATCATCTATATATTTCCAAAATTTTTAGAAAACAATCCGTAAAACTACTGCATATTTTTATGCGCTTGTTATTTAGAATTACCTATGTCGATGAACAAAATAATATTTTATCTTTTAGTGAATTCAGTTAACATTACCGGAAAATTACTGGATTACCAAATTACCTTGTTCTTTGCCTCATATCACTTCAGAATATATTTAGATTTAAAAAAAAAAGAGTAAATTGAATAGCTGGCTCCAATAATATTTTAAATCGGATTCAACATTTATTTCTTTTTCAATCGTTGATACGAATAAATCAAAAACATGTGCTAAAGTTATAAAAACTTGAAGACTGCGAAGTTGTTTATTTGACAAAATTTTTTTTTTCTCTTATACTAAATATAGAAGAAGTATTGTGATCATAAAAAATTTCAACTCGGAAATTTTGGCGAATCTGCATATTTCAGACCTTCCTGAATGTGGAAAACACATTTTCAGCATTACTTCTATCTATCTGTGACTAAGATAACTCAAAAACGCTTTGAGTTTGATGGATGAAATTCAATATATGGTATTCACACCAAATTCGTAAATATCTGTAAACGTTTGAGCAAAATCCAGTTAGAGACAGTCTGTTTGTCCAGCTGTTCGAATATAAACTAATACGATGCCTATAAAAAGAACAAAATTAAAATAAAATAAGGTGCACAAAATTAAAATAAAATGAGGTGCACAAAATTAAAATAAATGATAAAATGAGGTGCACATATTTTAAACTTATAATGTAGAAACTAATCAAATTGTAAGCCAAATCCGATAACGGGTTGGGCGTCTGTAATTTCAGAAACAAAACTAAAACGCAATGAGTTAAATATATCAAATTTTATACGTGATTTTGTGACTACTATTGTAATTATACGACACAGTTTGATTTCAGTCAGTTAGGAATAACGTGCCTAAAATACAAATTCAATTTTCTGGTAACATGAACCGCATGCCAGTATTTGTCATTCAAAACCTCGCCAAGGATCGTACGATAACCTCAGTAAAAATGCTATATTCACGCCAAAGTTTAATATGTCGTAATTATTTTATTCCGATGCCATTCTTCGATGGGTGGGGATTAACACTTTTACTAGAAATTATGCCAGAAAGTTTTGGAGAGACTACTAACGCTGATTAGATATATCTCTGCAGATACAGTTATCAAAGTATACGAAATTAGGAAAGGTATTTTAAATAATTTTTATTCCTGAAAATTATGTAATTACTGTTTATCAAAATGAGAAAAAAGTATTTATAACTTTACTTCCGAAAAAATTATAAATTTGTAGCTTCTAGCTTTAAATCTAAAATGATTCAGATGCTTGTATTTAAAATATTGAGATTAAAAAAAAAAAAACTAAAATTCACAAAGCCGATGTAAAATAATAAATTATCGTTGCGTTTCTTGATTGCACAATAATTCATTTTGATAGTGAAGATTGTGGTCTGGGTGAAATGACTTGAAAACACATGTTGTCTTTTCTGGGGTATATTGGCAACATCAACAACAAAAGGCACATGAAAACGCCATAGTGTAGAAGGCTTAGAGGAGTACACATAAAACTCTCTCGGGGAGAGCCGAGAGCCGAGATAACACTCCCCCTAGTACAGGAGTCCAGTTCGCTTCTGCTAGAAAAAAAATATATATACTAAACAACAACAGGGATACCACGTGACACATGATTGGCAGCTATTTCCGCCCAGGGAGATCACGTGGTTAACTGAATTCTTAACAGCCGACATTTATCTCTCGTGATACAGGCTTAGACGATCGAAACAAAGTATACATTTTTGTATAAAATCCATTTTTAAAGTGATAATTCTTACAATAAAACAAGTCTATTCAATCTGCATGCCAAAAGAATATGCTCTTTTCTAGTAGATATATTGAGAGAAACATCTTTCAGAAAATCGTTTTATATAACTGGCAATATTAAGGAGATAGAGAAGTTTATTTGAATCAGCAATTTTAAATCATTTCTAACACGGATGAACCCTCTGTGTATAGTATACACTTCGCATTTTTGAGGCTGCAATTTTATTTTTAATTAATATCTCGAACCAAGAGATCCCTAAAGTTACACAATGGGGGATTCTTCATCATTCTTTATTTATCATATTTCGTATTTTCCCAACAAATCAATAAAATTAATTTGTCACAAAATGGAATTAATTTGATGCCAATGGTTTCATACAATCTAACAAATAGCAACGCGACTTACTTTATGACGTAAAATGACTTCAAAGCAACCGAATATTTTCTTTCTTTTTTTGGAATACGAATATAATTCTCATTAGATTCTGGTATCTTCTAAAGTTTAAGTTTTCTTTATTACAATCTTTCTGTCAAGTCTGGAATTTGATAGGATGAACAACTTTTTGCTTTATACTGACAAATTGATCATTTCCTAATTTTGTTTTTGAATTAATTCTGAAAAAAAAAGGAAAATATTTCCTTTTAATTTTGTCAGTTAATTTTAATTGTATACACATTTTTTTTCCTTAAATGGGGAATATTTGGCGGGAAAAATAAAAAACTGTCGAATTTCTAATCTTTTTTTTTTTTTTTGAAATCGGATTTCCACGTTATTGTTCTGTAAATAGTAGTAATTTAAATTAAAGAAATAAATTTATTTGAATATTTACTTCTATATTATACTAAATTTATATATACTATTTATATTATATTAAAGAAGTTCTCATCTTTCAAAAGTGAGATTATGTTTGCAATGATTTTTTTTAAATTTTGATAAAAATATATTAAAATATACCTATAATTAAAATTTTATTAATTAGAAATCTATAGCATCTCAAAAATTAAAACAAATACGTTTTTCTTTTAAAATTACATAAAGCATTAACATTTTAGCTCAGAATTTTATCAAGCAGTTTGAACAAATTCTGTAGATGCATTATTCAAGTTCTGTAGATGACTTAAGAAATTCATAGCCTAATTCTGGAACTTAAAAATATATAATTTTTGAATAGTATTTTTAATACTGATAAATAACTTGAAAATTTAATTTTTTTCATTATGAAATATTAAAACAAATGAAACAAATGTTTTTAAATAAACATATACTATACTGCATATCAGAAATTATAAAACGTAATAAGGAATAATATACAATATTTGAACAAAAAACAGCTTTTTTTATTTTTTATTCGAAAGACTTTATTTTAGTAAATATCATTCAAAAGTGTAAATATAACATAAAAACGTAAAATATGCAAACATAAAAAATCATTCCAATTTCGCAAAGAAGGAAAATTGAAACAAAATTCATGCGGTTTTGTAAAGAAAGTGTCCAGGAGCTAAAAATGTTTAAAAAAATAAAAAAATTCCTATTTTTTTCTCTATGAGTCGATTTTTCATGTAGATCTACTGTAGCCTTTTAGAAATTCATTAATCTTTTTTTATTCCCCAAAGAAGATATAATTAAGTATGTATTGAAAATATTAGATTTCTGAAAGTATCTATGAGAATTGTATTGAAATTCACTTGACTATATTTTTAGACCATTTTTTATATTTGTTATAATTTTTATTAAAATATAATTAAAGTTAAACTTATTAAACTTCATCAATTAAAATTAAATAATTAAATTTGAAATTGATTAAAATAGATTACTTTACAATTAATAACAGAGATGATTTAATAAATATTTCAAACAATAAAAAAATCGGTTAAATGTTTCTAAATTTTAAGGAATACTGTCAAAGCTTTTTACCCTTAAAATCTGTGCCTACCTTCGGAGCAACTTTTAGAAGGAACAAAAAATGAAATTTTCAAGTAATACTTCCGTGTTTATTGTTAACTGTGAATTAAAAAGCTATCTTAATCAATTTTAATTCTCTTTTCCAAATTTGTGTCTTTTTTGGTCAAAATATAATAAAAGTTGACTTTCACGCCAAACTTCCTTGAAACTTTTTTTACATTTTATGTTGTACATTTACAATATACAATATGTACACAGGTAAATATACAACATTTGCTGTCATACATTTATCTGTGTTGGGATCGAAATATTTTTGATTTTTTTAAAGTTATTAAACTATACCAAAGTTTAAAAAAGACGGGAATAAAAATTACAATTTTTCAGAAAAAGCAAATAAAGATTTTAATGATCCAAATGCATATTGATTTTCATGAAAATGTAATTTAGTTTCTAACTCTAATGTAAATAATGCAGATAACAGAAAAACTTTTTTCCCTTAACTTTCAATAAAAGAATATATTCAAGCTGTTATAATTACATTGGATAAAGCATTGAAAACGGTTTGAAATTCATTTCAAAAATAAAATACTTCATAAAAATTATGCAAAAACCCTTTTTAAAAATTCCTGAAATTTAAGATAAATTTTCACGATAGATAAATTTATGTCATTAAAAAGAAAAAAAAATTTAAATTTTAAAAATCTACGAAAATCAGTTTTGTGCAAAACATTTTCTATTTCGGAAAAGTCATAGAAAAACGTCAAAATTCTCGCTTAATATTTACAAAAAAAAAAAAAAAAAAAAAATTAAAGCAATCGCTCCCAGGTGCACATTCCCACATTTCGAAGTACATTTGTGCTAAATTTGATATCCTGAGATCAAATGGTTTATCCCCTATCCCATTTTTCTTTATAATTTATAAAGAAAAAAATAATATCATTTTAAATAGTATTAACATAATTCAAATACATTTAATCAAGTCTATAATTTGAATACAAAAATAATAATTTCAAATCAGCCAAACAACTAGTAATCAGCTAAAATACTTTAGGTTTTGTATTCATATTTCATTACTATTAAAAACTAAACAAATTCAGCTAAAATACTTGAGGTTTTGTATTCATATTTCATTACTATTAAAAACTAAACAAATTCTATAATGTCGCTTTAAAATGGGATTTTAATATAACTAAACTAAATAAATTCTATAGATTAAATAATAGATTATTTGTAATATAATTATTAAATTAGATCAGCGTAATTTCCATTTCTTTCTACTCTTATAAGACAGAATGTGACTGCTTTGATTCTCTACAAGCCAAACTGTGAGACTAAGAGCTATCAGACCTAGCACATGCATATTTTGGAGTGAAAATGTCCACCTTGGACTGAATTTTTGAAATTTTATTAAAAGTTTTAATTAATTAAACATTAAGAAATATTTGAGATTTTTCTGCAATAATTTCCGAAAACATTACAACACAAAAGTGACTTTTACATCCATTTAAAATTCAAAATCATCTTTTCAATGCTATCTATTATTCTTAACTGTTAAAATGTTCTATTTTTAATTAATTCCCCCAAGAAATATTTCAACTATATTTTTCAACATTATATTTTATAAAAAAGAGACATAAAATTTAACCTGCGCGAACATGTAAAAAATTAGTTTTTATCAACGTGTTGTCATTATATTAAAAAAAAAGAATAAATTATGGAATTAAATAAATTTTTACCACAAATAAAATCATGAAAAGTGTCTGTATGAAAGGAAATTATATTAATTATGATATTTTCTATAAAAATAAATGCATAAATATTTTACTGTGCCTTTTCAAAATAGCACATTCTACTTAATTCTAATAAAATAGCGCAATCTACTCAGTAGAGTTTAACAGTAATAGGTATACATTTCTGGCAAGAAAAATGGTGTAAATGCGGTAAAGAAGTATTTTTGTATTTTTTTATAATTTCCTGTTATTTGAGTCAATAATTGTTCTGATGAATTAAGAATTTGAAATTCTTATACAGAGACACCGTCTTTTGAATCTTATTCGATAAAATAGTTCTTGAAAAGCTAATATTTCAAATAAAAAAGTTTTACGGTTTTACAAATGAAACTGAATTTGCTATGGAATAGATTTGAATGTCACAATTTCATTAAAACGTGAGATTTAAAATCACTCTATTGACCGACCATCTTGAAGGAAATACGCCAATGAATGTCCAGTGTTTCTAGAAGGCTGACGGGCCTAAAATAATGAAATTTCTAAATAATTTAATGAATATAAATAATAGAGCTGAAGGATTGATTATAAGGAATTTAGACTTCTTAATTTTATGTACATTTATTGACTGACCAATACATAAAATATTAGTACTTAATTCATTTCAGTTAAAATGGAATTTTATCGAATAATTGTTTCCGGTATTTTATAAATTATAACAAAATAAAGAAATCGAAAGTTAACAATTCCATTGTCTGCGCTCATATGTTCGATTTAGCATAACGCTTTCGAATAAAACATAAAAAATCTTTTCGTCAGTTGAAGTTTAATCATTTCTATTTCAAATTAAAGTTCAGATTTTAGGGGGAGATGATAGAAAATTAAAGAAATTCTTAGTACAATGAATAATAAAATGCTGCAAGGTTTCTAAAATAAGAGTATAAACAATATAACTATCAAAATTTGAAACTTAAAAATATTTGTTGTAGAAGCCATTAAGATCAGATTATATAAAATATTTAATTGTATATGTTAGTAACATTCATATCGGTCAATCAGCAGATTGCTAAAGCCGGCTGGTGTCTCATAAATAAAAGTCAGATAACTAAGAATTCGAATAAAACGTCGTTATTTATATGCATATATCATTTAAAACGTCTTTCTTTTTTATAATAAATACTACTGTTATTTAATATTTTCTTACCTTCTAATACATTCAGTATTTAATTAATATTTGTTTTACATTACAATTTAAAAATTATTACAGGTAAAAAAGTTTTAATTAACAAATTTTAAAATAAAAATGATGCCTAATTAAGCTGAAAAATATATAAAATAATGTACAATGCACACAATAAATGCAGATACTTTTTTTATGAACAAAACTTTAACTAAAATGCAAATTTTATTCCCTCAAAAAATATTTATATTTATTTTTTTGGTCATTAATAAATGATTACTCTAATGTAAACATGTAGACCTTATATGAAACAGTCAAAATCGGTAGTTTTTGGTTTTTGAAAAAGTACAATATCTATGAAAATCAAATTATTTCTTATTTTATTTATGAATATTATTTTTTTATCTAAGCTGGATAGTATTCAACTGAGCTAATCAAATATAAGAATTTATTAAAAATTATCTTAAAATTCGCATTTTAAAGTTGATTCTCCATAACTGTGACCAATTCTGCAGCATATAAAATTCCTTTCTTAAATAAAATAAAAACAAATAATCTGATGAAGAAAAATTTAATTTTGAAAAATATATATATATATATTAAGTGCTTTTAAATGGTATCTCTTTAAAAAATTAACGCTATTCTAATATAATGAATCAAAGTTTTTACTAAAAAACTCAATCCATCAATTTTCTTTATATAATGTATAATACTTCATGTTCAGTTGAAAATAATACTTTAATAATATAATGCAAAATATTATCTGACTTTTCAGATACGCGTTTTTACTTTTGAAAACTGATATAAATTGATTCTGACAGATGTGTTAAAATGTTATTGACCATTATTATTAGTCCAATTTAACAGACGCGTTGTATTCTATATAGATATTAGTTAATTCTCGAATAAAAAACTTAAATTTAATCTTTGACGCATTGATCAGGCGGAAAGATGAAAAGTCAGCTTTTGAAAAGCAACATCATGATCTGACTCCCACGCTCCCGTCCATGTTATCATGCCTTATATGTGATAGTGACGATATCGTTTATTTGTGTCTAACAAAAAAGACCAAGGACGATCATGTTTGGTGTAGTGATAATGAGGAATTTTCATGATAAAGAGTATGTTTTGATTATCTGAATTATAATCCAATTGACAAAATTTAAATTCAATTTTTAAAAAATTTAGAAAAAATTAAATAAAAATACGCCTTATAAACAATTTCGATTTTTATTATAAATATCCGATGATTCCTGGCTTTTTTCTTATCTAAATGTTGAGAAGAGAAACAGTAACAATATAATATAAATAACATAATGTTTATTTATATTATTTTATTGATAAAATTTTGCACTAACTCTGATACAATAATTCACAACTTAACCCTTACGCCCTCCTCGCGAAAATTTATCCGCAACGGTCCTCTGTTTTTCGACACATTAGAACAAACAAAAATAAAAACTCAAGTAAATATTTGTAAAGCATTTTAAACGTTTAAAAGTTTTAAAATGTAGAAGAATGTTTGAAGCGCGTTAAGGCCGCCCTGCAGAAGTTTCACTGAAACGCGCTAGACGCGTTACGGATGACGAAGAGGTTAAAAGTACAGAGTGATTCAAAATAACTACAGTGATTACAAGCGTTTATAACATCCTTATAAACATAGGTAGGACAGATGTTACATTACGTCTCGCTTTAAAGTAACAAAGAATCATTTGAAGTAATGACAAAGACACCATAATTGACACCTTCTCTCTAACCTTCCACACCAAATCACATCGGTAGGAGGATATGCATAAGACCCACTTATACAAGCGTTCTTAGCTCAGAATTGAATCTCAAGATGAAATTTTCTAATCTAGAATTCGAGATTTTACCATCAAGTAAGAAATGAAGAAAAAAAATTTTTCAACACAATACAGAATGAAGGTTAATATTTTGTACGAATAGTCAATAATTGTCCTATATGATTTTCATTGTTCGTTGGGCAACATTCTTGCTGCAGCTCATTTAAGATACAGAAGCATTTCACAGGCTTTGATTTCAGCATGTATGTTTTGCACATGGATATTCAAATCCTCTGAAATTACTTCCTATATTTTCATTTCATTAGGATGTGTTGAGGGTTCTGTCTTAATTATTCCCTTGCGCACAACAGTAGTGAAATGAAAATAAATATAATACTTCAAATGGTAACGAATCATGCTAACATGCTGTTGCTCATGTGACTAATGTAAGTTAAGTTGAACATTAGTCACATGAGCATTAGTCACACGAGTCTGCATTTTATTAAATAAAATTTTATTTTCCTTTTGTATTTAGTTTATATATTTATTTAATATCATTTTTAATAAAAAGAGTTATAATGTTTATAATTGGCGCTTCGCTTTGAATCATCCTATTACTATCCTTTCGGCTTTATGATGCAGATCTAATAATGTATGTAATGATGATGATGTAGATAGATATATGTAGATGTTATTATAGTGCAGACCAATTAAGTATTGATATAAATAATGTTATACTATGGGGGGAGAAAGAAGAATAGGAAAACGGCAATTCGAATCCCTCTGTCAGAGGTAATTTGGAGAGCTGGGGTCTTCGACCACTTAATTATACAGAATACTGCATTTCATAACTTTCATGAACTAATAGGGGATATCTTTTTCCTTTTTAGGAACCTGGATATAAAAATTTCCAGGAAATTAGTCCAATTGAATTTAAGTGCTTTTCAACAGTTCACCTCCAACTAATACAGGATTTGGATTTCCCTCTCAATGGTATTTTTGAATGAGCATTTGCAAACAAATGCTTAGTAAATTTAATCAAATTTCCTTCAGTCGTTTTTAATAAACATTGCCACATGTTTTATAGGTTAAAATCAACCTTATGCGTTTGTTCGAGAAATTTTCAATCGGCAAAAATTTTAGTTGGACTGGTTGAAACATAGAAATATTTCTAATCATTTAGTAATTATTTGCATTTAATATTATTCATCCCATATTATTCAAGAGCCGTTGGATTGGAGTTCATTTAGCCTATCAGCATGTTTAGTTAAGCAATAAGCACCATATGGTGCAAGCTTCATCATAATCAGTGGCGGATTTCCGACCAGCAGTCGCCTAGGGCAATTACAAAAAAAAGTGGTCGTAAGAAAGACCATTAAAGAAATATGTTAGTTCAATTTACAAGTTTGAAAAAATACGAACATATTTTAAAATAAAAATTGGGGACATCACTTAACCGTGTGGTCAAATTCTTATCTTTTTATTCTATTCATTCATTATTTGAATATTATTGTGCAGGAACATGAAAGTGTTGCTAACTAAGTCAGAATAAATAGAAAAAAACAAACATTCATTTTCACAAAATTAAAAAATACCAAAAATGAAAAATCAACGTGTTGATTAAGATAAATTGTGGTAATTTATGCAACTAAATTTAATTTAGTAAAAGAGGACCACAAAATGCCTAGATTCATCCACTGATTAAAATCATCCTTATAGTTGAAAAGAGACTGGGGTACAACTTACATGTACACATCCATCGAGTTATTTGTTTATTTCCTTATATAAGAAATATAGAGAAAGTAATGTAACTGACAAAATATTTTAACTCGAGGTTTTGACGAATCTTTAGATTTCAGAATTTCCCGAGTTCGAAAATGCATTTGTAGCATTATATCAGTCAGTCTGTTTGTAAACACGATAACACAAAACACTTTGAGCTAGACAGATGAAATTTGGCATATAAATTTAAGTCATTATATGTAGATTTCCATCAAGTTTCGAACGAAATCCATTCACAGAGATCCATTTGCTTGAATGTTCGATGAGAAATGAACTGGATGACTCTAAGACGCAGAAAGCTGGGTAAATAAATTTGGGTATACAGGTTTAGCATCTAAAATATAGATTCTTATAAAATTTTGAACCAAAACTATCAAACGGTTGACCGTCTATCTGTCCGTAATTTTGCATGCATGTAAACGCAGTAACTAATAAGTGGGATACTCAAATCAATGAAATTCAGTATATCTTATTACTCTAACTATAGTTCCGTGCAAAATTTTGGTTCATTCGATTGGCAAAAAAAGGCGTTCAAAAAATATATATATTCACACGATAAATTCCGTAAAAATGATAAATTTACCGTAAAGAGCGGTGTTTCCTATGTATTATTAACCAATTCCATGTCAGTGATTCGCGGCCTTTCCCAAGGTTCTCAGTTTTATATGGGAGGGGAGGAAGATAATACCGTTAGTACAGAATGTACCAGAAAGTTTCGGAGAGACCACTCCCACTGATTTTATATCAGACGTCATTGAATCAACAATTACAAACTAGAGGTTAAAAGAATTCTAGCACTTATCTTCATTGATCATGAAACCGATGTTCCTAGAATTTTCGAAAGTTGTAATTTCGTTTAATATAGGGGGAAAATATTTTGAGTAATCAGGAATATTTTATTTTCACTTTTTTTTTGTATACGGAGTAATTATTTAAAAAAATAAACTTTGGAGTTTTAATGAATAATATATTATTGGTTCATCAGTGTCAATACAATAACTCGGATAACGAAAGAGTTAGGCGAACAATTCTACAGTTTAAAATAATACCTCATGAAATGACGAAAGATTAAACAAATTTTCCAGTTCCTCCCCCAAGCGATTAAATCTTTTTTCAAAATAATAATTTGAAAGTTTATAAAATATTTGACAAAAGTTCATGAATTTTTACGAAATCCAAAATTTATTACTTCACTCGATTTTTTTTACATTAAAATATACTATTTTCTGTGTATTTTGATTTTTCATATTTGTATTTAAGTTATATTGTTAACTCAAACTAATAAAAATTAGAAGGGCACCAGTGCAAGTCCCAAAAAGATATTATATCCATCCCAAATTTGTGCATAAATCCACACAAAAAATAATTGAAAATGGAAAAAAGTTATTTTCTACTCAATTTTCACTTTCTTAATAGTTTAATCAAATTAAAAAAATCATTTATATAATGTTTCCAACCAATAGTTAGTCATAAAAATAGAAAAAAAAAGTGACAAGGACAGAAAATTTGTTTCCTTTTTTGCTTCCAAATTAACTAAGAAATAAATTAAATTAATTTTTTATATAATTGGGATATTATTGAGATATATTTATCTGAAACAAAAATGATATGGAAAGTAAATAAAAATAGGCTGAATAAAATAAAAGAAAACCCTTTTTGTGTAAACATTTATATGAAATAACGTAGACATACAAAAATGATTTACAAACTACAAAGCTGAAACATAATGAAAAAATAGTAGTTACATTTCGAGAAATATATTTTTTCTAAACATTCATTACTTAAATATGTTTTAAAATACAAAATTTAGTAACATTTTAGGGTTTAAAAAAGGCACTGACCACCGATTCCCACAAATACAATATGCTCGGTACATTAATTTATAAATTAGGATATACTACATCATATATTGGATAAAAGAAGGCACATCTTGCATAGCCAGTAGTGATTTCCAAGTAAAAACGATTATTATTTTCTCAAAATTTATTAGAAATATTATATAATTTTAAAATACATTTATTAATATAACTTCGCTTAGAACATTAAAATTGTTCTAAAATTTGGAAGAAAATATTATACTATCCAAATACGGAACGTCAGGATAGAAATACAAAAACATATTTTTAAAATAGAGCAGCAAGTATTAAAAATAATATATACTATCAAAGTTTATAAAAATTTCGTTGACAAGTTGAAAGGCTGATACAATATTTATTTCTCTGATAACCAACCATCGACTCGCCAACAAACGTCTCTCCAAAACTAACACTACTATGAAATTAGCCATTATATACAATGCATAACAAACATGATATATTCTTCAGTGTCTATCATATAAAAGGGAAGCACCAATTGTAAAAAAAATGTATACAGATTAAAATATTTTACATTCTAAAATCTACATAGCAAAAATGTAGCACAAGCTGCTCTAACATTTTGATCAAAACAAACACAATAGGACTTTTTTCACATATAATATAGTTAAATCAAGATCATAGAATAATTAAATAAAAATAAATGCAATATAATATTTTCACATTCAATAAATTTATTAAATTACATGTTTCAAAAGAATCATTTAATAAGGCATAATATATTGAGATCGCTACAAATTATAACACATCAGTCTCATTTAAATATATTATTCATATCATATTAAAAATATGCACTATTTATTTGATGTCCATACAATTTAATTAGCGAAGATTATAATACAATCTAACTGTTGTAACAATACATGGAATTAATAATTTTTAATAAAATTTATTTTTTAAACTTCTTTTAATTAGAAAAAGTTTAATGAAATATAAATAAATTAATAATATTATAACTTTAAATAGTGTTCCCACTTTTGAAGATTATTTTTAATAATTCCCAAGATTTTAATCTTTTTGTTTAATTCATATATCTTTAGATCAAAAACTTTTTCTAATGTTTTTATAATTACGATATAAATATATACCAATTTATTACATTTAGCCAATAATACTTACATATAATTTTCACATTTGAGCCAGAATTTCGAATGGATCAATGATTTGTTTATTACTAATGTTTTTAGTCGAAATTGGTATAAATTTCTAAGCTTAATTGTTCGAATTATATTAAGATCGTTTATAAGCGGTTTATTTTAATTGCTTAATAAACATATCATTGTTTATTATAAAAATAACTTTACATAGAAATCATTCTTTACACGAAAAAGATGATTGGATATTTATACTGTATGTGAGAATAATTTCGTAAGATATTTTCATACTCAATGAAAAAATTTTCAGCTTAGTAAAAATATATTATTATCGGATAAAAGCGAATTATAAGAAGTTTAAAGTATAATATTTTTGCTTGTGGAACAAATTTTTTTTATATAGATTTATGATTATCTTTAAAAAATATTTTTAAGATAAAAAGTTACCCAGAATGTATTTTGGGTCTTGGTAACCAGTCGTTAACGATAAAATATTGTTTCTAGTAACCTATTAAAATATGTAATACTATAATAAAACAACATTAACTTAGAAAATAATTATAATTTTTTAAAAATTCACAATCATTTTACAACACATTAGTTTATAAAAATTTTATTTTATATAATACGATTTTAAAAACTCAAGAGAATTGAGCAGCACTGCAAGAAATACCACCAAATGTGATATGGTGATTATTATTGCTTGACAAAGTAGATCCTATCCCTCAAACCTTTACAAAAACGCGCAATGATTATAACATAGGCACGGACAAAAAGCGATCAGAATCTACATCTTAAAATAAAATGCAATTTCTTTGTCATGATATTTCACAGTTGAGAAAGCAAATAGTAATCTGCATTCACTTGTGTCACTGTGATTAGTAAGGCACTTCGGTGAATTCACTTTCAGCATATAAAAATATGTTTTCAAAATTCGAAACAGCGGAAGGCAGTGGAGTTCAATCACAGTCTCAATGAGATTCACTCAGTCAGTTTCATTCGTTACAGTTAATTGCTGTCTATACAGCTGTTTCAGATTGCAGTTAGTTGCAGTTTTGTACAGCTGTTTCGGACGGCAGGTGAAAGTTCGCTTAGTTTCCGTCAACAGTGGGATACAAAGGAATCTCGTTGTCGGAAGGCTTGTTGTTCTCCGGTTCGGTAACGACTATCTT
>JAPMOR010121035.1:0-22058 GCA_026543865.1 Argiope aurantia | reverse complement strand
ATTGTTTTGTGTAATGTCTTACAGAGAGCAATAAAAGGTAGAAAAAGAATATTTTTATTTCTTTATAAGATACTATTCTAGTAATTATTATTTTTTTTATTAATATTATTCCATTTTGAAAAATCTTTGGAATTTAAAATTTATTAAGAAAATTTTCAATAACTATTAAGAAATTCATTTAAAATCATATTTTTGTCCTCAATAAAAGTAAATTGAATTATTTTGACTTAATTTTCCTCATAAATTTTGTGTTTATAAAGCTACATTAAGAATTCCCTTAATGGATACAGCAATTTCAAACTGATGTATCAGTGAAATGATTTTAAGCGGATCTGAAATTGCCACACGATAATGAATGTAACAACAAGTACAACCAAGCTCATATATATGACGAATCTTTAATGAAATCAAGAAAACAAAATAAGATAATCATGTTTAAAAAAACAGGTATAAAATTAATTCCTAAATTACCTGCTCCCTCTCCAATATTGACTTCAAATCTCTCTTTCTTTACGGCATTCTTCAGTTGACCCGTGTAAAGTACAGTGTGTACGGCTAGCACTCCTTTCACCGTGTAAGTCTTCTTTTCCAAGCCTTTGTTCTTCATAGTCAGTTTAACCTGCAAAGAAATAGGCACATTTTTTTTCAAAGAATTTAGGAAAACCAAGTTCTATTTCTTAAATCTGAAATTCCAAGAAGTTTCAAACAAGTCTAACAGTAAATTAACATAGAGGATATTAAAGGCAACAATGCAAGACTTTTATATTTGCACATGCATTTGTTTTTGACTGTTGATTACGGACCCCATAATAAATATTAAACCATGGTCAGATGATGAAGACATCATCAAAATAACTATATTTTAATTTTCCAAAGAAGAACACATCTGATCCAAGACCGGAAGTGCTTAAGCTCTACATAATAGCAACCTGTAGTTATCAAGTAAGCAAAGCCACTAAGCCAAGACAATCAACGATTAACAGTTTTAAATAGAAGAACAAATTATGCTTAAAAATATATCTTTAAGCCTGATAAAATAATTCTGAATATAGTCCCAATGTTTTAAAAAATAAAAGATATTCTTGAAAAAAATTTTGAATTTCTACTCAGTTGTAATTCTGGATGATAAAATGGAGCACTTAAGACGGAAGTTATTTAAGTTCAGATGATTAGGACAACAAATGAATTGGTACCCCCTTTCCAAGAATACACATCACAAACAAAATGTCAAATTTAGTATGCGCCAGTCCTGCAAACCCGAAGGATCTTTCGTGAAACAAGGTTTCAAATCTGGAGCATTCCTATCCGAGGACCTTACCATTAGATCACGGTACATATTTTTCTACGAATGCTTTAAAAATTCCTGCACATAATTAAATTTATTTTTTTCTATAGCTTAAAACCGTATATCAAAGCTTCAGATTTTTGTTGCATTTAATAGTGATATAAAGTTATATATTACTTACATTAAAGGGCTGCCCAATAACAATGTCGTCTAACAGTTGGAAGTCAAAAGACACATCCTCGAACTCGTCGTTCAAATAATACCTTGAGAAGACGTTTCCACACTGGCGAAGAGCTCGAAGCATAACTTCTCGTTCTTCTTTGCTATCTGCATAATAATATGCTGTTAAGTTATTACCTTACAACATAGTCATAATATATATGTATTTAAAATGATTTTATAAGCAACTACATATTTTTAAGTTGTGGAAAGTTTTCAATTTTAATAATAAATATATCCGTCATTTTCAGATAATTCCTTGAAAGTTTTTCGTGTGTTTTCATTTTGGTATAGTAAACATTTTTCTACCTGGACTTTTCAGCCAATCTCCTTTATTTATTTTAGTTTCTTTTGCAACTTCCTTATTTCGACGTTAAGGTCCCTATTGTCTATTTTAATGAACATAGCACAGTCATTTAACTATAGTTACACATTACTTAACTGTTTTACGAGTCGATATTTTTAAATTTAAAAGGAATTTACCAATCACATTGTACATATAGTCAATTTTTTGATTCACAATTAAATTAGTTTAATTAAACTTCTTAATTTTATTATCATCTCCTTTTTAGGTTTTAATACATAATTCTCATATTCATAACTATAAACATTTTAATCTAGCAATTTTTTTCATACATTTACAACTAGAGGATGCCTTTTTCATAGAATTTTAAATGAGCTGAAATTTATCGATTAATTAATTCATCATGAAACCATAAAAATATTGTATTGTCAACGGGAACACATAGCTGTATAGAATTTTAAATACATCAGGAAAAGAGTAAAACAATAATTTCATTTTCACGAGCATGAAAAATTCAAATAAATTAAAAGAGTGTAAATACTTTCAAAGACAACGATTAATTGCATCCATACAAAGAATAATATTATTAGTAAATTTTGGAAGTATTTTTTAAATATATTTTATTAATATTTTAATTGTTACCTATTTCATATTTAAATGAATGAACATTCTTAATGCTTTGTAAATCATTTCTTTTTTCAAAGAATTTTTGATCGACAGTTACAATTTTTTTTTTTTTTTTTTTTTTTACAGCAGAAAATCTCAATTCAGATAAGCAGCAATCAAAGCTGTATCCTAAATAATGATTTCAGAAAAACTTACGTCATTGGAGAATTTTTTTGAAAAACAGTTGAAACATGAAAAAATTTAGAAATTTTCAGGAAAACACAGAATTTTAAAGAATTGTGAAAGTCAACCAAATGTCAAGAAACAATGAATTCTAATACTTAGATTGGAAATATTCTACTAATTCTAGTAGTCGAAATGAAATGAGTCGCGAGATAAAAGAAAGTGAGAAATATCAGTGATAATCAGCAAATTTTCATCCGATTCCAGTTCCAGTTGATTATGAATGTTGCATCAATATATATATATATAATACATATATGTAAATTTTAATCCTGTGGATTGTTTTTTAATTAAATTTTTGTTTTCTGGTAAATTTATATTTTCTATTACTTTAATCATCATTTTAGCAGCTCAATTTAATAATCAATTTATTGAGCATGATACAACACCTTATGTAACTAAATAACAAATTAACATGGCTTACTTTCACTGTATTTGTATTCAGTTGTGATGTCTTCTCTTTCATAAGCTCCAATAGCTTTAGTACTAATAAACTGACCAATACTACAAAAAGAAATATTATGTAAGTAAAACTACCTATGAATGCATTATTGGTAATTGGCATAAAATAAGGAATGCAAAATAGTTTAATAATTCAAGAATTTCTCTAAGCAGATTTTTTTTCTTCAGAATAATAAAAAAAAATATTCCTTGTGTAAACTATCATTATATTAAATGTCATTTCATATTTTTATGAAAATATTAATTAAGATTTTTTTTTAAATTAAAAATATGGAAAATATTTAATTTTAATTTAAAAATATATAAAAATAATTAAAAAATTAAATCTTAATGATTTTATTTTAATGAAAATTTAAAAGGATAAAATGTGCATAGGGAAAAAAACATTAACAAGATTAAGTAAATTTCCTTAATTGAGTAGTTAAAAGAAAGTAGTGATTGAAAAGATTAATATGTGATGATAAAATGTTTTGAGGTGTTATTGGTGTGTGTTAAAGTGCTTGCTTTATATTTGTAATTAAAATTTTTTACATTTTGTGTGTAAAAAAATTTTTACAAGATGAATAATCACGAATTCAAATAATTAGTAAAATGGTTTAAGTTATTCATATTCTTTCAGACATTATATTTCTTGAGTTTATCTGTATAGAGGTGATGACGATTCAAATGCGATAATAAAGAATGATTTAGAGGTCATGGAAATTTTTCAAGGGCCCTCTGCCAGACCCTTTTAGCAGACCCTGCCAGCTTTTAGCAAAAATATTTTTTTTTTAATTTTGTATCACAAATATAATCACCACAATGCAATCACAAATGCAATTAATCATTCGTAACTAATCGACTAATTGCAAAGGAAATCCATTTTAATATTTTTTTATTTATCATGCCTAATTCCTATTTTTTTTAATTTTGCGCTAAAGCAAAAGTTTTTCGCCTAGATGTTTCAAACTTTTTTTTAAATCAGTAAATTAGGGGAAGGACACCGCCCTTCAATTAAAAGCCATAGCTGATCTTATTTTAAATAAGTTTTTGCATGCGCAGCACGCGATAAATTACGCAGTAGACGAAACAGTACTTTTAGATATGTTTATTATTATTATTTTTTCTTCTTAGATTATTGTTTCAAACATAATTTTAGCAAACTGTGTTAGTTTGAAAGCTTTTCTTTGAAAAAAGAAATAGCTTGTTAATAATGGTTTTAAGTACTAGTCAGAAAATTAAACAAGTAAGAGATTAAATGTGTTCTTAAAAAATGGGAATGCCGCAATTCTACAATAACTATACATAATCCAGTTCTTCCACATTTGAAGCTGTGGTATATTAGCAATTGGTTTATATTTCAAACTTACGCTTCAGTCTTCCTGTTGATGAGCTTCAGAGGCTGGTTCTTCCCTCGGAATCTCCAGTAGACTTTATCAGCGTTCACTTCGGCAAAAACAAAAGGACCGTCATAATTCTTCTGAATTTCTCCTCTTTTGATGGCAGCAACGCTGCAGGGACCGCATCGGTAGAGACCTGAGGAAAACAATCCAAATAATTTAAAAAATGCTATTCATATTTTGGAAGAATTTACAGAACGTATGGAACAATCACTGAATATACTAAACAATATACGGAATACATAGAATAAGGAATATATGGAATGACCTATAATACTTATAAAGCAATTTGGAATAATATACAGAATATATCGAATACTATTTGACATATACGTAATAAATACTACAACACAGAATATTTTCCGGAATATGCTGTTGCGACTTATGGCACTTTACCAGTCCGCTGACAGTTATCTGTCAACGATTTAAGCCGAGTGTGCGTCCTTTGTTTTTACAGTAGCGCCAACAATACGACTTTACTTCATGCATCACGTTCTCTTGTACAACCCCTTTTTACGGGAGGGAGCACATAAACACACATCATAAATAGAACACAGAAGAAGAACAACCATGCCAGAACCGGGACTCGAACCCGGTACGCCCAGATCATGGTGAAGACACGCTATCCCTATGCCAGGACGCCGGACCGGAATTTGCGCAATCAATTAAAGAATATTCAATATATATGGAATAATATACGGAATATTCAGAGTATTTGGAATCATATAATTAATATTCGATGTATATAGAATAATATGCGGAATATTCGTGATATATGGAAAAAAATTTATCGAACGAAAAGTGGATTAAAAAAAAAGATTGACTGTATATTGATTGTGGGGATCTCGGATTCGAAACTCACCAGTGAAAGGTCGGATTCGAATCTCAGTGATTATCCACTAGCATTCCTATTCACTTTTTCTTAATCATATATTAGCTGTAACCGCATATCTTAACTGTAACCGTAATTTGTATCTGTGCACATATAAAAGCTGATATTGCCAATAACAATGAGTACAAATTTCCTCATGTCGACATGAAAAAAAAGCCTTTATATTGTTTTTAAAGGGGTGCTCAACTTATCCATCATTTCATCCACAACAAAAATATTTCTTACCATCAGATTCTTCTTGGGGTGTGGCATCAATTGCTTGCCATCCAGAATAGCCACCAGGTTCCAAATCAGGTCGTTCCATCCATACTTCATTCCAAACATGGAAATTCCTATGAAAAATTTCAATCATCAGAAAGATCTCATAGTGTGAAAAAAAATTATCGGATTTTTTTTCAATAATTCAAACTATATTTCTAATATTCTAGTCTATTTGGAGAAGCATAAAACGCTACATTAAATATTTCAATTTTAATTAACAAATAATCATAATTTTAGATGAAATGATAATTTGTATCAAAGTTGATAAGTGAAATATTTCTTGTTATTTTGACTCATATAATAAATGCATTTAAGTAATCAATCACATTTTTTGCAGACCATTCATAATTTTATAATAAATTAATGGTTAAGTTAAAAAATAGTGACACCATTTTAAATCTATAAATTACTTTTTAAATTATGATTTTTAAAAAACATTATCTAAATAAAACATAATTTATGGTTAGAAAATAATTTTTTATGTTGCTGTTTTTGTTTTAGTTGAGTTGAAAATTTCTATACCATCGCGGTGACATCGAGGTTAAGAGAATGACATACAGATCAGAATGTTTTGGGTTAGAAGCCTTATTCCATCCAATATTCATAGTCATGTACGATTAATATCATATCAAGTGTATATGTTCGGTAAAGCCTGAAAAGGCGACTCACATGTCATCCTCGTCATCTGATTACAGCTGATAAATGCGAGAAAGAGACTTCGAAACTTAAAATAGACCTTATATTCCTTCAATATATTAAGACCTTATATTCCTGTACTTAAATATGAAAGCTTTTTTTTATTAATTTACATATCATTTTCTGGGATTTTCTATAATTAAAATCATTGTCCAAATAGCTACTCGAATTCAAAAAAATAACGAATCAGTGAAAAAGAAAAGAAATATATATATTTTATAAAAATTCTTTACCTACAATTGGCATTACTATGCTTAAATTCATTTTGAGTATTTCAAAACTATAACACCTCGGGAGTCCAGATTACAGGACTTGACATTTGTGGCACAGAGTTCAATGAAACTTCTTTTCATGCCGATAGAAGACAGACTTAAGGGCAGCGAATGCAGAGGGTTTGCAAACGAACAGGAAAAGCACAGAGAGGCTGCGATGCGAAGGAGGATATATATATATATATATATATATATATATATATATATATATATATATATATATATATATATATGATGTGTGCTCTATATGATAGTTGTAGAGCATTTGATCCTCAAAAAAAATTAACTATTGGTGTTTTGTTAATTGCACCCTGTGTATCCTGATTAAAAGGATCAATCATATATATGTGTGTGTGTGTGTGTAATGATATTTTAAACTATTAATTTAATCCAAATTAATTTCCAAAATTTTATCTTAATTTCATTCTACAATATTCTCTTATTTCGTGATCCAATTCCACTTTCGGTTTAATTAATTCCTCTGTAAAACTAATGCGCCATCAGAACTAGGTATCAAATGAAAGTGATATTTCCGTTTCTCTTCTCAAGGTCAACACATGTATTGCATTGGCGCATGGCCAGAAATCCAATATTATATAAGACTAGTGATCATTTGTTTCGAAACTTTTTTGCTTCTTTTATGCCTTCTGTTTTAGTGCCGAGCTTCATCTTGTTAAAAATCATACCTGCCACTCGGAATAGAATAAAACGAAGTTAAAACTACCAAGTCTCTTCACTGCTTCGAATCTGCATTCAAATTAAACCATGTATATGTATGTATATATATATATATATATATATATATATATATATATATATATCCGTGAAGACATTCTTGTCAAATCAACGAAATTAGATTTATTCAATTAAGGGTCCGATTCATTGTGAATCGGAATCTTAAGCGCTACAAAAACATTTCGAATTCGTAATTTATCTTAATTCTAAATCCTTCATTGTAATTTTAAATTTCATATAATTTACAAGATAATTGTAATGAACATTTTCAGTTACTTACCAAACCGAATCGATGTTCAATTTGTCCAGAGGTTCCCCTTCTTCATCGTAGAAATAATCGATTGTGAGACTGTTGTGTGTGTCGTGAGCAGATGCAAAGTTTGTGACGGATCTGCATGGAATACCCAAAGCTCTGCAAACTACCAAAGAAAAATATTGTGTTAATAATTGCATTTTTCGAAAATCACGGACACGTTGAAACAATGAAAATTTATAATAATATTCATTAAATAATTACAGTTCTTTAATTCATTTTAATAAAATAATTAAATTCGAAATAAAGTTGATAAACAATATTTTCAATTTTCTTACATTAAAAGATATAAAAAATATGCAAATGTAACTGAATAGATAAAAAAGAAGGGAAATATAAGGTAAATAGTTCACAGATATATCATATTTAGAGATAAGGATATCATAAGATATATCATATTTAGAATAATCATATTTATCATATTTAATCATAAGATATATCATATTTAGAATAATCATATTTATCATATTTAATCATAAGATATATCATATTTAGAATAATCATATTTATCATATTTAATCATAAGATATATCATATTTAGAATAATCTTACATAAAAAGGTTTAGGAGCAAAAATAATTTTTTATATTTAGCAATATTGTATGTAAATCATTTTCAGAGAAAATGGTAATTCTTACCAGTAGTAACGACACCAGAAAACACCCAGCACTGTCCAAACTTCACTGGCTTTTTTGTTTTATAATACTGCTGCAAGATTGCTACACTGCCAGTCCAGTGAGTAGGAGGCTGACCACCTCCGTAGTCACCTGACCAATTGCCAACCAACACACCATTATCATCAGGGGAGTTTACCTGAATATAAGTATTTAAAAAGTTCAGGGTGGCATTAAAAATATTATAACTGAAGACAAAAATAAATAAATACATACAAAAAGTCAAATTAAAAAAGCTTGGAAATATTTAAATAAAGAAAGAAATGGAACTTACCACAGCTGATATGTGTCTGACCACTTTGACCGGATCTGCTCTGGCCACAATAGAGAGCTTGGCAATGTGTCCGAGAAGATAAACAGCACACTGCATCACGTCTTCTTCAAACTGAAACAAAAAGTGCGTATTTTTAGAAAACAATATTTCAATGATGTAAATCAAAATATTTTGAAAGCAATAAGTTTTACAGGAAAACTTTCATCACATTTCTTGAAATTTTAGATGGCATAACACTTTCATAACTTTATTTTGTTGCCATTTCAGAAAAAAAAATTATATATTTCATTTTATAAAACTAATCAGAGATAATGGTCTCTCCAAAACTTTCTCACATACTCTGTAATAGAGGTGTTATCTTCCACCACCCACAAAAAATTTGTAAAATAATAACCTTTGGCGTGAATTTAATATTTTTATTCAATATATCGTGCGATCTTTGGAGATTTTTTCAGATTAATTCCTGGCATGCAATTAACAACATCCAAAAATCTAATTTTTTTTCGATATATTTTTCCCAGCTATTTGTATTCAAAATCTGACAGAACTACAATTGTGTCATAAAATCACACACCATATATTATATATTTAACTCACTGCGGTTTCAGTAATCGCGTTTATATGTTTCTGAAAATACAGACAGACAGAAGGTCAACACCTTTTTGGATTTCGCTCAAAATTTGACTGTTATCTACATTATAGATGTTAAATATGCGCATCAAATTTTATCCATTTAGTTTTTTTCTTCGTTCTATAGTTATCGTATTAACTTTTACTCGAACAGCAAGACAGACCTCCTCTCAGTGGATTTTGCGCAAAACTTGAGAGAAATCTATAAATTTGGTGTAAAAACCATATATTAAATTTCACAATTCTTGTCCAAAAGGTTTTTGAGTTATTGTTGTCACAGACAGACTTAATGCCAAAAATGTGTTTTTCGAACTCGGAGAGGTCTAAAACTTGGAGATTTACCAAAATTTTTTTTACCGATTATAACAATTTAACTGTGTAGCAGTTGCATTACACTTATCTTCTTTTTTGGATACTAGATGGCGATGTCTGTTTAGGCCATCCCATATGTCATCCCATAATACATTGCGATTGTAATGAGAAGGAGATGGGATGCTGAACTGTGAAGCGCGCGCGCGCGAATGTCCTGTCTTTGTGTTTGTAATTGTTTAGTGTGTGAATGTGATTATTAAAGAAATGTTTCCTACAACATTCGTCCTGTTGCTTCCTGCACAGATCATAATAATCTACATACCACCACAACTGTATTTTATATGAGCGAAAGTACAAAAAATATAGAAAAAAAGAACATTTAAAAATTTTATCAAAAGATGGAAAATAAAAGTATACATCGAATTATTTATACCTGACCATAATTCCAGACGCATGGCCGCAAGCGATTATTTGTACCTCTCCAGATTAATCCGCCTTCATTCAACACGTACTCTTTGCGATGTTCATATTCGCTCATGTACACTGTATCCTCTGCAAATTTAAAATCATCAATAATATTATTAGGTTTATTCATCCTGTACTCTGGTAGAACACATATATTATGTAATATTACATATATTAAATAATATTCACAATATTGTAAATATTGTTGAACATTGTTCAGTATTATACAATATCGTAAAATGTTATAATTAGTGCGCGACAAGTTATGTTACCTGGATGATAATTTAAAGATGCAGCATCATTTGTCTGAACAAACTGCACTTTCAATTAAAATTATCTCATCGAAAAAAGAAACTACTGCTTTAGAAACCATACAATACATTCATTTAAAAATGTATGCTAAGAGAATGAAGATAAAATAATACAAAACACGGAAATCTGCTATTATTCATATGGAATTTTCATCACATATATTACTTTGATTGATGATGCATTTGCTTTATTTCAATTCGAAAAAAATATTAAATAATTCCAATAATAATAATATTAATAAAAATCTTCGACTAGAACTTATCAATATCCCACTAAAATATGTAATATTAAATATATTCATACCATTAGAAAGAAATATGTGACTTATTTAATAATTTTTAAGTTTTTCATTGAATTTTATATTAATAATTTTACAATGAAAAAAAAAATCTTATTTTCAAGAATTTATATGCTAATAATCAGAAATCACCAATTTCTGAGTACCCAAAGAAATTGAAAAGACCAAAAGGAGGAAATTTTTAAATAGAATAATTAATATTACTTAAGAAATAGTTTTATTAATATACAATTTCACTTCAAAAAAAATTTTTTTGTTCAAACTTATTATTTGGACAATTTATACTACGGATATATTGAAATAACGAAATTATTTTACATGACAAACAAAAAGGAAGAGATTTCAAAATAATTTATTTGGAGTAATGTTAAAGCAGCTTTAATAAAAACCATATTCTAGCAAAATTTTGAAAAATAAAAAAATATTCTATTTAAGACATTTTTTTTTTCATTTTTTTTACAAAACAAATTTACTATATAGATTAATTATACTATGAAAGTATTAAAGTAGTTAATTTAATTTCAAGAAAATTTTATGATAATTTTAAAAGATTTTAATTTATTATAAAATATTTCCGTTTTATTCTAATACAGAAAAATCACTATACGTCCCGGTAGAGGGCATTACTAAAGTATTCATTCCTAGAATTTTCTAGCTCCGGAAGCCGAATGATCGTGAACCGGATACTCGTGAGTATATTTTTTTAATTATGACTTTAATTGATTTATGAGAGGATATATACTACTAAAGCTAGTGAAAGGACAGATTTCCGAAGGTAAACATTTTGAATGCTTACGTTTGCACCAAGGATTGAATAGAATGTAAACAGGTTGTTTTGCAGTGTATCTCAAACTCTTGGATTGTCCTTCTTTTTCCTCCTTCAATTTAGTGTCCACTTCCAAGATCCAATCACCCACAATGCAATTAGGTGTAGTAGTAACCTACGTTAAGAAAATAATTATCAATATCCCATATAAATTTAAAATGGAATGTATTAATAGAAACAATAAAAATCGCAATTAAAAAGTACAGATCAGGGGAATATGTTAGATTTTATATAAGATTTCTATAGCAATGATATATATTTCCATAGATAAAGAAATAAAAACATATAATGCATTTTTAATGAATTGTCAGCCTTAATATATCAAAAGTAATATAAAACAAAATAATATAAACTAAATTTGGAATTTAGTATGCCAAATAAAGAATAAATCTTAAATTAGTAATAGTAATATATGAAATTAATCTGTATCATTATTATATCTAAAAGAAATAAAAGATAAAGCATCAATACACAGTTCCAAAAGGATTTGCATATTACGTTATTGTTTAAAAAATGTTCTAGTTAAAATATAATATGTGGGAAACATGCTGCAGGAAGGCTGTCACAATGAAAGACGTGTTATAAGAAGGCTTTGGTAATTTTTCTACAACGTTTGATTGTAACGCATCCTAAGTGTACATATAATAATAATGCAGATTGTATTATATCCAAAACTTAAATTTTACTGTATGTCATCCTTATTAAGATATCACATTTCTAAATTAACTGAAGAAGATAAAAGAAAAATTACAATACATAAGTCAACTAATTATTTTTGATATATATATAAATAAATAAATATATATATATATATATATATATATATATATATAATCTCTAAATTTTTAAAATGGTTTTAATCACCTGATAGAAATTACTACATAATCATCATTTCAATATTTTTGCACATTTATATACATGTATAATAAATGTGTATAAGATGTATTATAATGTATAGAAGATGTCATTTGATAATGCTAATATCACTAAAACACAACATAAATTAAGTAATACTATTACTGAAAAGTATTTGAATTTCGCGATTTTCCACTGAATAATTATATATCTAAACTGGTCAATCCTTATAATTTTTTTAAATTTTAATTTTAATATGAATATATTTTATTATTTTGATGCAAGTGAGACATTTAGAATAGGTTGGCAAATTTATTATCGGAAGAAAAGGATCCTCACTTCAACTAAAATTGTGTTCTCTTCAGTTCCAGACAAAAGTTTCGCTTGCCATGCGTCAGATGGCAGCACCGCATTATCGCTTGGCAAAACGGGACAGAAAATCATCGAACCTTGAGAATAGGATGGATTCGCAGCATCTGTAAGAGAAAAAGAGTGAATTAATAACAATAATTACAACAAATATAAAATAAAAAATATGCATCCTATAATTATTATAAATAAATGCACATCTTCATTCCACTTACTTTTGAATTGCCATTTTCAGTAAATTCGACGCGTATTTAAATAATATTAAACTCTAAATAAAATCAAGCTTGCTCGAAAGCTTAAATTAATTCATTCGTTTCTGTTTAAGAAATCATCACAATACATAAGTAATGATTCATTACTAAATAAAATCTACTATTTTTTATTAATAAATAAGTAATGAGAAATTTAAAATTGATAAACAAAACTTGTGATTTTGATCTTTTTTTTTTTAATCTGTTAAGAAAATATGAGTAGTATCGAGCACTGGACATCAATATATATAAAAAAATTATTTCATACAGCTATTATTCATTAATTAAATAGGAATATTAATGTTATAATAATATTTTAAAGCTCAACTATTGTGACAGTATTATTATTTGTGTACCTCTAAACCTTTTTTAATCCTAGTAGTAAAAATATATCTCTTAATATTATTTAATATTGTAAGATAATCGTAATACTAGGTAAAGGATTCTCATTATCGCATATTATTGTGCAATAATGTTTAGTTTTTAACAGTCTCGCATAATTTCGAATAGCATATTGTGCTATCTACGAATTGATGTATTGCTATTAGCACAAAGTGCACAGAAACACTGTTACGATTACTTTACGATATTGGTCGGTATTATAAATATAGAACGACTATATCGCACAGTATCGATATGGAATATCGATATCGTACAATGTTTTGTGGTAAGAAAAGAAGCAGCATTAATTTAAAATTTAAAACAAAATTGAATTAATTTCCCTTCAATACACAAAACATATTTTGCTGTGAAAAATTGTGATAATTTTGATTTTAAGTAAATTTAATATTTTACCTTTTGCAGTAAACACGAGACAAACCACATCCTTTTCTTTGTCATAGCTTCGATTGAAGTTGATTCCCAACTTGAAAGGGAAGCCCCTTCGTAGGACGAGGCAAGGCTTCTCAGCTTGCACGATATCATAGTCACCAGTATAATGGGCTGTGACGTTCTCATCCATGTGGAGATCGATGCCTTGCACAACCAACACATCGTCATCATTTTGCTTGTCCGGCGAAACTAGAAAGTAATAAAGAGTTTTTCAGTAAATTTATGAAGAAAATATAGATTAGTAAAAATATGGATAATCATGGAGCGTTCCTGCAAAAACCGATTCAACGCTGTTATATTCAGATAGTTACTTCTCAAATCCTTTTACTTTAATCCTCTTACTTCTTTTAATTAAATGTAACTTATGATGATCAAAATTTAAAGAAACAAAATCAATGATTTGATTGCTTATTGTTGTTTTTGTATAATATTTGATAATATAATATATGAAAATAATTAAGTTTAAGGCCAGATTTCTATAAAAAGCAAATAAAAAATATTATTTTTGAAATTTTATATATTAAGCTAAGCAAATTGTATTTTAATCATTTTTTATTTAATCAAATTTTTATTTTAATCATTTTACATAATTTTTTTAACATTTTAGGCTCGGTTAATTATTCTCTCCTTAATATTTCTGAAAGGTTGAAGTTTTTATATGTTTTATATACCAAAGTAACAATGTTTTTATGAAAAGAAGAAAGTATCACAACAAAATATTATTTTCTAAGTATTAAAACCAAATTTTCATATAAACACTATAAACGGAAGAAAACAACACATGATGAGAAAAAGGTTGTATTATAAAGTAAGATTAACGTCCTTATATCCACCAATGCACTTACAGCTATAAAAAAACTGGAGATATGTAAGCTTTCACTACATACCAGAACTGAATTTTAATATTTTTTAACATTTTATTACGTTTTACAATAACGGAAGAATTTAGAGAAGTTTCATTTCTAGTTCTTCATCGAAAACGTCATTTGATGCCTTTAAGTAAGGCAGTCCACAGAAGTCTAAGTCAAGGATGGGAATTCTCGAGTCTTTTTAAATATTGTTATTTCATTGATTGGCGTACTTAATAGGCGTATTAGCAAAATGATACGCTACAGCCTTGTATCGCTAAGTCCCAGCTTTCTTCATGTCGAGTACAAAGATGGATGAATCGACGAAAACATGCGTTCCTTCACTTGTTACGTATAATGATGAGACTGATGAATAATAGGATCATGGACATCGAATCATAGAATTTTTCAAATTTAAATCTGTAATTAAGTCACAGAAATTATTTGTTTAAAAGATTAAAGTCAACTGAGCATACTCATCTCAGTTTCCATAATGTTTTTATATTCCTATTAGTACACGGAAAAATGACGGACATTATACAGAATATAATGAAATGTTGTTTATTGCATATGGCACGAATTATAATATGCCTGGAGGGTCAACATCAGCGATTGAAAAAGACAAAGTGATTTCCATGATAAATTTCTAAATCTGCAAAGTTAGCTATTTCTTAAAATATAATATAGTCAATTTTAAAATTTTATTTTTTCCAAGTAATTTCAAATTGTTTTACATAAAACAACGATACCTAAAATTGCAATTCATGTTTATTTATTTAAAACCAGTCTTTCTGAAATTTCCTCCCATACTTTCTAATAAATGATTTATCCTCGCATGGCATTTGTGAATGATAACTAAGCAATATAGATCTTTGGCGTGAATCTAACATTTTTACTGAATCTACCACGAGAATATGTAGTTTGGAAGTCTTTTTACCAAGTGATTGACACCACATAATAACATTCCTAATTTAATTGATTTCAGAAGTTGTGTTTATGAATTATAGTATTTATATGCATGTGAAACGCAGACCGCCATACGATCACCCCCTTTAACAAATTTATTTTAAAAATTTGATATGAAACTTTATTTTTCATGCTAAACCTGTGTACTAAATTCTGTCTCCTTCAGTTTTTTAGTTATCGAATTCACTTGTACTGAACAGTCAGACAGACTTAATGAGAATGGATTTCGTTCAACATTTGATACATATCTACAGATTTGGTCCATATGACGAATTCCATCCATGTAGCTCAAAGCGTTTTTGAGTTATTATGTTCACAGACAGGCATAATGCCAAAAATTTGTTTTTCTGGCTCAAGCAGGTCTGAAATGAGGAGATTCGTCAAAATTTCGAGTTCAAATTGTTTTCACTTTTACAATACTTTCTCTTATTTCTTATACGAAAAAGTAACAACAAAATTGCGTTATCTGATAAATAATAAAATTCTCAAGGATTCCAATATGCAACATTAAAATATTTCTGGGTATACTACAAACATTTGGAAATATTTTTGATCTTACAGAGGTGAATTAAAATAATAATCAATATCCCACACATAATTAAGAGCTTAAATAAATTCGTAAGCCATGCTCTCAAACAATTGTTTGGATGATCATAGATATTTATATTTGCAAGCTTGGCGTCCCAGTGACTCAAAATAAACTGTTTTCTTTATTCTTAGTTATGAGGCTAACTAACAGTCAGCCGAATGGCATTAGAAACAATAAAAACTAGTTCTTTATTTAATTCCCTGTAACAATAAAAATAAATTCGCTTCCACCTTCATTCATTGCAGGTAATCTCTAACCAAATATGGAGAAACAAATAAGCTGAATAATGTAACCTGTAAGACCGAACAAGGCGACAGAATAAATGACTATGTAACAAAAAAATTCCATACAAAACAAATACAGTAACGTTTCCATGAAAGAGATAGAATGAAATAAAGAAAACAGGAAGCGCGAGTAACGAGCATGCTTATTTCATTTATCAATTGTATTCTGTCTTCCTAAAAGAAAATTTCAAAAACCAACTGTCAATAATTAATGATTTGAAAAGAAATTTGAATCACGTGTGAGTTGATCAATCAAAACAAATTAATATACTTAATGCTTTTCCATCAAAACCAAAACAATCACCTTGGTGTCTTTTTTTTATTATAAAGCGGGATGGTTTCTTTATGAGTAAAAATATTGGGAAATCCTTGATGCATAACGTCATCGATGTCACGACGCTACAGCTTTAAATGGAGCTGGGTGGCAAGGTCAAGTTGTTTGGCAAACAATGGTAATTTTGACAATACAACCTGAATATTTATGAGTCTCGTCGTATGTGGAATTCGATTTTGTTTCTAAAAGCTCGATGCTCAATCAAAACGGAAGTATTTAAAGGCATGGAATTCACTTGAAAACAATGAAAGTAGCATATTACAAGTATGAAAAATAAATCTGATAGTTCTTTTGAAAAGTAAATTTTAAAAAGTTTTCGAAATAAAAGGAAAATAAAAGGAGAACATTAAATAATCCACATTTTATGAATTCAGTCAAAAACGTATATGTTATCCTGGGATTCAAAGAAATGAAAGGAATGGAAAACCTGTAAATATTAGAAAATTTCATGATTATGAGATGAAAATGTGTTCTTAAATTCTTTCATGCTTGATTTCTTTCAAAGGGAAATTTTTCGACCACAATTTTCCAAAAAATGTTTATTTTAATCATTCCTTCGCATTAATGATGTAAAAATGCATGAGACAGTGAAAAAATAAATTGATAGTGAGAAATTTGTTAGATAGTTTGGATATTTTATTTTATTCGTCTTTTTATTTACATATGAAAAAAATAGGTGTAATGCAACTGATTTCTTATGAAAGCTGAGACTGAAACTCAAATATTTGGAATAATATCATTTGAGGCTCGTTCGTCATTAGAAGCCTTCATTATTATAATGCTAATTTAACACATCGCAATAATTCTATTGCAAAAATGTATTAAAGGTGCAGTAGCCCACTTTTGAAATTAAAACTAGACCAATTATTAAACTGCAAAACATTTTTAGATTTAAAAACATTTTAAAATGATTTCGCATAAAATAAAATAATCACCAGATTTTTAAATTTTTTTTCTCTGAAGTATAAAAGTTTTAAAGCTAATAATCATTATTTTACCAAGCAAAAGAGATCGCCCATCATGTGCCTTTAATTGTATGAGTCAGGCTTATCGAAGAATTCTGTCTCTCGTAATCTAGGCTAATTTTTCGCGCATGAAAACAGAATAGAATCGTCTCCCATCTATATGAGGGGTTGATTGCGAATTACCTTTCCTTCTAAATTTCAGAATACATTCGAAAGTGCCTGAGTCAGAGCTTTGTCGAAAAGGATGATGTAGGGCGAATCTGGGTTTGTAGATTTAACGTGCATTCATGAAAGTTAAAATTCAGTCTATTGTACAAATATTTTTAAAGTTTAAATGTGAGTTTTTTTATTTCATATTTTGAAAGAAAATAAACTATATTGATATTTTTAGGTTAGTCATTTAAATCGAAGCTAAGTATATCGTCCACAATAGGGATAGTTTTGGGATTAAATATAATGAAAAAGAGATTGCATAGGCCAATTTCGACTAAAACTATTCCAAATTTATCCATAATTTTTATGCATTGATCGCATATTAAAATTCATGTGTCGTGTTAACTAGATGAATTTTGGAATTATCATGTTCGCATGCAGACAGACGGACAGTTAAGCATATTTCTTTTCGGCGAATTTCGACCAAAATTTTAGAGACTTATCATTCTTTTTTAAAAACTATATATCAAATTTCCCCGTTGTACCGACAATAGAGTTTGAGTCACCATGTTCATAGACATGAGTCATCATGCTCATAGATCTCAGAATGGTGGAAAAAGTTGAAATCCAATTAATTCTCGAAGTTGAATATTTCAAGATTACAGCATTTCCCTCACTTTTATTTCGTACATGAGAAAATAAAAGAACATTACTGTATAACACAATGATTTAAGAAATTTAGAAAGATATGATTCTCTATTGCTACTACATTATGTTCCTAAATTTTAAATATTCAAATATTATGTAAATGCATGGGATTCGCAGTCTTATTTCGTATGAAATTAAATCCAGATACCTGCTACAATAATAAATAAAAAGTTTTGTTGCCATAGTAACAGGACAGTATTTATTATTAACCAACCTGAAAGAGTTTTCATTAAAAAATAAACAAGCTCCATTGATTAATTTCACTTTGTTGCGGACCTAATCCCAGGTGCAAGTTTTAAATTTACCTGCCCCAGACGCGGCCTTGCTTCCCAAAGCGATGGGTTCTACACACGACGCGGCGGGCCTTTTTGTCCTTGAAACATCACCCAAACAGGATCCACTGTCCGCTTTCGGCATTCATTCTTTTCTTTTTTCCTCGTTTGGTTAGCATTATTACAGCAAAGGATTAACAATGTGTTATTATTTTTCTTTTAATACTCCAGTTCTCCAGGGATGCTCTTTCATTCAGTGTTACACAAGAGATGTTGGCGGTTGTGTAACAGTGATCCTCCCTAGGTTGCTTTTATCACTTAATGTAAACATTTGCACGTTTCGGTTCATGAAAATTACAGCAATGTTTAAAAATGATGGAGATTCTGAAAGGAGTAATTTTAATGAGATCTTTCATAAAGTGGCAATTTTGATATCAAAATACAAAGGGTAACTTTAGTAACTTTCTCGAATAAAATGCAACATTTTATTGAATGTCACCTTAAAAGAAGCGGCCATAGTTTTTTTTTAAAAAATCTAATTATAGAGCATCCTAAACTCTACAGTATAATCTGTATCTTATTTTTTATATTTTACCATAGAAGTCAATTTTTAATTAAATCCTGATTATCTTTTATTTAATATGAATTATTTATTAATGTGTATAAAACGGGATTGTTTAGTACATGTAATTAAAATATGGAATACATTTCCAATACAAAACTATTTGCCTCTCTTTGAAAAATTATTAAAATAAAATAAAATTGTTCAAAGAACTATTTTTAAAAGACAGTTAAATACAATAAAATAGGTTTAGTATTGAATTTTTGGTCGCTTAACATGCAGAGTAAAAATTGGAAATGATGCTTAACTTTATTTTAAAAAAGAAAATATAATTTTTTTATCTATCACATTATAAATATTTATATGGATAATTTATATAAAAGAACTGCTTTAAATTACTTTTTAGAAAATTAAAATTAATCTGTCATTTTGCTTTAATACGAGATTCAATACAGAACACTTTTTTTTCAATACCGAAAAGTGATTTGGTAAACAATGTATAGTTTGCCCTTAAATTATGTGACCTCATACTATGGGACATGCCATTATAGGGAGTATGCATGAATTTTCTAATTACTAAAATATTCAAAGCGAGTGATAATAAGCTTCTTCGATATATAGTACGCGAAAACTATTTCAAAAAATATCTTGTTTTAGAAGATTATATGCACATTTGATAAATAAGCATTGAAACTTAGTTTGCTTTTTTATATTCATTTAATATACATTTTATCATATTTTTTGATTATTTGCAGATTCTCCCAAAGAATTTTTTATTCGTAATGTGAAAATTTAATAATTTTACAATCAAACTATTTGTTCGGCGTTTTTATGAAATGATGTCATCTTCAGATGGTGCTACGAATTTATCGTTTGTTTCTGACCTTTAATTTATTTCGTGCCACAAAGAATAGCGATAATATCGTTTAGTGTTTTCAAGCTTTTCGAGCTTTTTTTTTTCAGTTTAATTTTCATACTCTTGTAATACGCAACTTAAATTTATTTTATAGAGGCACTTTTACGACTGTAACCGTACACTTACGAAATGCAAGTGTTTCTCAAAGAATCCGTAAATATGTTGTTAATATTAGAATATCATTTTAAAATCAAACTACATTATATTTAGTGGATTTTAACACACATACAATAGCCTTCAGAATATTTCATTTACAGCGAACTAGTGATCGAATTACCTTGCTACTATTTATTTTTTACCGCAACATAAGCAACATAATTTTTTAAAATAAAGAATGTAGGAAATTTTGTTTTATTATAAGCTTGCTTTCGTTAATGAGCATCTATAATAAGAGAATAAAGGATCCGATCAAGTATTAAATATTTTGTTTATTTCTAAGTCGTGCAACTATCTTCTCATGATCTCTTCAAATTAAAAACAGATTCAAAATAATAATAAAAAAAAGAATTAATTATGACACATGTTGAACAAAAGTCACATGTTGCCAATAAAAATTTGCATACGCAAATGCAAGGACGCGCATGCTTTAAAGAGATTAATAACCGCTCCTGATTTAGTTAACACAAATTAAATAGACTCGTTTTAATATTACTGAACAGAAAACAACGTTAAAATTATTATAATTAGTGATGGCGTCAAACTGATAGAAACAACAACTGATAAATGTTGAAAATAACTATTACACATATGGTATTTAATTTCTATTCAAATTCAAGGACAAATTATTGTTATTATTTTTTAATTTCTGTGGCTAAAAATTTTTTCTAGAAAGACAATATAAATAACACTAACATAAAAAAGAAAATTATTATAAAATGTAGCATAAAGTATTGATTTTTCAATATCGTATTTTTAAATTGATAATTAATGTATCACTTTTAATGTTATATTACTGCTTCCATGCCAAATACTGCTATAATTTGTTGCTTTGGTGTGAAATTTTGATAACACACTTTGCCATAACTATCTATAATTACAATAAATAAAAAGGTTTTGTTATATGGTCTTTACACAAATTTGTAGGTATCCATCAAATTTTGGGCAAAATCTAGTCAGAGAAAGTTTGTCCGTCCGGCTGTTCGAATATAAGTTCACATGATAACCTTTTAGTTATCATAAACGGAAAAACGGATAGAAAAGGCTGAATAAAATTCGGTATACAGATTTAATAACTATAGTAGGCACTAATAAAATTCTAAGCGAAATCCGACAAGGGTTACCGTCGGTCTGTGGTTTAAGATATTTTAATTATATATACTGTGGTTTAATTATATTTTATATCAAATTTGGTATGTGATTTGGTTTTGTGACTAGAAATATAGTTCTGTGTCAAATTTTGATTTCAGTCAGTTGGGAAAAAACATGTCTAAACACAAATTCGATTTCCAGATATTATAAATGCCATTCCATGGATTAATTTTTAAAAAATCGCCAAAGATCATTCGGTAGATTCAGTAAAAATGCTAAATTCATGCCAATGATTAATATTTCGTAACCATTGGGCGCCAATGCCATGCGAGGTATTCCTTACCATACTCAAGGTGACAATTTTTGAGGTGAGGATTAACATTGGATGGTATGCAAGAAAGTTTTTGTAAAAACCACTCTTGTTGGTTTTATCACTCTTTAAATAGTTAA
>JAPMOR010121020.1:150400-172651 GCA_026543865.1 Argiope aurantia | reverse complement strand
AGTGTACAACCTCATACTTTTCATATGCTTTCATGAATCCATATTTTAGATTATGCCTATAATAATATGAATTTTAAATTTATTCAAATTCTAATGACTTTTTATTAAGTTAAATGGCTATATTTCCTCTTAAAATTCTTTTAAAAATAAAATAGGAATTAAAGGTCTCACTGCATAAACGGGCTTCAATGCATATGAGATATTTTTTTAAATATATTTTAATCATTAGAATTAAATTCGAAGCTTTTTTGAGAGATTCACTTTATAAATTTCGCATTTTAAAATTATACGGCGATCATTTTAGAATAAATATAGAAATCTTGAATTATTGTCAGAAAAAGTAATGTGTCTAGCAATATACACCCTTTTCAAATTATCACGCCAAACTAGGTGAAGGATGTGATTCAGCTGATCAGAATTTAAGTATTTAGCTTATACTCATAATCATATTTGGTGGAATATTGCCCTTCTTGAAACCCAAACTTTTCACCTTGACCTCTTGAAGATATAGAACATAGAATGAAAAATTGCAGGCTTCTCTTTTCATTGAAGTCAAATAAATATATTCAAATTTTGATGCTAATTTTTGATGACGTTGTTAGTTTTGAGAATAAAATTATACATTCATGTAGCATATACTTTATTCATTCTTTAAAAGTATTTAAATTGGTTGTATCAATATGAATTTTTTGCCCTGTACCATGAAAGTTTTCTACTTAAAAGTCTGACTTATTTTGAAGAATTGGACTTTCTGTTTAAAAGATTTCACTTCATTATTGGTCGTTGAAGCAAGAACTCCAGCATTTATAAAATATATTTTTGGCCAATCTTCCATAATAATATTTTAGTGTGACACAAGTTTTTGGAAATTTAAATGAGATCATGGAAAAATGACTAGAGAAGAAATGACATTGATTTTTTTTAATGCAAACTTTATGAAGTGCCTTGCAAATTTTTGACTCAGATTCTCATAATTTGCTAGATACATTAGAATTCGTAACTTTCCTTTCAAGAAAACATTCAAGAGTCACGAAAGCCTGAAAATACGTCACATGAATTTTTTCCCCCAATTCTAGCTTTACCTGCAACAATGTAACAGAACTTTCAAGGAAACAGAAAGTAGCAAGAGCAATTATTTGTAAGTAGTTCTGGCAGAAAGAAAAAAAATAACATGCCCGGTCGTTAATCACCACATTGCTGAATACAAAGTCAATACGTTAATGTTTCGAGGCATTTTCTTACGGTCATAAAAAGGCACTTAACAGAAAGAAAAATGACTCTTGGGAAACGTATTTATTTCTTATGAATGAGAACCTTACGAAAAGTCCTTTTATTTGGGTGTTTCCCATGGGCTTTTATTGCTGTTGTCCTCATCTGCTTTTTTTCAGGTGCAGAGAAAAATTAATTTTGGTGCTTGAAACAGCAGTATAAATTATAGTGTAGTATCATAAAAAACTTTCTTTACATATGGGTTTTCCAAAATTGCAGTTCTGACGGAGTTAGAATCTATATCATCAACCTATATCACTTCCACTTAGTTTTGTATGAACAATCAATAACGGCAAAGAATAATTCATAAAAAAAATTTAAAAAAATGTTTTTATATGTTTATTGGAAAGTCGAATTTTTTTAATAAAAAAATTCTGGATTTCTAAATAAGAATCATAAATGCATGAGGCAGTGAAAGAAATTAAGTAAATAAAAGTTTTGATCATATTCATTATTGTTTAAAATTTTACAAAATATTGGGAATTTTTTAAAAAAAATATTCACCATGGCTTAATCTTTTTCAGCCTTACACTTTCACGATGTTGATTTCTTCACCATTCTTTTCTACATTTTAATAGACTAATAAAGGTTAGCATTAATACATTTTCAATGCTAGTATTCAATAATTGTTTTCCAGTTTTGAAACTTTATTTATCTCTCAATTCATTATACTAAGCATTATAAAATTTAGTAATCAATTTTCTCTCTGTCCAGTACCGATTAGAGACTCTTACTAAAAGAATTTAATTATTCATCTTAATGATACTGAAGAAGTATTGAGAGTACTGGAATTTTCATTGAAATAATTAAACCAAAGCTATATGAAATTTTAAACTTCAAAACACTAAATGAGCGGAAAATGGATTTCAAAGCTCTATCTAAAAGCATGGAATTCAAAGACATGAAAGAATTGAAATAAAAGCCCTTAAAATCATTTTATTAAAATGCCTTGCATAATTATTTGATGATGAACTTAAAACTAAATCATCATGCAAATATTTGCCCGATATTTGTCATATAGTTTGCAAACTAAATCTATGACAAATTCTTTTGTAATTTTTCTTAACTGAAAAACATTAAAACCTAACTTCACAGCCAGCAGTTGGAAACCTCACTTTCTTATGCTCATTATGAAAGCGAATACAAGGAATAAATAAGAAATATTTTCCAAGCACTTGGTTTGATCAACAAATGAAACGAAAATGTTATCGATAAACGCGAAATATTTAATATTTCATGCAAATATTTAATATTTCCGAGGATACTGATATTCAAATATCTACTTACTGCAAAATCCGAAAGAGAGAAAAGAATTGAAGCAACCAAAAAGTTGCTAATACTGCTGTCTTAAAAAAATTTGCATTTCAGCTACTATTATCTGAAAAGATTTAACAAGATCTATAGTTAAAAATATCTTCTTTATCAAAAGATTTATGAACACATGAGGAATCTGAAATCTGATGGGTATAGTTTGAGCGTTTAAATGTTTGTAATGTCATCATGATCTCCAAATATCCTTTTTTGGGAACTAAGTAAAGACTTTTCAATCAGGAAATTACTATACCTCAAACGATCTCTTGGGATAGAATTTTAGCTTGGTCGCATATAATTAAAGAATTAAATTACACTTTTTAGAATATACAAGAGGTATCTCTATGTGATTCGGTATTTTCTTTATCTGCATAATGAGTTTGATTTATTCTTTGAATCTTAATAAACAATGAACCTCAACCGGCTTTTTCTACTCAACTTAAGTCACACAGTTACATCTGATTGGCCGGACCGCCGCGACAGTAATATTGACAGGGACTATAGTTGAGTCTTAAGAGCCATCACAGCTACGGTACAACCTTTCCTATAGTAAAATATAGTAATATACTTTATTTTACTATATTATTATAAATATAGTAATGCACTATAGTAATATAGTACAAATCCCCAGTATTTCCTTACTTACCAGGATAGCAAGAGCCAACCGCAATACCAGAAGCTTCTCATCCGTATTCCTGCAGTGCCACCGGATAAGATTTATAAACAATTAAACTTGCGGAGAATTTACTTATGCAATAACAACACACATAGATTCATCAACCGAATCAATTTCTAGAACCCTATAATAAGGGTACCGCAAAGTTGTTTCTTATTCTATATATATAACTCAATAAACTGTAGCGCTCAGGATATTGAATGTAAATTAAATATCACCTAAACATCTCAAAGTTATTAATTTACTTCGAATGTGTCAATTTCCTTTCCTTTTGCAGCATATAATACAACTTTTGAATTTGGTTAATACTTACATTAGGTAAATTCCCAAGTGCAAAATATATGCCAACTATATTAAGGAAAGTATTTTTATCCTACGCTAGTAAACATTAAACTAAAGCCTTCTTCACTGTCAGCGCGGAAATGAAATACTGAAATCGTTTGCCGAATCAAAAATGCGTGGTTGCGCTAATTTCATTAACTTATTTCAAACTTAAAATATAACCAAGAATAGTATACATTTGTCAGAATTTCGATATTCAGTTTTCCAAGCGAACGCATATATGCCAAATTCATTAGTTGGAAAGCTATTTACAATGGCTTGAACCGTCAAGAACTTTCAATAGCCACTAATTTTCCACAGACCGAAAATTAGTGGACATCAACACAATTAATCATTACTCGTAATTTTAAAAAGACTACTAGCAATTTTGGATGAAACTTGCAAATTATCCCTACTTACAGAGAAAATCTGTTGTACTTGAAAGTGTAAATGTTGCATCTATAAATTTTTCAGCAATTTGGATGAAACTTTTCAGGAGATAGACTTTTCTTTTCTTAAAAAAAAATTCTGAAGCTTTTTATTACTTAATTCAGAATAGGAAAATAATATTTGCAATCTCATAGATTCAGATTTAAAAATTAGAGCAATTAATCTAACTTTGAGGCTGTTTAAATATATGTCTCAACTGGATAAAAACAAGGTCATAAACGAAAGTAAAACCATAGACGCATAAAGTATTGCAATACAGTGATAGAATAAACCAAAAGATTTACGAACGCAAATTACAATTTGAGTTGAGTAAAGCAACACTAGGGCTATTTTAGGACGGTCCTCGTAATTTTGAATCGTGGTCAGATGACGAGGACGACACCTGAGCTGGCACATCCCTCTCCAAACTTCCGCACCACACCAGCGGGAAGGCCTTTGGCCCCGATATATTTTACATGCGCCAGACACGGCGGTTCTTTGGTGGAATCAGATATCAGGCCTTATAAATTTAATTTATCGCTTCAGAAAGCTTACGTTGTTTCTCCGCTGCTTACACATTTGCGTCAGCGTTATAATTATTTTCATTAAACTTCTTTCTTTCGCCACAGAATATCCCCGAACTTGGAATCTCTAGGATTCCCTGTCGGTTGAAAGGATATACGTGGGAGTATTTATTAAGATAAAAGAAATACACATAAAAAGACAAAAAAACACATAAAAAGACAAAAAACACATAAAAAGACATAAAAAAACACCAATACACATAAAAAGTAACTATAAAATATTATAATGATGAAAGAGGTGTTCGGTGGGGAGCATGAGTAAATGAAATCTATTGAAGTAAATATATTCTGGAAAAGAGCTTGGTTGAGAAATGAAACGAAAATTTATACTGGGCTTGGGTCTGGAGAAATCAATTCCTCGTTCTCTTGTAGGAACCGCACAAGATTTCTAATTTGAACCTTGGACATCTTGTTTCCCATGACGTTGGTCCACCAGATATTTTCTAGGTCGTGGGTGGGTTTCTTGAGATGATAAGATGTGGTGAGAGGGCAGCTAGTGGCATAATGAAGGGGATCGCCTACTTCGCCGCAGCCGCATTGATCAGTTCCTTTAATATGGAATCTCTTGAAATATGAAGGGAAAGGGCCATGGCCAGTTGCAAAGATAATATCAAGCCTATTCCAAGATGATGGGTAAAAGGACACTTTTGAGATTATTTGATGGATGTTTCTGCCAGTTGAACCATTGTCCCATTCTTCTTGCCATCGCTGTAGGCTCAATTCATTTACAATACTTTTCAGATGGCTTCTAGGAGCTGGGTATTGAACGGGCGTACCTGCAGAAATAGCCTGTTTGGCTAGGGAATCTGCAGCCTCGTTTCCGCTGTGGCCTACATGTGCTTTCACCCATCCTAACTTGATAGAAGGTTGGTGGAGCAGAATGGCTTGTATTTCCTGAACAATTGGGCTTGAGGTGGAGAATGAACTGATCGCTTTTAAGCTGGATTCGCTATCATTCCATATTTTAGCGTTATGATCGTATTTGCTAGCCCTTTTGCATGCTTCCTTAATGGCCAGTAGCTCTGCTTGAAAGACAGAATTCTTTTCGTTCAGTTTGCCGAGCCATTGATGAGTGATTTGTTCCTTTTGGAATACGCAGTAGGCAAAGCCGGTTTTTTCCTCGATTTTGGATCCATCTGTAAAAATATCCGTCTTGTTTGTAGGTTGGAATTCCCTTTTGAGGGAAATTATGTCCTCAAGAAGAAAGTTTGAGGGGAAGATTTTTGTGTGAGAGCATTTCATCTCGAAGTTCTCAGGATGGAATGTTATATTCTGAAAATGGCTAGGTAATTGAAGACGACTTACTCTTATATAGGTTGCTTCTGCTTGCGCTTTGATGTGAAGTGGAAGAATTCCTTCGATAACTTGCAGTGCTGCCGTGGATGTTGTTCGGAATGCTCCAGAAATACTCAGGAGAAATTTTCTCTGTATTGATATTAGGATTCTTTGTTGTCGGGATGAGAGAGGATAGGCAGAAGCTGATGCTCCATATAGGATCATTCTCTCGGCAACGGTGAAGTAGAGATGACGCCTGAATTCTTTTTTCAGACCCCATGTGAAGCCAGCAATTCTGCTGAGATTTTGGTATAAGAGAGTCGCCTTCGTTTTGGTGTTAAGGAGGTGAGGAATCCAGTTAAGCTTATTGTCAATGGTAACTCCGAGATATTTTAAAGATTGTTGCCTTTTTATTGTTACGTTATTCTATTTCATTGTTGGCCCGTTGACTAATTTGCTTATCAAGATATTACATAATTTTTCTACGGAGATTTGAAGGTGATGCTTGTCGGTCCAGCACTTGAAGATTGAGGGAGCATCCTGGGCGGCTGATTTCAATTTTGCTCTTGTTGATTCAGCTACTACAAAAACAAAGTCGTCTGCGAATGCCTGGAGGTGAATATTAGGTGGCCATTTTTCAGAAAGAATTTCGTTTGTGACAAGATTCCAAAAAACTGGTCCAGAACAGGATCCTTGCACGCAGCCTTTCTGCTGTGACCAGGCGGCAGTGCCTTGAGATGTTTGAAGAAGGACTTCTCTATTTTCTAGGACATCCTTAAGTGTTTCTGTAGTTTTTGAATTGAATTTAAGTTTATCGAGGCTATTGCGGATGGAAGAGAATTCCAGATTATCGAAAGCTCTTTGGATGTCTAAAGAAATTACCAGAATGTGTTCGTTTTGCTTTTTGAAATTATACATTTTTTCCGTTAATTGCTGTATTGCGTGGTCTGTGGATTTTCCGTCCCTAAAACCAAATTGGTTTGGATGGAGTAAGTCATTTACTCTGAGGTGATGATTAAGTCTCTGCAATAGGAGTTTCTCGAGGGTTTTGCCAATGGTGGGAAGAAGAGAGATGGAACGATAAGAACTAACGTCTGTTTTGTTCTTACCCTTCTTGTAAAACAGTATTATCATTCCTTTTTTGAGTGCAGTAGGGAAGCATTGCAGTTGGAGGCACTTATTGTAGAGGGTATGGAGAATATCCGGGAAGTTCTTGTTAATTTCTTTCAAAATTATATTGTTTATTTTCATTAAACTCCAAATCCTCATAATCTGACATATTGGCTCGATCAGGAAGTTAAAAAGCGAAGATTGAAGAACACTTATTGGGCTCAGCCATAAATCCAGCCATGCTAGGAAGTTAATTTTATGATCTTTGATAAATATTCGCATTGACGATTATGCCGACAGTCACAAAGCGAAACTGAAGTACCGGTAACAGGTAGCACTGGTAATTTGCATTATAAGTATAGATCATTTCAGTTCATATATTGTTTATTTGTAACTGAATCGTCTCATTTACAAAATGGTTGTTCGTTGTTTTAGCACCAAACTTCAACTTCAGCATACTTGAAGATACATTTTGTGTATGATTTCCTGGTTGTTGGCATACGATATACAGTGATAGTTGACAAATCCAACTAATAACTTTTTATTTCGCTTGGATAGTAGGAACTTCTTGATTTCTAGCCCTTTTGAGACATCTCGGAATAAATACTCTTTGCAGCAATACGCTTTTCATGGATTGTTGTTGAATTGGTTTTGCAAATATTTTGACTTCAGAAATGATTTTTTTTCTGTAATTTTATTTATAGAAACTGCTCCTTCCTTCTTTGCTTTTTTAAATGGTGACATTTTTTTTCCGCTTTCTGCCCAGATCCAGACAGTTTTAATGTACAATTTGTCATCTTATTTTAGATTCGAATCCGATTTTGAGCTGGACTTACTTTTATTTATGCATCGTTTAATTCTTTCATTAATTTCTTCCAAGCATTTTTATGAGGTTCTGCGAAATATTTGCTATTATCACTTTTGGTGCTTTCCTTTGCAAGTATGCAATGTTGTTTGCAAAAGCTGGGCAAAATGTATTGTTCTCAAATATGTAATGTCAGATATTCTGTTCCGTCTTTAGCAGCCATGCAATGAACTAGTTTTTTTTTCTTATCACGGTGAGTTTTTAAGGTTTGATAATGCACTAACTTCTTTGTTTTTCATTGGAAGAGAATCTCTTGATTTTGAGTCAAAAACTTCGATTATTTTGTAAGTGGTAAATTATGGTTCGTTATCTGTTTTGACAGGAAACAGATTTTACAATCCTTTATGAAATTTCGAATCTTTTCAGTCTTAACTTTCATAAGATATCATTTATTTAAATATCCGAATTTCTCATTCCATTTCTGGAGTACAGTGATGATTGGCTACCACTTCCATTTTCAGCATTAATCTCCTTTACGGATTTCTGCCATTAGCAAAGTTCCATGAAATGTAATTAATTTGGTTACTAAGCACTACTATAGTTAAATAATGGATCTGTTGTTTATTATTGTTTTTGAAGTTAGCATCGTTGCATTTTAATTCTGACAGACATAACCCGTGCATAAGAAGACTTGCTTTTGTGGTTTCCGCATTTTGAACAATTATTTGGAAAAAAACTTTCATGGCTTTGTCAGTTCTTTCTTCAACTAAATAATTAATTAAACATTTTCCTTGTTAATTCTTTATTTCTGATAGCCTTTTCTCACCGTACCATATGAGAGATGGTTTCGTCTAAATATCAGAGAATTTTCTCCTCGTTAAAGACACAATTGAAAAAATTATATATAAACGATGCTCACTTTTTTGATTTTTACAATCATGGGTGAATTATAATTTGACAATCCAGGGTTTCAGTCGAATATTTTCTTCCGATATTTCGATGCTTTATGATTGAGTTTGGAACAATAATATTATATCAGATTTCAAAATATCTTTTGGCGCTTTATTTTGTTTCACTAGGACTCGGTTTTCAGTCTTCATTTTCGAAGTCTTCTTATTCTTTTGTAATAAATCATTTTAAATATATTGCAAAAATTCTCTGAATTGCATAATTTCAAAACCAATTGTGAAAATTAATAGATTAATAAAATTAAGTATTAATACATTTTCAATGCTAGTATTCAATAATTGTTTTCCAGTTTTGAATTTCCTTGGACATTATATACGGCGGCAGATGAGTATATTGCAGGAATGGTTTGCTGTTTCTTGAGACTGTGTTATTTGCAAATCGTTATTTTTTGTTATTTAGGCTCATTTTTTTAATTACATCCAGGTACGCAGTTACCACAGGACTGAGCCATATAAACAGGGAGGCCTATATTATGTTCAGATAGGTTTTATTTTCGGATCAGGTTTCAAGCTAAGTTTACCTTTTTTAATTTGACAGAAAATGGTGGAATAATCTTTATTAAATTCAATATTAATTAGAATATATTTACAGCTTCAGGAAATGCGAAACAATTCGCCGTATTTGAAATCCACTGCAGCGGTAGTTTGCCTTCTGCAAGCTGCAATTTTTATTTTGAGATAATTAAGATATTTAAAATCGTATTTTTCTTAGAACTTCGCCGAGTTGCAGATTTTGATTAAGTATTTTATATTTTTTTTAAGTAATAAATATTTTTTCTTTATAACTTTTCAGTTAGATTCCAGATTTTGAACTTCTTATCACTATATTCTCTTGCTATCTCATTTTAATCTATATCTCGAGGGTATCTTTTAATTATAATCTTTTGGAGGCCGTATACTCAACTGGCTTCTTAATAGCTAATTATTTTATTTTATTTTACAATATGATTTTTTTTTCTTTTAGCAGATGCTAAAGTGTTATATTTACGTTTTTAAAAAAAATTTGTTTCTCTTTGTTTAGGAATTGTTCACAAATTACTTTTAATCTTATGTTAATTTAAGACCGGATGAGAGGATATGAGTTTTAATTAGTTCCTTCCTATTAATTACGGTCTCTTGTTTGTTTAACTCCATTGGTTTGTTGTTTATTTTATTTTATTCACTATCCCTATTAACAAATTTTCCAGGTTCTTTTTAGATGAAACTTGCTTAAATGGATATATCAGATAAAAGGGATAAAATAGATAATATCAGAGTTCATTTCTTGGTTATATGATAATTACTGATAAGATTACGCATGGTCCAATTCTCTAGAGTTTATCTACCTTTTAACCTTCTATTTTTCATTTTCAGGGTCTCTCAAATCTATAACTAATTTTTTCCTCTTAGATGCTTAGCTTCTAAATTTTTTATGTGCCAAAGTTGTAAATCCAGGAAATGCCAATAGTTTTTATGCTGAAGGATTTTCAGGCTTTATCCAAGTTTGCCGGTTATTCTTTTCTATTTTAACGAATGCATTCATTCTTAAGATCAAATCTTACTTTATATTAAATAGAACTAAAAGAAACTATATAAGTTTAAATTTTTATACACTTGAAAAGCATTATAAAGAATAAATTTTACAAAACGTTGTCAATAAAGGGGTGCAGAGTAGTGAATTTTTCCAACAAAACTTACAGCAAAGAATTCAATTAAGAAAATGAAAATCCTTTTTAACAGGGATTTATATTCCTAATTTCAGTGCTAAAATGAGAAAGGTTGCCCTTCCTCTACACAGAAAAAAAAAACTTTCTCACATACTCTTTAATAAATTTCTTATTCCAAAGAACACCTTGTATGATACTGGAGTACAATGTGGGTTAAGGCCCATATTGGATATATGGTAATGAAGAGGCGGATCAATATGCAAAGTTGGCGGTACAGAAAGAGGGTGTTGATATGGTTGTCCCCAAATCAAATGGTGTCTTAAAATGGTAATTAAGAGAGGAAATAAAGCTGAAATGGTTTGACAGATGGTATATGTCCAAAAACGGAAGAGTAACTTTCGATTTTATTCCTAATCCAGAAATAAAAATAAGAAGATACCATCCACTGATAATTCAAATTATATCAGGACATGAGAGATTTCCTGCATATTTCCAAAGATTTGGAAGAATGCAGGAAAATAAATGCATTTGTAGAGAAATCAGTACTCTTTACCACTATTTAAAGGAATGTCTTGAAATCTCGGAGTTAAGAAAAAATCTGAAAATTATAAATAATGACTTAAGTACAGTACTGATGGTACCAGGTAATCTTAAAACTCTGAAGGATATGATGTCAAAAACTGTCAGTTTTTTACCTACTATTTGAAAGTTTGTAGATAAGGAAGAACAGTAATTGATCACTTTGTGGCCAATTACTTCGAAGAGAATGTCAGTTTGACAAATCGGTCAATGCAAAAGATAGCAGTCGGCCACAACAAATCCTGTCAATACTGCTACGTTCAGAGGTGGCTCGGTGGTCTGCTGTACGCAAGAAGAAGAAGTATTATTACTGTAACTATCGTGTCATCCTTGGCGAGTTTCTTTAGTTTTTAATTTCTGGAGTGCAGTTAATAGTATTCAAAAATCTAATTTGTGTTTTTAGTGCATTTTCCATAAAGAATTGAAACAAAAATCTGATACAGAACTGCAGGTGTAGTTACAAACTCCATATCTAATTTGATATCTTTGCGTCATTGAGTTTTTGAATTAATTGCGTTTAAATGTTTCGGAAAGTACAGACCGACAAACAGTCAATCTGTGATTGGTTTTGGCTCGCTCTTTGACAGGTATCTACATAATAGATGTTAAATCTGTTCACCGAGTCTTAGCCATTCTAACTCCCTTCATTTTGTAGTTATTATGTTAACATAATCGAACAGCTGTCGAGACATATTTCTTCTAAACGAAGTCAAATCAAAATTTAATAGACATCTTTAAATTTCGTATGAAAATCGTATACCAAAATTCATTAACTCAAAGAGTTTTTGAATCATCTCTGTAATAGACATCTAGACAGACGAGCAGAAATTTTCCGATAGTTTGATTTTCGAACTCAGAGAGGACTAAAACGTAAGGATTCGAGTTTTAATTTTTTACCGATTATTATAATTTATCTATAGTATGTATACGAGAGAAAAAAAATTACATTGATTTTTTTTGTTCAACAAGATAGAGCCGACTTCTGATATATTTAAATAATTTAAACTTAATACGAATTTTAAATTCTTAAAAAGTATCAGCGTTACAATTTTCGAGCAGTTCAACCACTTTCACAAAGAATGCTGAAATGTTCCCCCATTGGCAAATGATATTGATCGAGATAATGTTAAGTAATGCAATTTTGTTTAGGTTGAAAATGCATTAATTTCACGATCACAACATCTCCTCTCATTCTTCCATCTGTGTAAGCTATGATGAAATAAAAGGAAGCATCACAAATTCAGTTCATAACATGCAGTAATTTTTATTTAAATAGTTACTCCTCTTAAAATACTCTTTTGAATTCATCTGTCATTTAAAAATGATAGCCAAATGGTAAAATATTAGAAGGTTTCTTTTTCTATCAATTTTACTGTTTACATCAGTTTATACATTTTGTTTTGATAGCCGTTAATTAGTCATCTTGGATTAAAATATTGTTACAAACCTGCAATTCGGTTTCCCAGCATAGTTTGTTCCATCAACAGAAAGAAAGTTTTACAGTCATCTGAATGGGACGGAGTCCAGGTGTGCGTCGGAGGTCCCAGAGCTTGGCGACCATTTGGTGACTTGGCGACGAATTTGGCGACTTTGGCGCCAAAATAAATAATACCCGAAACTTAGAGAATTTTCCCGATCCGTCCAGTAGGAACCGAGATACGCCTCGAACGTTCCTGATTGGTTGAGAGGTTTCTAGCCCCGCCTCCTGAGACCTATAAAAGGGTCCACAGATGCCAGAGCAGGCAAGTCAAGTCAAGTCGGAAGGCAGAAGGCAGTAGGAGTCTAGAGTCGGAGTCCAAGCCAGTTGACAGAGTGGACGGAGTCGTCGAAATAGTAGTCGAGAGTCGTAGTCGGAAGCGACGGAGTTAAGCTCGTGCTGAACTGAGCTGTGCGCTACTGTCTGCAGTAGATTCTGGTTGTATGCTGCTGTGTTTGCTGTTGAATGCTACACGTCTCGGCTGAAGATAGTCGTCTCTGTGCTGTATATAGTTGTCGCTTTTGTGCTGTCCTGTGTGTCTTCGTGTAAATAAAGGTCGTTGTTTTATTTTCTACTACCGTCTGCTTATTGGAAGTTCTACACACTATATCACTTCCACTATCCAAAAGAACCCCCGGTAAAATGCGTAACAATATGTTACATTTTGTCTAAAAAGTCTTTTGGAGAATTTTCATTTGCTCAGTGTCCAAGTTCCAGAGCAGTCAAAAGGAGCATTTCACTAAAACTAAAATGGAGTAATCCAAAATAACGGTAGATTTGTCCTTGAATAGTAAAGTATTTACCATTTTTCGAAACGTGAGTGTCGCTGCTCAAACGTAATTGATGCCAAATCAGTGTTACTACTTAGTTGAGAGTTAAGGCTCAACTTTTCAGACTAATTAATTCATAATTAACATAGATGAAGAATTTTCAATAGGCGGTGAAAAATTGGTTATAAGGTTTCTAAATGGGAAGATCATATTGGTTAAAAGGGTGGGTAATAAGGTAGTGCTTTTCATCATGCTCAAAAGTCTCAGACTTACAAGGTTGGTAAATGTTACTTATAGATCCCAGAATGCGAAGTTTGGTATATTGTGATACTTATAAATGAGAGAGGGTCAACAGCTTACGACCATTAGTCTTATTTTATAAAATAAAGGAATCGATAAAGACTATTCATTGATCATGGTTTCGAAACATAATATTACTGAAACTGGACAACACTTTTTATTTGACGATAAATTTTAATTTATTTATAGAATTCTTAATAAATCAATCAATTTTATTCATAAAAATTGAACATCTCTTAGTAATGTTAATGTGTTTGAGGAAGGAAAGTCTACTTATTACTTAAATAAAAGAAAAATTGTTAATTTTGACGTAAAAATGTATCAAATATTTAATCTGAAAAGAAATATATATTCCTTAATTTCAGAATAATCTGAACATGTATGCCAAATTCTATGATCCGTAAGTTTTGATATACATATACAAAATTTCAGGGAACCTGAAAGACAATTAAAAAATTTGAAGCATTTTGAAAAATTTTAATCTTTACTTCTTCTAAAACAACAGCCTTTCTTTTTATAAATAAATGCCCATAAATTTTAATTGAATCTCTAAAAGAATTTCTTTGGGCTTCTAAACTTTTTGCATGAATTTTAAACATAACATAATTATTTCTGCAGAATAATCTAATGAACATATAATTTTAAATACGGTAAAAATTTTAAAACTTATCTTATGCATTTAGTTTTAAGTGTCAATAATAATAATGTCATATTTAAAAATAAAAATATAAAAATGATTAATACATATTCAAATTATCTATTTCAACTTTAAATATCGTTATATTCTTAAAACATTTTTTTTAAATAATGAAATATCACAGTTTTTTTGCTGTTAAAATGTGAGCCTGATACATTGTTTATAAATTTTAATTGTTCATAATTCCACCAAAAATTATCGAATTACAATTTTTACTTTAATATTTGGCTACTCATTAACATTAACTCCTAATATTTAATATATTTTTAAACAAACAATAATTTAAAAATAAATAACTTTTTATCCAAAAATTGTTTGAGGAGATTACTTGGCAGCTCTAAGAGAACTTGAAGACCGAAGGACTCTTTCGCTATTATAGGCTTAATTGTTTTCGTTATTTATAATAGATTGTACAAAACCAGAAATATTATATTCTCTACCTCTCTTTTTTAATATTGTTCAAAAAAATAATTTTATTCTTTCAAGTAAAAACATGGAAATAAATTTTTCTTTCAAACTAATCTAACTTTACGAGATTTGCAGTAATAAATATCAATTTTTGGGGGACTGGGGCAAACCACTGATAGAAAAATATGGTTATCTTTTTATACATTTAATGACATCAGAAAAGTTACGACCGGCGGATTTTTTGTCTAACACCTGAAAGCTATCACAAAGTACAGATGTAAATCGATTATTTAAAGCCATATCAATCATTCTTGTGTCTATTTATAGAAAAGTTTCATATTTCAAAAGTGACAATAAATGGAGCCTTAAGACCACTACTAATAGAAAAAATGTCATTTTGGAAGAATATTGTAACAGAAAACGAGGCTAACAAGACTTTATTATAGCAATATTTGTCACTTTTTGTAACATTGATTGCAAATATTTTTTATGTTATACTAGGTCTAACTTTTTATTTAATGATAACAAAAAAGTGCGAATAAATGAATAATGTGTGGAGATTTACGGATGTAGATACTGAAGAATTTCCTTTTATGAGTCATAAATTTTCATTTGAAACAGATATAAAATATTGAAAATTGATTCAATGTATCTTTATGAATTCGTGAGTAAAAAATAAGTTTTTATTCCTAATGCAATAAATTGATTAGTTTCAATTACAAGATTTTTGCTTATGCTGTGCATCTCCTGTGATTCAAACTATCTTTATGAATTCATGAGCAAAAAATAAGTTTTCATTGCTAATGCAATAAATTGATTAGTTTCAGTTACAAGATTTTTGTTTATGCTGTGATTATATAATTTTTTTAATTTTCTTGTAAACCACTATACAGAGTTTAAAAAAACACTATACAGATTAAAAAATTCAAACCCGAAATTTTAACAATTCTCTACATTTCAGGCATCAATGAGTTCAAAAGATATATTTTTGATATTATGTCTGTCTTTCCAAAAATATTATGGCATAAAAACGCTTTGAGCAAGTTGGATGAAATTTGGCATACATACCTTTATACCCAGTTTGTAGATTTCTATCATATTTTAAATGAAATCCATTCAGAGGAGGTATGTCTTCCAGCTGCCTGAGCGCAAGTGAATTCAACAATAACAAAAAAGAACATTAAGCACTAGATAGATAAAATTTGGTACATTAATTTAGCATCTGACATGTAGATTCTATCAAATTTTGAACGAAATATGTCAAAAGGTTTATCGCCTGTCAGTCTGTACTTTCGCAAGCATGTAAACACGATGATTTAAAAATACAACTATTTAAATAGATGAAATTTGGTATGTGATGTTGCGACAAAAATTGTAGTCATGTGTCAAATTTTATTTCAACCAGTTTGGAAAAGACATCCAAAATACATATTTAATTTTCGGGTACTTATGTATTAACCACTTGCCAGGGATTGATCGCCATAAAAATCTACAAACGTCGCAAACTATAGTGTTAATTCAAGGTTTTTATCAAAGATTTAAATTTTATAGCTATTATTGGCCAATGCTATGAACGATACTTAAACAGTAATCAGGGTTTGACGATTTTCAAACCCGGTTTTAAAAAACCGGTTTTTTTAAAGTAAATTTGTCCCATTTGAAAACTGGTTTTTAAATTAAGAAAACCGGTTTTAAGAATTTATATTATTATGTAAAAATTAACTGTGAACTTTTTTTTTTTTTTTTTTTTTTTTTTTTTTTTGCTATTCATTCTATGCAACGGGCAGCAAACATATTTTTTCAACGTTGCAAGTTTCGTTGGCCAGTGCTTGTGCATTTTACAGTTGCACGTCGAATTCGTCAGTGTATATTTTTCATGAACATCCCTTTTCACTTTTTATTCTCGGTGAAACAAAAGTTTGATAAAGTTCATCTCTTGCTTCTCGTCGGATGTTTTGTCTATTGGTATGAAGTCGATGCTAATAGAAACGTCAGTAATTTGACTAGCTCGTTCGAAGAACGTGTGAAAGGAATAAATTCCCCGTTTTCTGCTTCTTGATCACAGTATTTAATGATATCATGTAAAATTTACTTCGTACCACTCCTGAAAGCATTTTACACCACTTGAACTAGCCACATCAATACGAAATATTCAGTTAAAATAAAATGCTGTCAGAAATGACATATCACTCACATACACGTGAAAAAAAAACTAAAAAAGTATCTAATGCAAGAAATCCAAGGTCAAATGTTCTCATCTTTCCGCTTCTCACCCCTTAATGAAATGGAATTGTCGAAATGTGGTCTCAGACTCCGATCCGTCTCGGGTCATGACAGGTTTTCTTAATATTGTGAAGGTAAAAACTGGAAACAGAAATATAAAATTGTTATATTTGGTAAAAATAACATACGTATTATGTTTAATTTTTATGTTTATATTTTCTATTTTACAATTATATAATTATTTATACAACTACAATTATACAATTATAATAAAATTTAAATTTTATTATATAAATTTCTTTTATCAAAAATTAGTGTAAAATAAGAAGTTCTGGCTTCTGTTTAGTGGAATTTTAAATAAAACACAGGGTGTTAAAATATTCCATATTTTCTTTCGCAACGTTTTAACATAAATTATGTCTTTAGCATGCATCGAAATTAGATAAAGAAGTGTTTTTCTTTTCTTTTCAAAATTTCTAGAAAATGTGTACATTAGATTATTTTAAATTGCATTAATATTAATAGTTAAAATAATAAAACTGTAAAATAAACGTCGAAAATATTTATTCAATAACTTTAATTTCATTTTTAGATAAAAATGAGTAAGTCGGAAGTTTGAGATAGTTTTAAAAAGTTCGGGATAGACAAGGCAATCTGAAATCATTGTAATAAAATGTTGAGCTGCAAAGGATCATCTACGAGCAATCTACGTAATCATTTGAAAGCAGTTCAGAAAATAATTGTCGGAAATAATATAATTGTTTCGTTTCTTGAAGACCCTGAAGAAAAACTTACAAATCCAAAGACACTGAAAGCTGAATTTTCATTCTTTGAACAAACGAATAAAAGAACAAAAAACTTAGATTTGTAATTTGATGCCAAGCTCAGTAGCTAGTGAAAGAGTATATTCAATTTCAGGCAATATTGTGTCCAAAATAAGAACGAGACTTAGCCACCGTTCAGTGGATGTTTTATGTTTTGTAAAATCCTATTTTCTTAGGAGAAATTAAAATTAGTGAAAATAATATAAATATTATTTAAAATTTTTGTTTGAGTTTTCGTTATTTTGTGTAAGTAATTTGTATATGTAATCTTTAATTTTGTTTTAATATTTTGACTTTGATATTGATTTCGTTTTTTGTTATTTTATATAAATTAAAATAAAATAAAAAAAGAGGGGAAAATATTTTATTTTTCCCTAATCAATTTTTTTTTTTGAAAAAATTGAAAAACGGCTTTTTGGAAATATCGAATTCGAAAATCGGTTTTACAAAAAGTCGATTTTTGTATAAACCTTAACAGCAATGACCCATAATTTTATACTGGAAGGAGGGGAATAGCGCCTTTATTAGAGAATATGCGATAAAGTTTTGGAGAGACTACCCCCACTAGTTTTGAAAAATATACTTAACATTTTTATTTATCCTCTATACAATATTCTAATTAAAAGTTATAGAAAATAATTTACGTTTCTTTTAAGACAAGTCCACATTTTAATAAAATAAGAAAACTAAAAAAAAAATATTTTGATATTCTTATAAATTAAGAAAAATGTTAAAAAATAAAATGTTGCTTTACCGAGTTACAAACTGCTTTATTAATGACAGGTAAAAAAATACCGATTTACATTTTATATGATAATTTAGATTTTTTTTAAAAATATTAATAAATGTTCTTATTAGTATGAATTTTTTTCACATTACACAAGATTCATTACACATTACAAACATTATGATAGGGAAAATGTGAATTAATCAGTCATAATGCATCAGTTGTCATTATAATTCGTAATAATCGTAAAACATCACTTTTACCATAAAAATATTTCATAATAAATTAGTAAAAATCATTCATGAATTAGACAAATCATATAAATGATGCATTTGGATTCAGACTATGCTTTCTTATTGTTGTGTTTCATTATATGTTAACTAAGTGAAAATCGAAAATCGTATAAAACCAAAAAATTGGAATGCGGTATTAAAGTTTTAATCTCATCCTTCAAAGCAAAATAATAACCGATATATTCAAATTTATTTTTAAAAATTTATCATGTAGCTTTCGCTAACCTCCCAGGATTTCTCTGAAGGAAAGACGGTCCTATTTTGTTTCAGAGAAGGAAAAATTATTCTGAATTCTGGAGCATTGGAATTTTTCCTTAAATGGACGTCGAGAGCTTAACACACACATATACAACTCTAAAAATAATTTTAGCAGATCTAAAAAAGATGAAGAGTTTTGTAACTGTTGTAATATTTCTCTTAAATTCTTTTTGAAATCCATTATTCTGCATGGCTGATCTCATATTTCTATGTAGCAACTTTTGACTTTTAAAATTATTCTATGAAATAAAATGTGAAGAATGCTCAGATGTTATAAATCTTTAATATTATTTTAAAAATTGTAAAACGGTATCGAGTTTCAATCAAGGAAATTTAATTCTCTTATAAAAATCTCCTAAAATACAATAGTTTATAAAGAAAAGTAAATAGAATTATCCAGTTTAAATTCGTAACTAATTATCTTTTACTTTGAGAATGTCTAAATGCAATTAAAATATTTTCCTTAAAATATTCATTTAAAATAAATTAACTAAGTGCATCACTGCATTATTAATAAGAAACAAACGTTTATTGCGAATATCGATAAAAAATTAATTATTTGGATATTTCCGTCAGACAACACATACATTGATATCTTCGTTAGTCTAAGAATGATTATATCTTGTGTCTGCCATTTTATGTGTTATGGCTTTTAAAAAAGATACGACATTCTTACATTGATTTAATACAAGCAGGAACAAACTGGTTCATGCATAAACAAATATTATATGGTTATGGGCATAAAATTTCTTACAGAATTATGTTTAGAAGTATTTTAATGTGTTTAATTTTTTTTTTTTTTTTTTTTTTTTTTTGCGCAAATTGGACATTTGGAATAGAAATAGACTGGTAAATCTCTTATAAAATGGTGATCAGTCTTCATATATTAGACTTCTCTGAATTCGAAAAAAATATTTATTTCTAGAAATATATGTATATGGATAGGTGAGATTGAAAACACGGTAATATCAAAGATTTACAAAGATAAATGAAATTTAGTTAATATCCAAGATATACAAAAATAAATGAAATTTAGTTAATATCAAAGATATACAAAGATAAATGAAATTTGGTGGAAGTCCAAATAATAAATATGTATCTAATTTTCATTTCCAATACGTTGAAGTAAATAATTCTCGAATGTTCACAATAATAATTGTGAGCTATGCACAAAACGCATAGTGTTGTTCATAGAAGTCTATAGCATAACGTTCCAGGTGATTTATTTGTATAGCCTTTTGATCCTATGGAAACCTTTAGAAGTTTTAATGCATTAAAAAAATAAACCTTATATAATAAAGAAAAAAAAATATTTTCTTCAAGCTTTTCCAAAGTAACAATCCAGAATAACATACTTATTCAATAGCACATTACTTTAAGCTTTCAATTTGAAAGTTTCGAAAATACTTCTCAACTCGTTGAACACAAAACTCACTCTTTTTGTTAAATGTTTACTCAACACTTTAAGTCACGGATGAAGACTGGAAAGAAGTTTCATAAAATCGATTGTTAAAAGAACATCTTAGTGAAAGTTTTCTTTAAACATTTCCGAGCTATTTTTTATGCAAATATTTCCAGGAAAGTTGAAGTAAGCTTTAGAAAAATCATAAAGTGGAGTTAAGGAATTTTCTGTGAAAGGTTTAAACACTATAAAAGTCTGTTTAAAAAAATACGCTTAAAAAATTACATATTTGCAGAACATATCACAAGGAAAAATAATTTATCTTTTCTAAAACATTTACATTTTTCTGAGGAATAAAAAATTACATTATGAATTGCTAAGAAATAAATTTTTTTGCTTAGGTAAAATTTCGATCCCTTAATTTTTTTTTTGAAAATTACGATAAAAGAATATGTAAATTTAACTGGAAACTCCACTGCACAGTAATACTTAGTTGAATTCGGCATTCACAATTTATGTTATAAATTTTAGACGTGCTGCATTCTGCAGATATGTTATATCTTATATATATTATATTTAAATATCTTTTGTTTATATTGCACACATACGCAAGGAAATAATTTTGAAATTACTTTGTATAACCTACCTATTTTGATTTAAAACATAAAATAAGTTTTATATGCTATGGCATGATGTTTCAATTTTTTTTGAAATAAATCAAAATATTTTGATATTTTTGTTTTTTATTCTATCACTTATAAATGCTTTATTTTCATATCCTTGAAACGCTTTTAATGTTTAAGGAACTTACGAAAAAAGTTACATTTCTATGGAGTAGTGTTTGTCTTTTTTCACAACACCCTTCTCATCTATTTTCTGAAAAACATACTGGTGACTGTTTCTTTCCAATATCCAGTAGTAATTGGAAATTAAAATGCCATTCTATCTTTCTTGAAGTCATTTTTCATTTTCTTTATGATTTAATAAAATCTACCATTTTAATTCTTCGAGTATTACACCAACAATTTTAAGATAAATGTAGTCTAGATGATAATAGCAAAATTAATTTTAAGTTCATAAAACACCTAATAACTTGAAATCTGTACTAAAATAAATTTGAAATTTGTTTAAAAAAGAATCCAAAATTTTAGACTTAGAATCCTCCTTTTTTACGCTTCTTTTGTTGACAAATTGAATAAAAACTTTCTTCTTTGGATAAGCAGACATCTTATATATGCTATGCATTAGAAACATTTATTTGAAATAAAATGATTAAAGAATAATAGGAACTTTCTAAAAAGGCACAAAGTAGTTTCTGTGCCCCCAAAATATGTCTTGAATAGGGATTGCAATACCGGTACACCGGGATACCGAATACCGGTATTTTAAGCCATTTGTACAATTTTGTAATACCGGTATTCACAAGTTTAAATACCGTTTTTTCAGTATTTACTAGAAATTTTTAAAATTGTCTCCACTACAGGTTCAGGTATTGCCAACATAGCAAAATAGTTTACGTTTTTATTTTTATGTCATCCTAATGAGTGAAATTAATTAGCTAATTAATGGCTTAAATCTAAATGAGCGAAACATGGATTATCCGTGAAAGATATTGTATCCGTAACGATTGACGGAGCAACAGTTATGAAAAATGTGGAAAGTTGATTGGTGCAAATCAGAAATTCTGTATATATATATATATTAAACTCTTGATTTAATTCAAATTAATTTCCAAGATTTTATCTTAATTTAGCCCATCGTAACTTCATTATAAAAATATTCTCTTACGTCTTGATCCAATTCCACTTTCGGTTTAATTCATCCCTTTGTAAAAATAATGCACCATCAGTACTACGTATCAAATGAACTTTTGTACGTTTTGTTTAACTTTACGTATCA
>JAPMOR010121020.1:53391-143694 GCA_026543865.1 Argiope aurantia | reverse complement strand
AAAAAAAGTGTCTTCATAAATACAGACGTAACAAAAATGAAATAAAATAACACATTAATTATTTATGTAGTTGAAGTTATGCGTTTTTCAAAATAAAAAACGACATATCTTTCCCTGAAAATATTAAATGCAAGCAGAAACTTTTAAAGGAAATTTGAGAATTGTTTTAATAACTTATTGAAACGAATGACATTTTATGATGCCTATTCCTTAAAGAATCAATTTTTTTTAAATTTCAGCTCTGGAGAAACAGCGGTTTTAAACAAATATGATCACTTAATCTAAACCAAATATAATAAAATGTACAATATCATTAAAATGAGTCTTGTCAATATGTTTTCTAATTTAATGAAATAAATGAACAGAAGATATCTGGATATACTATTAATCATATTTTTTTTCATTATATATTTAAAATGATGTTTTCGTTTGCATTTTTCGAATAAATACGCATAACTGCATAAAAGGGCAGATAATCTATAATTTTAATTTATATATTAGATACAAAGTGGATAATATTTTTTATCATTTATTTCATACAAATCTTTATTTTTCGGAAACAAAATAAATCCAGCAAGTGAATGAAAATATTGAAGCATGCCCTACAACTATTATGTATGGTAATCTTATACATAAGATGCTTTTTGCATCATTTGGTGTACGTGGCAGATACTAAATGATGTAAATAATCTCTTTCTTGGACATTTCAGTTATTTTTTGAGAAGAATTGCACACAATTAATTGTAAAGGCTAATAATCTCATATCCGGAAAAATAAATTCTTCAAATATTAGTTTATGCGTCAGAAATGCAACTAGGTACATTTCTTTCTTATTTTGTTACATGACATTTTTTTATTTGGAATTTCGTAACATTTCATCTTAAACTATTGCTTAATATTAATTTTTTTAATAAAAGAGATTATATATTTCAACGCATATTTGCATTATATTATCTTAAAAAAATTATTTAAGTAATGCCTTCTTATTTTAAATAATAAAACGATGTAAATGAAAAAAAAATATTTTTAGCAGTTCTTATGTCATCATCAATGGAATTTTCAGAAAACAACTCTTTTCAGTTAGATTAACAATATTTCTCAAAAACGAATGTTTTAATATTGAAGTAAACAAATGAAAAGCTAGATATAATAAAAATAGTAGAATTTGCTGGGAAGCTAAGTAATATACAACACTAAATATCACTCTTGAGTAAATTATATATTTCCCTTGAAGTATCTTTCTAATTAAGTAAGTTGAAATGAAACCCTTTTGTTAGTTTGAACTTTTCTTGAAACCCATATCGAAAAAATATACAAGATTTTGCAATGTATTTTTCTTTCTAATGCTAACGTATTCACATATTTTGACATTGCATTCGGTAAAAATGGAAAAAAATATAATTTATCAGTTACATTAAATACTTGTGAAAGGAATGATAAGTCATTTTATATTTACAGAGATTTTATGTCATCTAATAAAAAAACAAAGCTAAATCATTGTACCAATAAGTAATGAAATATTCTATTCAAATTTATAATTTTAAAGAATACGAAAATAACTTATAGGAAAATTCGACCGTATTTGCAGCAACTTTTGCAAATCATCCCAAAATATTTAAAAATGGGCAATAGATATTATTTTTATATTATACATAGAACTACAATTTATATATATATATGTTGCTAATATTCGTTCACAATTCGTAAAAACATATTTACAGATAAACCCAGAAATGTGTGTGGATATGGAGGCTGATATAATTTTATTTGAAATTTTTTCATTGCCAAAGATTTAGTTTCTTATATACTTCAACCCCAGGTTAGAATAAAATTTATCATTTTTCCAAATTATTTTGACCAATAATAAATACCTTAGCTCCTTATGATTAACATCGCGTCCATTTATTTTTTGTCTTAAAAATAATTTTTATTTTCTGTTTCATTATTTTTTTAGATTCTTTTTGTGTAATAGGTAAACATAAATTTAAGTGGTATTTCATTTCATTATATTATTTTTATATAAAAGAATTTAAGCTCGCATTACTTTTTTACGTTATTTATAATATAAATCATATATTTTAGAAAACATAGATAAGGAATTTTTTTTTAATTTTCATCATATGAAACAATAACCTGATTTCTGAATACTTTTGGCAATAAAATTGTTCGTAAAATACTTTTTGTTCAAATCAGACATAAGATAGCCTAGAAATATTTAATATCGTATATAACATTTAAATATATAACATAAGTAGCAAATTAAATTTATTAAATATAATAGCTAATGGCAAAATGCCAAACGACAATTTAATAAAGAACTTTCGATTATTTCAATACTTTTATAGAATCAACTATAAGAAAAGAAATTTTATCGTAAAGAAGGCTAAAGAATTTTAGAACTGGATCTTTCAAAATATTTTTTTTGAAAAAACCTACCTTATATCATACCTACAAAACAAATCCAATGCAATCAAATACAACCTCAAGCATAATATGACAAAACCGTTCAATACTATTATTTGACTTTTCAATACTACCAGAAAATGAATTATAAGAAGATAATTTTTATAGTAAAGAAAGCTGTGAAATTCCAGCAGTGAAACTGACAATGCAAAAAGTAAAAAGAAGACCGTAACAATTTATATCATACCCAAAGGACAAATCCAATACTATCATAAACAACCTGAAACATAATATGACAAAACCAGTTCTGGTAAAAAATAATAAAAAATAAAAATGTCCCAAGAAAAATGATCTAGAGAAAACGCAAAATTGAGTGTTTTAGTAAGTATATGCAAAGTAGCTCTCCCCCTCAAGTCTCAATTTGTTTGCGAAACTGAACAAGATGTTCCTCAAACCCAAACCAAAAGGAATCTTAAGTGAGCGGACGAAGGAATTAAAGATGACAGGCTTCCAGGTAGGGCGTTTTCGTTGCGTTTCCATGGCAACATCCTCTCGAGCTCCAATTATGAGTGGAATTTGGGGTTACTGGACAAAACGAAATCCTGTATTGCTTTCCGTTCTTTTACAATGTAGTAGACAAAGTAATCAAATAGATACTTCGGCAGTTTAAACTAGAATTCTCTGGGAATTGTTTGAATCCTTATTTTTCTTACTTTAGACTCAAGGAAATGATTAATTTTTATTTAGGGAATTATCTAAAGGCTTTGAAAGACATTTCAGAGGAAAATGCTGTTATAGACTCCAATAAAATGCAATAATGTCATATTTTTCGCTTAACTTTCTTTAACAGCTACATAGTTGCGGATGTTTGAAATGAATTCAGGATAAAAATATAAAAGATACAACTGCATGTACTGAGAACAACCAGCATGTATGAAACATTTTTCAATATAACAACACCTTTCCCCCATTTGGCGTAGTAAAATTAATTGTAAATAATTTCAGCATTTATACTTATTATCAATCTGAAATAATATCATATTACTGAAATTTAACAATTGTAGTAATTTATATAAATAATGAAAGATTTTCTTTCAAAGTAATCCATTTCAACAGATGAGCTTTTTGTATATCTAATTATAGATTTTAAAACATAACACATGCATAATAAGTAGTATATAAGCCAAAACAACTACTTAAAACCACTTTGGAGCACACTGGAAAATCTAAATGACCGAAAAGTCATGGCAGTACTTGTAGTAACTAGATTGAGTTTTAACTACTGCCAATGAGAGCGGTACAATCCCTCCCGTAGGAGGTACGTCTCGTCATCGGTAGAGGATAATAAACCATATTCATTTTTCTACCCATCAGTGTGTCAAGAACCACCAACATACTAGGCATTTCTCATCCGCATATTGGCGGACCCTTTAGGGGATATAGGTAGTATGAAATAATATTTTAGCTGATAAAATTGATTTTTCCGTTATTATCGGCAAATTTGAGACATTTCTCAGTGCGGTGGTCAAAATAATTATTTACTTATTAATTTCATCTTTCGAATTGCCTTTATGTTTGCATATCTGATCGAAATTAAACATCATTACGCATTTTTGTCAATGCTGAAAAAAATTACAAACAGCAAACAAATTTTACTTAACAAAAACTGACTCAGCAACTTATCAAAATGTAAAAGAATATTATTTTCTTTGAATGATTATTACAAGAGAAACCTTATTAAAATTCTTATTGCAACACAAAGATCGACATTGTGATAGTAATTATATTCAAAACATTTTCCCCTATACATATTACATAGTTATGTCATGTTTTAATCTATTGAAAATAGTAAGTTTGATAGTTTTCTGAGATCAGAGCAAAAAAATAATTGATTTCAAATTTATTTTTGCAAGCAGAGCTAAAAATTTTATCAAGTTCAGTTAAGTCATATTACCGTCCCATTTTAAAACAACACTAAGGCTATTTTAAGACGAAACTCGTTATTTTGAACCATGATCGGGTGACGAAGATGAAAACTGAACTGTTACCTCCCTCCCTCTCCTAACTTTCACACCATAACAGAGGGAGGATCAAAATTTGACCAAAGAAAAATTCAAGGTTGTCCTTTTTGTCAAAATATTTCAACGCTTTACGATTTGATTAAATAAATGAAATAAATTAATTATAATTATTTGAAACAATGAAATAATTCATTGTCTGGAAATCATACAAGGAAAATATAATCATATGTTATCGAAAGAAAGTTGAAATCATTTCCCACTACTGATTATCTATACTTATAATAAAGCTCAATGTGTGTGTGTGTGTGTGTGTTGGCGCTCTACAGGCCAGACTGTTTGACATACAGCTACCAAATTTGGCACATGTATACCTTGGATATTGGGAATGTGGACCTAGGGGTTATTTCTTCGAATTTTTAATAAGAATTTTATTTATTTAAAAATTAAGCGAAATTTTGGCGTGTTTCTGCTATAACTTCCAAAAATATTACCGCACAAAAAAGATTTTTACATCAAGTTCAAACTCAAAACTTTATCTTTTAAATGATATCAATGTTTTAACCTTAAAATTAAATTTCTATTTTTAATGAATTTTTAAATAAATATTTTAACTATATTTTTTAACAATTTTTTTCGTACAGAATAAAAATAAAATTTAAGCTACACGAGCACGTTTCGCATTCATGGGGAAAAATAGCATTTTTCAAAGTGTTGCAATCACATTGATTAAAGCTCCAATTAAAAAATAAATTAAATCTTTTTGGAAATAAAATCTGCAAAAATATAATTTTTGGCACGTGTCTGTAGGAAATGAAACAAAAAAGAAATATTATTTTTTCTAAAAAATAAATTCAAGAAAAATTATTTTATAATCTTTTACACTCTCTATATTATTAATCCAATAAATCCGTTTTATTTTAAGGCAAGTTTTGCTTAATATGAACAAGATATCCATTCAAATCAGGGCCCCACAGCTAATTTGTAAGCCTTTAGTAAAACACAGATCTGCTAAAATGGTCCAAATGGAAAATGATTATATTTTATGTAACTTGATTCAATAAATGCTTTAATAAATAACGAATTTTTGATTTTACATAAACCTTCTGTTGTGGAAATCAAGATTAACAAAATGTTCTTGAAACACTATTTTAAATAAAAAGAGTTAATTTCCAATCTATTAAATCAATCACTTAAACTGACTGATTTATGAAAATTTGAATATCACTATTCAATAAAAAAATGATAATTTTATATTTTCCATCGATCGTTTCAAAGAAAATACGCCAATCAGCGAGCAGGTTTCTCAAGATTAATTGGCCTATAATTATGAAAAGCAAAACTAAAAACTTAATTTTATACTGAATCTGAGAAATTTTTGTTGAATTATTCTTTGAGATATTGCATAAATTATGAAAAGTATTTTGTAGTTCACATAAGGCTTAATTACCGAGCGATACTGTTTGCAATACTCATATTCAATAATAATAATAATAAATAAATAACAATAAAGATGATAAATAAAATAAAACGTTTGGTTTTATTAAAAAATATCTTTATATTAATTGCAATTTCATCATTTCCACTTTAAATTAAAGTTGAAGTTTTACCGGAAATGACAATAAATTAGCAAAATATATACAGTAAATTGAACGAAACGATCTAAACAACTGTATAAGTTTGGTATGACTATCAAAATTGGAAGATTAAAAATATTTTGTTTGAGAATCTATTAAGAGACCAGTTACTTAAAATATTTAATTGAAAATTGTAGCGAGCGGTAATACTGGCGAACCGGTTGGTCGCCAAAGGCGGCTAGTCAGAAATAAAACGTTTTAATTTAACTTAATAATAGGTCTGTTCCATAAAAAGATATTTTAAATAACAATTTCTTAGAATAATCTAAACGATGGACATATTTAAAATGACTTAAATTGACTCAGAGTGAAGGCAAGAAGTTGGCGTGTTATCAAATTGCAAAAGTAGCGACAAATAAAATGCTGCCGGATAAAATAAGTAAATGCGAATACGGCCAAATATGAGAATATTTCAAAAACACTCAAAAAAAATTATTAATCCATTTTTTTTTTCGTTTTTAGAACATTTTTCAATTTTTTAAATTTTATCTTTTACATTTTTCAGAAGAGATTTTAGTAAATTGAATCTTCTGATAAAAATAAGTGTAATATTTCAGATTTATTTAAAATTAAATCAATTTTATTGTTATTTATTTGAAAAATTGTCAAATTATTGATTTCATATTTTGTTATGAGTATTCGAGAAAATAGCGTCATATAATTTTTTCACATTACAACTACTAAATGTTAAAAAAATAATTATATATTTTATTCCTTGAATATATTATTATCAATTCAATATCTTAAAAGTAAATATAATTATCATTAGGAATTAAATATTTTCAGAAGTTGAACGAAACAAATGTTCTTAAGGAAAATGAGAAATTGTAGGAATGAACGAAATTTAATCTTAATGAGTAATATTATGCTAGTAATTATAAATTATAATACTGAAAAAAAATTTATTAAATATTTTTAAAATTCTGACAAAATTGATATTTTTTAAGCAAAATAAAAAAATGCAATGCCAAAAAAAGAACATTATATTGAAAAAAATTAAATTTTAATCATAAATTGTTTTGCATAAAGCACAGAATTAAACTACCCAATTTCGAGCAATTGTTTTTGATATAATTAAAATTGGATATGAAAATGCTTATTAGTATTCAGCTTAAAAGTTTCAAAAACAATCTAGATTATTATTGATAAGAAATGTTATAACACTTAATGAAATTTAAATAAGTAAATGTAAAATATAAAAGTGATATTCGATAAAAAAATAGCAGTATAAAATTAAACACTTACTCGTAGTCCATGTATTTATCCAAATAATATTATGCGTTTATTAAAAAGGAATTAAAATGATATATAAAAAAATAGTACACCTAGTAAAAAGTCACTTCTATTTTTCTTAATTCGTTGTATAAAATTTCTCAATAATGATAATAAAAATAGTATTATTGGAAAATATCTACATATATATCGTTGTAAGCTGGATTAAAAAAACAGAAAAATTTCTTTTTAAACTGTATTTATCAAAAACACGCAGAATAAAATCATTTATAAAAAATATCTCATCATTCAAAATTATTCATATAAACTTAAGTCTATAAATTGTTTGATAAGACGTAAAAAAAGTTTTGTAAGTCTATACGAAATAGTATGAAAATAGTTCTGAAAAATTGAATAGAAAAAGAAATAACTATTCAGAACTTTGGGAGAAATCAATTTATTCTGTCACGTTAAAAAATGCAAACAGACCATTTAATAAAAAGTGAAACTCTATCATGCATTTTATAATTCAAAAACAAAATTGAAAGGTGTAACGGTTCTGCAACATTGAATATCCCATTAAGAGGTAACTACTTTCAAGTAAAAATGTTTAAACTAAATCTTTATTTTAAATCGATAGTCAGAAAATGAACACTTTTTCCCCTGACATTTCTAATGGAGAAATTTTTTATATATATATATTTATATTTCATCTTTTTAAAGAAGTTGAAATTTTTATCAGCATTTGACATCAATCAGCAGAAGTTTCAAAGAGTCACGCACGACTACAACTTCCATTTGCAATTTTCTACATATTATAAAAGAATAATGTTGAGCAAAATATCGCTCTGCCAGAGAACATTTAAACTACCCTTGAAAAAGTACTAATATTATCTTAAATAATAGAAAATGAAATTTAAATTCTTTTTATGAATGAATTAAAAAGAAAGATTTTTTTTTCATAAACGTAAATGTGGAAAAAATGTAACAACATGAACACCAGAATGTTATAAGAAAGATAAACCTTCAATATAATTAAAATAGTCAATAAACTTGATTAAAATTCAATTCTCTTAGAGTAAATCTATGAATATCTTACGCTTTTATAATTGTATCTTTTAATCTACAGAATTTTGATAAAAGAGTATTCTCTTTTTCTTAGAATATTAAGAAAAATACATTTAAAACTTTTTTTGTTTCATTTATTTCTACTTTTATTTTTTTAATATACTTTATAAATTATTGTTATCGTTTTAATGTAATCTTGCAGACATACTTATTCAAATTTGCTCCCTGAGGTTGTCTTTCATCAGGAATCAGAAGTTAATTAATATTTGTTTTTTATTTTATAATAATTAATCATTAAATTTTGAAAATAGTGATATAATTTGAATAATGAATATAGCGAGTATAATAACATTAAAAACAACGAAAATAAATAAATTTCGAAAGTTAAGCAGGTAACATCTTTTCATGGTATTGTTAGGTAAATCAAATAAAACTGTAAAGCCTTCATACTATTTTCCAAAACGAATAGTGTTTGTCAATTCCAATTATATGAATTTTAATAAAATAAGAATAAATTGAGCATTTCTCATATTTATAAATATTTTAAAGAAATGTGAAAGAATTAATGAATTTAAGATGTAATTATGTTGCAAGCCTTGATTGTTTAAGAATAGTGTTGGTATATTCAGTTTATTTTATTACAGTCAGAAGTAAAATAGGAAGTTTTCTTTTTGCGGCTTTGTAAGAAATACCTGGCTTCATATTAAAGTTTATTTTGCGTAGCTTATTATTCTGCAACAAAGTTTAATGAAATATAAATGAGGTATTTTTGACATATTTTAAGTCAAAACTTTTCTAATTTGAATAAATTTACCTAATAATTATTTTTTGCCTTATTTTGTTTCCTAAAAATAATTTCTAGAGGAAATTCTTGATTTCTTCTTGAGATTTCTACATAAATTTGAGGCTCGTTCTAAGAAATATCTAATTTTTTATAAAGAATTCTGCAGAATAATATAATAAAATATCGCCAATGTCCACAATGACATACTAAGTCGCATATTTTTACCATGAACTTATAAAAACTGTTTTGAGATACATACAACAAGTTGCCAAAAATCAAGCAGTCAAAATTTTATGAGACACTAAAGAAAATAATTATATTTTTTAAATCGAAATTAAGTGACAATTTTCTAAAAGGAAATCAAATTTATATCCTATTTTTCACTAAGTCTGGTTTATTTAAATTATGCTCTATTAATGTATAACAACTATTCCATACTTTATAAAATATTTTTTTCTTTCATTATATTTTAAAATGTTCTTAAGAGTCTGAATATTTTTCAGTTAAATCATTTAAAAATTACATGCAAACACTATCCGTAATGCTAATTTTAAAACATATAAATCAAATTTTGTATAAAAAATTTTATTGCATATTTTATGCTAATTTTCGCAATATATGGCGCCAATAAATAAGCACTAATTCTTGTTTATATAGACTTGCTGGCATAATTTTTATAAGCCTTATTCCAACTGATTTATATTTAGTTGCTCAAATTATTATAAAGGGAACATGGATTCCTAGTCACATGACAAATATATTTGTTTAGGTCATTCAGGATCTCATTGCATTTATCTAACACGCTACTGATATATCAACCTTTTTATTTCTACTTTTTAAAAAAAATTCATTCATTTCCCCATTTAAAAAATCGTTGCTTACAAGTAACTCGTACGCGCACAAATTAACTCGTTTTATAAGGTAGAAAATAAATATATGAAATTTGTTACATTTTAAACGTTTTAACATTTGCGAAATGTGAAGTAAAAGCAGAAAATCATATATTTTTGTGAAGATCATTGATACCTACTATCTATTCTTACACTTATACATAGTATTTTTTTTTCCTTGTTTGAATAGTTTAAATAATTTTGTCATTTTTTACACCAAAATTCCTGTTTTCAATTAAAGCTTATTCAATGTTTTAGCTATTAATATGTGACGACTATGTATTTTCAATTGCATAATTTTTTTTTCTATGAAATGGCACAAAGGAAAAAAAATTGTTAAACTTCCACTTTCAATTGAAAAAAACTACAAATTAAAAAGAAATAAATAATAAAATTTTATTTGTCGGTGGAATTTGGTACTAGAAAAAAGATGAACAAAAATGATGGTGCTATATTTCACTCATCATTATCATTCACTTCATTATGATATAAGAAAGAATATTGTGCTCTTTAGAACATAAAAAATATCAAGTAACCTACAGAATGTATCATGCGACAGGGTCTTAAATTTCATATCTACCAGTCTGCAGGATAATTATGAAGTTTGCTAGAAAAACCTATCATAGGCATAAAATCGGAATTAAATATTTATATTTGAGATGCATTTTAGGTACATATGAAATACTTTCACCAACTACAATATTTTTTTAATTATTGCTTTTATTATTTTTTTTCTACAATGATGTCATCGTTTAAAAAATTAAACAGAGATTTGAAATTAAGAAATATAAAAATATAAAATTTTACATAAGATATTAGGGATAATATTCTCGCATTTTTAAAATGTTTTAAGACAAATAAAATAATAATCGTTTGATTTAAAACATTGTTAATTTTACAGAAATTTTTATAACGTTGAATATTGTCCATTATTTTAAAATTTATGATATAGGTTCAAATATTGTCCATTATTTTAAAATTTATGATATAGGTTGGACTTTAATATTATTTCTATAAATTTCAAGAAATAAAAAATATTGGAAAAAGTATATAACAGGTGAGAAAGGTGAGAAATAACTGCATTTATCATACGAGGAGAAAGAAAGATGGACGGAAAAGAGGACAAGATGACAATGCTGTTGACCATTTATAATCAATTCAGTTTTAAAGGTTATTTCACGTTTAGAAATAGTTTTAGACTAATATATTTATGAACAGAAGTTTTAGAATAATACTTTAATTACAAATAGACATTTGCGTAGATAAGTTAGCGTAGATAAACCGTGTGCTAGCTAAAGACAAAGATAACACTCGCTAATCTCAATTCAAGACTAACTCCACATCTTTTTTTTTATCAACAATACGAAATGACTCGCATCTCCCAGATTTAGAAAGATATAGAACTTATAAGAACATTTTAAAACAAACTAGAAATAACAGAAAGTAAATCAATGACAAAATAATTTTTAGGCAACCTGCATGAGGTCAAATACGAATTTGCGAACTATCGCTTTCAGTTCATAGCATTTTATTACTGAGCCATTCAATTCGTGCGAAGACATAACAATTTTTGTTACGATATTAAAAAATGAATAAAAATCTCTCCATACTCGAGAAATATTTTCATTTTCAAATACCGCTATAAAAGTTATGAATCAATATATTTAAAAATAAATCTAGCATAAATGTAAATTTTGAAGAGAAAAAAGAACAAAATATTTGTAATCAATAGATTCCAGATATGTACACAATAAAACTGAACTTCTGTGAATACGATTTTATTTTCAATTATAAAACAATTTCAATATACTCACATTCGTGTTGCAAAAATTTTAAGCAATCCACTTTCAGTTATAAAATAATAAATAGTGTTCTGAGTATCAATATATATCTCACCAACTACGTTTCAGCTTAGACAGAATTAAGTGCGATATATCTATAAAAAAAGGAATAATATTGAAAAGTACTTGATAATGTAAAGCATAGATATATTTAAATAATCATAATAAAATGAAATACTTATCTATTTTCTGAGAAAAAAGAGAGCACTTTCAAAACGAGATTTAAAATATACATAGAAAATTCTAGCAATGGATTTTTGATTCTTTAATTACATTACTTTGAAAAACAATACAAAACAAAGATTATAATCAATACTATAAACATTCAAAACAACTTTTTTTTTCTGAATTTGTGCATATTTTTGTAAGCATCATATAAAAATCTTAGATTTCCCAGAGTAAAAAGTAGTATAAATATGAAACCATTCGAAATAATTAATTATAGTATGTATGCTAAAGTAATCGAAAAATACGCTTCCATTTGTATAAACAATAGCCCTGATTGAAAATCATCTTACTATCTTTGAAGTGCTCATAGGTGCATGTTTTTTGAATAAATGAACATTATGGTTGAACGGTGTTTTATAATCTAATTAATTAAATTCTCGCAGAATAAATGTATTTCTATGCCTGCCTTCAAATAAATGTTTTTTAATTAATTATAACAAAAACATATTTTAAATATATTATTCCTTTTTAAATGGAGATCAATGTAAAACATATGTTGAAATTAAATTAATTTGAAAATAATTCAGAAATGTCTTTTGTGGGAAAAATTGTTACTTTATATGATAATAGTAGTGTAATGAAGTAATCTAATTAATTTTAGTAATTATTATTTTAAGTTGTGGTGGAATAAAAATCATTATGATCCGTGCAGTGGAAAGCAAGGGGATGTATGTTTTCGAGGCATTTCTTTAATGATCACATTCCAAACAAAGCAAACACAAAATACAAAGACAAAACAAGATATTCAAGCTCGCAAATTAACAGAACAGCATCTCATCTCATAATAATTACAATCGCAATGCATTATGAAATGCGTACTTAATTAGGCATCGCCATCTATTATGCAATAGAGAAGATAGAATAATGCAACTGCTGCAAAGTATAATGTTTTACATTATAATTGTATTTTTAGAAAAATAATTTATGTTTTTCATAACATTTAAATATAAGCTTTTTAAACTGCATTTGAAACTGGAAATTTATTTAAAAATATTTATGTAAAGAATGTATTTCAAATCATTTCTCGTAAAATTTCCAACCGTTACGAAAAGTTATTGCTATAGAAAGATTTTGAAAAATAAATTTACTTTTAATTATTTAATAAATTTTTTTAAGTCAAAACATCTTGAAAAAGTTTAAATAATGCTTACTTTCTAGATTCGTGGAATCTATTAAATAGTATGCGTATAAAAGGAAGAACCCTTGTTCTGTTACCTCTCTCATATTTCAAAATGTCATTTTCATCTTATTAACTTAATGAAATATAATCATAAAACAAAGTTTAGTTCCAGGAAAAACGCTCTATACTCTCTGGTGAATATATTAATTTTTGGAAAAATAAACTAGCCATTTTAAGAAAGCCTTATTAAAAGTTTCATTTTCATCTAGTATATTTTTGAAAGCTGCGATGTATGGATAATGTTCTAATTTTGTTTTTCATTGAATACCCATGTAAAATTATCTTACTTCATTAAATTTGTTAAAATTGTTAATAAATAAAATTTCAAAATGAAAAATTCAAGTTTTAGTGTGGATTTTAACTTTGGTTTTAAGAATTTTAAAGTTCGATATCAGTAACTAAGGTATTAAGAAACTTTCGATGAAGAATTTTTCTTTATTTAGACAAGGCAATATGAACTAAAATGTACAATTCTATTGATTAAAAAAAATTTTTTAGAGCAATTGCATTTTTGAATTTTAGTGTAAATTACTCTGCAATTAGTACCCTAAATTGGTCGTTGTTCTACAAGATTTGCAACCATACATTCTGTAAAATATATATTAATTAATATCGTTTATTACGAATATTTATATTTTTTAATGTAAATATTGCTATTCAACTATTTATAGGGAAATCCTTCTTATGCTTATTTTATTTTAAAATAACATCAAACATGATTTTAAAATTCACTCTTAAAGTTTAAGACTAAACAAATCAAATTCACTTTCCATAAAGAGATAGAAGTTATTCTGAAAAAAAAAACAGTTTTCTTAAACAAAATTCGCGCTTTTCTAGAAAAAAAAATTGAGTGAACTTAGAATTTGTCATTCCAAATATATTAATGGTTAGAAGTCCAAGAAATATTTTAATAAACAAAATTGATCTGAAAAGATATTTTTATTTTAATACACGAAAAACATAAATGAATTAAGACCTTTGCAATTGTAAAGAAAAATATTGTCATAATAGCAAATGCCCATTTCTTATACACTTTAAAAATTTTTAAAATCATTACTCGCTTTGAAATATAAACATAAAGAGCAAATTCAACATTATTTCTATTCCTTTTTTTTACTTCTTTAATAGAATAATTGTTGAACGTTTCCTCAAATTCTAAAATTGATATTAAAAAAATTGTTAAGCATCTGAGGGAAAGTCTTTATTTGATTTCGTGAGAATTTCTTATTTGTATAAGCGTTTAACAGTTATCTTATATTTCGAATGTATCAATTTACATAGGGTGGGATAGCAATTTGAATTTCCTTAGAATTCTTAAATCCAATTTCCTCTCTCAACAAAGAAAAAAGAAAAAAAGATGAAGGTGAAGATGAAATTTGATAATACGAGAAATCTATTCATTTTCTTTTTCTAAGAGTTCAAACCAATTTTATCGAAATATAACACTTATTAAACGCCTAAAAATCAATATATCTATAACTTTTGCAAATCTCTTTTCTAGAATATTTTCTTCAATTTCAGCGACTTATTTTTAGAGTCGCTAAGATTTAAATTGTAATTGTACACCATCCACAGACTTTTCTCAACTGATTTTGTTTATTATATGTGAAAATTATTTTTTAAAAAATTAAAAGAGATTGAAATTAAAGCTATTTAATAATAGCTATAAATAAAATTGTCAGTAGGTTGATTGATTTTGTTAGATTTACGAAATAAAAAAAATAAGTATCATCTCAATTTTATAGCAGTTGAAATAAATTAATTTAGATTGCACTACAGGCAAGATTAAGTACAGAGAAAAATAAAGAATTTGTGTTTAACATGTGAAAAGTTAAGATAACAATATCTATCCAGAATGCAGTGCAGTTTCAGATACTTTTAATTCATGTTAATATAAGTAAATAAATAAAAAAAAGTGAATAAATTGTTTTAAAGTTTGGTGGAATTTTAAAATCTAAGCCTAAAATCTTTGAAAAATGAGAACAAAGGATAAGTATCTGTATTTGAAATTATTGACAACAGATAATTTAAAATGCTGTAAAATATTATTTCTGCGAATGAGGATTTAAGAAAATTTAAAAAAGGTTAAATGGAAAATTAATTTTCGATTAAATAATTACATTTCATTCGTGTAGCAACTGAAAATTTGGTGAGCAAAGATATAAATTTTTTGTTAAAAATTAACATGATTATTATCTAAACTATATCCATAAAAGTATTATTATAACGAAAAAGGTCGGTAAAGGATATGATAACACAGATAACCAGTTTAAAGACCCGAGTTTCTCACATCCTATTTGGTATGGTTTCCGAGACAAAAACACTGGCTCATAAATTCATCACCAGATGGGGCTGTAAACAATCTCATCAGCTAATGCATTAGCATTTTACCTACTAAGTAATTTTTTGAATATAGCTGCCATCTTTCTGAGATCGAGAAGAATGTGGGGGCTGTGGAGGGAGGGGCTCGACCCTTTCGTAGAAGTACTGAATATTTTATGAAAGATTATTTTTAATCCAAGTATAATCTGTTTGATTATACTAGAAATAGGTAAAATATTCGTTAATCTAAGAAATTTTTTAATTAATGGTTTGTAGTAAAAAGAATTTTTCTCTGCTGTATGAAGGATAATTTTAAAAAAAAATGACAGGCTTCATATTTTCTCTTTTAAAGGGAAAATCTGGGCTAAATTTATTATATTCGTCAAAATATCTCAAAATGAAAACTATATGTTACATTTTGCAATTAGAATTACAATTAGTAATTCTTCAAACATTACTAAAAGTGCGATATTAAAAAAAACTTATTTTTATTTTCATAATATTCTGCTTTATTATATTTAAATTTTTATAATATAATCCTATAAAAACTATGTCATTTTGTGATGATTTTTAATAATTTATTGCCAGATAATTTCTTTCATAAATAAAGACAAAATAAGGTAATTATATAACAATTACATTTAAAAAAACCAAAAACAAATATTTCATTGGGAACGTATAATAGTACAAAATTATTTATCTCTAATAGTAAGAAAATGAGTGAAAAAAAACATTCAGAAAAATTCCTTTAAATAAATATTAAAGAAATCAGTTTTAATAAAAATGAGACAAAAAGTCAATCAATAAAGTGATGTTCTTGTCAATAGGCGTTAAATCGGGGAGTGATTGAAACTATTTGAAAACATATTTCTACAAATAAAGAAAAAAAAAATTGCATAATCCTAAATGCTAGTTAGTAAGAAAAAAAAGAAGTAAGATATAATAAAAATGCGTCATATTTCTGAGAATAACTAAACAGTTACGAAAGAATAAACATCGAGATTTTAAACAGAGTACAAATTGTATTCTTTACGAAATATATATAAATAATTTAAATTAGAATTGTATAAAAAGACTATTTTGAAAAATTAATATTTATTTAAATACTATAACATCTCATTTTTTGAAAACCAGGAAACTCTGAATAATTTTTATTATATGTATAATTATAGCCATTAATATCTCATACGGTAGCCTTCAAAAATATCTGCATCCATTTAAATATTATTTTCGATTTTCATAGTATTGTATCTCGCTAAATAAGAACGTTTACTTATCTTTTTTTTTTGTCAGCATTGCATTCCTTTTTACTTTGCATTATATTCCTTTTTGCTTTGCATTCCTTTTTACTTTGCATTATACCAATGCGAATTTTTCTCACAAACTGATAAGTTTCAATAATTTTTTTTTTAATTTGCATTATTTTTTGAAAAGTAACTTCATTATATAAAATCTAATTTTTAAGGCAGTTTATTTTCATAAAATAGATCTTGAAAAATTGCTTTTTATTTATTTCATTTAAAAGACTAAGATTTGAAATTTTATCAAATCTACTCCCAGTGAGACATGAAAATGGGAGCTGATGAAAGGGCGGATTTATATTCTAAACATAAAATTTCTACCTTATGGCAGTGCGAGGGATTTCTGTTCCCAGTGACGGCTTTAAGTTGTCTGAGAATGTAACTATTATATGCATAATTATAAAGGAACTGAGCCGATAGAAAAAAAATCTAAAATCTACGAGCTTTTAATCATTCCAACATTGTACTGCGGTCATCTAAAACAGTAAAAAGCCAATTAAAAAATAAATACGATAAACGTCAGAAATCCTCTTTAATCTAGAATTTATTTATTAAATATTTTAACATGATACTATTTATAGACTGGATGATATCTGTAAATGCTTCATACCCGATGCAATGATTTTCGAAATGCTTTATAGAAGGGAGACCTTATGTGCTAGAGCTATCAAAACTGGTTATAGTTACCTCTGGAATAGTGGACGTTTACTAAGAAAATTTCAAACATTTTAACTAGATTCTTCTGATTCAAATGAATCAAAATCCATTCGTCTTTTTCTGAACTTTGGAATTTATGCACAAATAATATTTTTCATCCCTATAAAATTCAAAAATTTGCATTTAAAATTATACAAACTTTATTTCTTATGTTTTCTCTTGTTTTTAATGGATATTTAATATTTTGATTATACATAAAATTCACAAATCTGTTACACAAAATATACAACGATGAAAAAAAGTCGATAGTATATAAAAGTGTATAATATTACTATTGTATTTGTCGTCGGACGTTGTATATAATAATACTATTGTATTTGTCCTCGGACGTTGTATATAATAATAAATTAAAAAAAGCATGAAACGTTTGTTGAAGAAAGCTGGAATCCAAGGTGAACTTGACAAATCACTTTTCAACAACAGACGGAGTTAAAGGGTTGAAAAGAGGATTTAATGTAGAATAAAATACTTTTAACTACAATGATACTCAATACATTTTTTGCTTATTATTTTTCACATTATATATACCCAAATTATCATTATTATAATAAAGCATATGTTGTTGTTTTTTTAAATTATGTAGCTTAAAAAATAATATCCAATAGATATTACTTTCAAAAGAATTTTTAAAATTTATCAAAAAAAAAAGATAAGAAAGAAAAAATCTTAGCATATAAATTAAATGGCTGATGTAATCTAGTTAAATAAATGAATCATAAAACACTAACTTACAATATGTTTTAGAACACAAATTTGAATATCCATTCATTTTTTGCATTTCGTACATTAATCTTATAGTGTGTATTTTAAGAAAAAAATTTACAATTAGTTTTACTTATTTAAAAGTTTTAAAAATTCGAATTTTTAAAAATTTTGCCTCATTGATTTTGTAAATTTGTAAATTTTTAAATTGCTTGTGTTTAAAGAAAAATACACATATTTATGACGATTGATAAAAACATAAAAATATTTGTACCTGCTATGAGCGTCCGAGGTTGGAATGAATATAGGTTAGGATATTTTTCAATAATACTGTGAACAATTTATGAAAAAATAAAAGATTTTAGAAGATATTAGATATGATTTTTTTAATTTTTTTAAAGCAGTTTAAAAAAACGTTTTTGCGTATTTCCTCAACTAACAAAGATATGATATCCTACAAAAAATTAGAGTGAATAGTCAAACCTGATAAAGAAATTCAAAAGAAATATTAAAAAATCAATTACAAACGTATTCAAGTTTCATTTGATAACCTTTGGACAGGAATTATTCTAAACCATCGCTTTTATTTACGCATTTGGCAATCTATTCTTAATTTTAAACCAAAATCATTTATCATTCAAACTCTAATAAATTAATTCAGTAAGAACAAGTTATAGAAACAACAAAAAAGTAAAATAAAAAAAGTTAATTGCTGAATGAATAAGCACTCTTTCTCCATGATATCCCATTTCTTTCTTTTCTCGTGGTAAAATTGCCTGGTGTTTTTTTTACGCTAAATTATACCATAGTTTTACCTTCGCTATTTTAAGAGCAGATGCTCAAATTCTCAGATCTAACTTGATCTTTTTTCCCCAAGGAAAGGCGATAAACTGCCAAATGTAGTAGAATTCGATTCTTCTACAGCAGAGCCATCTGGTTTGTGTTGCTGCGAAATTTCAACCGAAACCTATACTCGCCTCTCGTCATTTGCAGCGATGTTACTCCAGCATGAACTAGTAGTGTTTGGTATTCGTAGAAGTTCTTTTATATTTTACTTTAAAACTCAGCGCCTGATGCGGCGATAGGTAAATAATGTAGATTGCTACACAGGAAATCAATTATCATTTTAAAATTTCTTTCAGTTTTGAAATAGATAGATGTAATAATTGTTTAACATAATCATTTTGCAGATTTTAAAACTTTGACATTTTTTTCTAATTACGTTGAAATTGCCGAAAAATTGATCACATTTTTGTACTTTGTGTTATAATTGATGTTTATAGTAGCTACAAGGATAATGCATCTTCTAGAATCAAGTTACGGGGATTTTTCTTATCGATCTGCAAATGTTCTCTGCTAATTCTTGATTTAGAAATATGTGTTTCTAAACAACTAATTTCTGATTTATAATTTTAGCTAAAAAATAGCTTGTGCCAAATAGAAGCAGTAATAGATTGATTTGATATAACTTTTTTGGAGTTGAAAATTATCTGAGTAAAATTGTCATAGAATATTCTGAGTCGATAAAAGAAGTAAAATTTTATGGAGAGTTTCATAAGGATTATTTTGTCTGTGACAAGCGGCCTGAAAATAATTAGAAAAAAATGAGCAACTTTCTTTTTCTCAATGAAAATTTATTAAATTACAATATATGAAAGAAGTTTTTCTTCAAATGAGATTTTGTATTTAAATGAAAGCGTCTTTACTTATTGTATTTGAACCAATTAAAAAAAAGGAAATTCGTTTTTTATTGATTATCAGAGAACGTTCTGAAATTAGAATATTGGTGTAGATGAAAAAATAATCTGGCATTTGTAATTGCTGCACAAAATTCTTTCTCTACCTTCTTAGAACTTGTTGGAATTTTTTGATATTGGAATATATTTATCTCATGTCACTGCAATTAAAGGTGAAAATTTAATTTTTACTGTTCTATTTAACCATTGTTCTTAAATATATTCTGAGAACCATGATCAAAGTAACTACATTCATATTTACACAAAAATATTTATTGTTTAAAAATTTTATAACAACACTCTTTTACCCAAAATTCTTCATGTACTGATTTCACTCAAAACATTGTAGAATTATTCTGTTTATATACCGTCTACATAAAATTCTAAATCCTTCACTTTATTGAAGAAACAGGCATATCATTTCAAATTACTTCCTCCATTTCTATTTTCATTCTTTTATTCGAAGATAGTGAATATCTTTGTAATAAGCTGAGCATAATTATTTTTAACTAATGGATCCGAAAGCTACAAAACTCGTGCGTGCAGGGTAACATTTTAGAACTATACTTGACCTCTGAAGACATATCTTTCCGAATTCGGAACTCCTGCAACTTATCGAGCTTCTTGTGTGAACAATTTATTTAAACTTTATTCCATTATGGCTACATGTAGCAATGATTGGAAAAGTCTTTCTGAAGACCCAGTATCAATTGAAACAACCACAGAGCAGCCAAAGTCGTGTTTGAAGCATGCATTTCGTAAAAGTAAACTGGAAGTGAAAGAGAAGGAAGATGGATCTTGGTGTCAAACTGTTTTCTGTGGTAAAAGAAAAAGTAAAAGAATCATCTCTGAAATGGTGGAAAGTACTCGCAGCCTAGAAGTACAAAACTCGGAATGTGCTAAGGTAAGTGTTAATTTTTGTTAAAATCGAACAGTTTAATAATTGTTTTATGAATTTTTAAAACGAAGCAAAAAAGTCAACAAAGGTTGACTTTTTAGGAATCATTAGTCTAGTAAAGAAGATTCGATTTCTCAATTTCATAAAGCCCTTCTGATTTGATAATATCATTGGCATCAAATTCTGATTTGATTTTTCCATATCATTAGCATAAAACACTTTTGATTTGATTTCTGAATATCATTAGCATAAAGCACTTTTGATTTGAATTCTCAGTATCATTAGCATAAAGTCAAGAAAGAATTGCAAAGATATTTCATTAGAATTTAAATTTTAAAAAACGCATTTTTGGAATATTCCAATTTATTACGTTTACATTTATTTAATTCGCAGCTTATTTTTCTGTTGATAATCTATATATAAATAATTAGGATAATTAAAAAAGAAAGTTATTATTTTCTTTAGATTTGAAACAATTAAATCAGCTTATTAAGTACTGCCTTTAGAATATTCCGAATTGCAAATAAATGTTTGTATGATTTTCACTTTTCTTTTACAGTTTATTTTATGCACATATTATATCTCTTATTATAATTGAAATATATAGGTTTTTTGCAATTTTTATTACAATTTCCAATTTTTTTTTTTCGTTGGTTTGTTTTAAAAACTGCATTATCTTTCACAAAAGGTAAATGCATAAAAATAATGATTTAAAATTCGTCAATAAAAAATAAAACTATATTTATCTAAATAATATTAATAGGTAAATAACATAATTTCCTAAAATTTAACTTTAATAAAAAAATAATTTCTCTAGTTAAAAATTACAGCTTTAATGATTATTTTTTGTAAAATCAAATTTCCGTAAATGTATTTATAATTTCAGGTCGATTTTATTTACAGCAACGTTCTATCCGTTTTGGATAGTTGTAATTAAATATGAAAATTCAATTACTCTAATAAGAAATGAATGAAGGTATATGTCCTTAACATTTTCTGATAACAAAAAATTTACTTCTAATTAGATAATAGCTCCATCAATTTTTAGACAGAGCATAAAGTTTATCTAATTTATTTACGCTTCTCAGATAATGGCTTTAATTCAAGCTGATTAAGCATGAATAGTATTAGTATATATACAATACATGTCACTAAAATTATTTTAATTTATTTAGATAAACATTTCAAATTACGAAAATAGATTCGATCTGTAATTAAAATATATTCTTTGAATAGATTTTTTAAAAAAAGTTATTTCTTAATAAATTATTTTTTTGAAGAATTAAAGAATTTATTTAAATTTTCAAATAATGATTTTCTACTGTTTTGCTTTTCAATTTTTTTTAAATACAAAACTTAACTTATGATACAAAACAAAACTTAACTCATGATCATCGTAGATATTAAAATCTTTTCTTTTCAAAACATTTTTAATTAAGATAACTTTTTAAGAATCTTAATTTAAGAAAGAAAGAAATTTCTCGAAATCTTTACGAATTTCTTTAAATTTACGCTAGGATTAAATTGTTTCGCTAATCGGTGATTAAGAAAAAATTTCGACGTTATAATTTTTTTTTTGCCGTACAATTAATTAAATTGAATTATGCATGTCTCAGAGAAGTGCTTTGAATAAATTATTTTTATAAAAATTACATACTGAATTCTTGTACTCATTTCTAATAGTATTCTGAGTGATCCAATTAATCTTATCATATTAGATATGTTAAAAAATATTTTTAATGTTGAATCTATCATAAATTCTTAATAAAGTTTTTATGTAATTTTTTATCGTATATAATACCATACTAAAATGAATAAATTCAATAACGGATTATTTGGTACAAAAATGCGCATGAGAATTAATATACGATAGTCGCTTGTTTTTATTTTATTTTCTACAGATATAATATTTAAAGTAAAACTATTATAATTTCTTTTTAAAAAACTGTAGCTTTTTAATGTTATTAATCTGTAAAGAACCGAATTATTTCCTAAAATATCATATAAGTGTTTTATCTTTAATTCATCTATAATGAACATACAAATGTTAATTGTTTCGTCAAAGAAACAAATATTTTAATATAAGTTTATTATTTTTTAATTGCATTGCTACACTTTTAAATTTTTATTTTCAAAAGCGATAAAAAATATTAGTATTGAAATTGTCAGTATTCCTTTGAAAATACACATTTTTTTTTTTACCTTTTATGAAATTGCAACAAATGTGAAATACTTATTAAAGTTTTTTCGAATTCCGGAAGTCCTTTTACATAGAATTACAGATCAAGTTAAAAACATTACTAAAAAAGCCTGAATTTTAAGATAAATGAGTTTAAAGTTTAGTACTAAAATATTTATACATATATTCCTCTTAAGGTTACTTGGAAAATAAGGATAAAGATTGTTTGATCAATCAGTTAATTTTAATAACATCAAATTATTTATTTTGATTTACATTGAAAAAAAAGTAAATTTTTATTCTGTAATCTCAAGATTTATTTGATTTGTTTCCCTCCATTTTCTTGTTCCTTTTTGATTTTCCTTCTAAATTTGGATTTTTGGGAATTTATTTAATCGTTATTTTTATTATTGTTGGGAATCATAATTATGTTATTCCTTTCAACGCCCACTGAATAATTTAAATAGTTCTTCAATCTTCTTACGTGAAAAGAGATGTTATCTTATGCGTAAACATTTAATCATTACAAATTGTGGTACGTGCCATTTATGTACTTTAGATTATAAACAGAAATTTTACTATTGCATGAATCAACATTACCTCAGTTTATAAAAATGTCATTAAAATATATATTTTTTAAAATTATACTTCAAATACTTAAAATTTATATGGTATAAATTGTGATGATAAAATAGCGTGCTTTGAAAATGCTTCTAAAAAATAAACAATAAATTTTAATGAAATAAAACTAATCAATTACAGATTTATCGTATTGTTGACTATTTAACATTGTAACAGTTAAAACAGCTGACTATTTAACATTACAACAGTTAAACTGACTATTTAAATATATAACAGTTAAATACTATTGAAATGCTTGTAATTTAATTTATGATTAGCGACAAAGACAAATTGAAAGTAATTTGGGAAGCTTTAAACATTAGATTTTCAACTAAGACAATTATAAATGTAAAGAAATGCTCACCTCTTCTCATTAAAGATTTGTAGAAAGATTAAATTCATAAATTCACCAAAAAATTATGTCATTTCTAAAATTATTCACTTTAAATCATTCGAACTATCGAATACTGAATTACATAATTAAAAAACATATGATATATATATTATATGTCCTGTTAACATATTTCTATGAAGTTAAATAACCTATCACCTATGGATTATAATTCCATTGGCTTTTAAAAGAATTAATTCTCTAAGCGAAAATTCAATAGCACTGATGGAAAATAATAGTAAAGGAATAAAAATTAATAACCTTTGAAATTTAACATAAAAAAATACCTTCCATCATGATTATCTCAATACAGAATTTTAGAAAAAAGTCTAATAGGTAGTATACTTATCAAAAATTCGTTATATTTTAACATGCCAATCGGACAATTCACATATCTTCAACTCCGTATGCATTGAAATATTTCATCATAACCTGTTACAAGTTAATCATTAATTAAACGGTTCTAAATTCATTCTGAATATTTAAATAAAAAAAACTAGATATGAATGATGCTTTGAAAAGTCCACGATAAATATCTACAGCTTCAAAACTAAATATGAATTCAATCCCTGTGACTAAAAATTGTATTGCCTCCAGGTATTGAATTTTTATATTTTCTTTTGTTCAAACAAATGGTTACATGAATTGATGTTAGAATTTTAAATACATTTCCGTATTTTTATAAATGGTAACACTGTTATTTAGAAAAGGAAAGCATTTTAATCCTATGAAAAATTGTTATTATTATTTTATACATTTTGGAAATAATGACAAGATTTGAACAAGGACAAAATTTGAAAAACATAAATTATGTGCAGATTAAATTCTTGTTATATTTATGTGATCAAGAAATTTGAATTTGAAATTAATTTTTTTCAAAATCCAAAAAATGTTAATAAAATATCAATTAAATTGATTTACAAGACTTTTGAAAACTGAAAACTAACTGTATTCTAAATTTTTTTTACCCTTTTTTCCTCGCAAGAGTCAACGCAAAAATCAAATATTATATCATGCTTCTCATTCTGCTATACAAGCTTTTATTCCTCCTCTTAATTTTACTATCTTATTCTAACAGTGGCTTTTTTTTTCTGCTTACGAAGGAAAGAAAAATTAGAAAGACGTCGGATATATCGATTTTGGTTACGTGTTATTTCACAAGAGACTTTCACTGAAATTGAGTTTATTAACAATAATATGTAAGCAAAGCTTTGTTCTTTTAGTGAAAATAAATAACACTCAATCTAATTTATTTCGAAATAAAACAGATGACACTTTACAAATTTTGTAATCTGTGCTGTAAAATTAATCTCATAATCCTCTAAATTATTAAACAGATTTTTGCCTAAGAATTTCTTAAGGTTTCTAGCCCAAATGTTAAAAATATATATATATAATTTATAAATTATTTATTTAAAAGTAAATGGTTTATTTTCAATTTTTATTTGCTGATTAATTTCAGAAATTTTGAAGACAACAACAAATCAATGTGATTGAAATAACAATTTGGAAGTAGAAAATAAATTTCTCTTATATATTTTTAATTATGAATTCCTCTTTAACGTTATTTTATAAGATTTCCAATAAGTGCTTTCGAATACATCTCTCCCAATAATTGCCTTTATGCTTAAAAAAATTCCCAATCCCAAAGCATTATCAATTATTTTAAGAAGTAATATTATCAATTAGTAATCATTTTCAATTATTCAAGTAAACGAATATCTCTATCAAGATCTTTGCTTTGATTAAAAAATATTTCTTGAGGTAGCCATTTAAATAGTGTATTATTGATATTAAAATTTTGATATTCAAAGCTTTAGAACTTCCATTTTATCCACAATAGCGAGGAACAATAAAGTTTAATGTGTCGATAAAATTTTACTAAATCTGATGATTATTATTGATAAAAAATTGAAATTTTCGGCAGCACATCTCTACTAAAAACAGCTGAATGTGTATGTGCTTGCGTGCGTATGTGTGTGTGTTGGCATTCTGCATACTAGACCGTTTGACTTACAACTATCAAATTTGTTACAGAGGACATTTTTTTTTTTTACATTTTAATCAATTTGCTTTACCAGGATAACTTTCGAAAATGTTATTGCACAAAAATGAATTTTTAGACCGTTTTGATAAATACAACATTTTCTTAATAATAGCAGTTTAAAATTCTTGTAGCTTTTTCTTAAATTTTGGCAATTTAATTTTTTTGTGTCTATTTTCCAGCAACGGATTACATTATCACTTCGATGCCACGAAATTTAGAAGATAGATGAAGCGCACATTTGCATTTTTAATATCACAATAATTTCATGTAACTAGTCTCCAGAAAAAAATTCATTCAATGAAGAATACATATGCAAGACGAAATGAAATAATGCAGCTTTAATGCCTGAATGTTTAGTGGAATAAAGTATATAAAAATATTTTTTAACGCTTTAACAAAAAATAAATACAACCAACTTCACATAGGAGACCCAACTGGTCTCCAAACGCGGCTATAAACAGTATAATCCTTCATGAAATTTGGAGCATTTTTCTAATTGGAAGTACATGTCTATCTCTAACGGTTTAGAAAATAACTATTGGGTCATATTTACACAACTGTGAAGTAACATTCCGGTATATATCATTAAACATATCGATTCGCATTCAGTCATTGTCTAGATTTTTTTTTCATTGTATAACAATCTACACTTCTATTAAAAGCAGTAGAAACGAAAAAATATGACATTCTCAATGCACTTAACTTTAATCTTACGAAATAATTAAATTACAACCAGCATTTTCTCATTCATTAACGAATGAATGAGTAACAAATAGGATTATCCATATCAACTAAGTACCGAAGAATCTTAATAAATGGAACTTTCTTTTAACGCAGAGTTCTCTGAAAATGTTTGAGAAATCTTTTAAACTGAAGCGCAGCCTCAAAAATGTCTCGCAGTGATTTAACTTAAAGTGAGTTTTTAAATGCATCCTGGCAATCCCTTTAGAGAATTTCAGAGCTGTTAATTATTCACTCTGCGGATTGCATTCAGATTCGTTAACGGAAAGTGAAGTTCTCAGTGCCTTTAACAAGAATTCTGAAGGAATCATTAACGTCAGTAATGCCTTCAATTACTTATTTTAAATTTATTGGAGGGGATGAGAATGGGAACTCTTTTTCCCTTTTCGAATCACGAAGCGTTCATAAAACTCCTTGCCACTTGTGTATTGTGTTCCTAAACCAGTTATTTTCGAATTTTTATAGGATTATCGTCTTGAACAATTAATGACACGAGAATCCTTTCAGCTCAGTAATTCATTTATCTTTATCTTGTTTGTGGAAAATGGATAGAATTTTTCGCTGTGCAATTGTGCGTCTGAAAATCATTTGCAGCTGAAATTTGATAATGTAAATCAATATCACGGAAAATATGAATAAATTGGTTATTTCCATTTTTTTTCTGTGATACTTAATGAGATTTGAGGATTTCATTTTCGTAAATAATATGATTTGATGAAGAAAGGACATTTCTAATCTTGACAAAAACCCAATATATTTTAATTGGACAATTTTCCTTTGTTCAGATCAAAGTTTTAAAAACAAATTTATATGTATACTAAAAAGTCGAAATTAAGTTTTGATTAAAAAATAACATTTGCTAACTCAAAAAAAGACAATTTGAGTTAGTATTTACAAGTATTAATAAATCTGCTTAAAATTCTGTAAAAATTATTATCGTGGAAAACGAGTTAAAATTAATTGGAAATTTAATCATATCTACGCCACGTTTTTAATCATTTATAAATGAGTGGAAATTCAGAAATAAAAATATTCGTAATAATATACCATTTGATTCTTGCATGAACAAAAGACGTCATTAAATAAAATGCATATAAAAAAATATATTAAAAAATGCTTCTAAAATTTTGAAGTTCGTTTCATTTCTTTTCTTTTTTCTCCCTCATTTTCCCCCTCTCAATTTTCGTTAATGCCTTGTTAAATCAATAAAATTATATGAATATTTAAAATTTAATTAGGTTGGTTTATCATAAATGATTGTAGATAAGTTTGGTACAATTTATAATATATATATTATTGTGAAATCTTATATAATGTTTTTGAGAAAAATACAGGTTTTAAAATTCATAAAATTACAAAATTCTCTTCAAATCTTGTCTGTTTCAAAATCTTCAAACTATGTAAACTTAGTGGTTCATATTAAATCATTTATAGATTCGTGTCCCATATTAATTGTATATCCATGAGAGTTGAATTTTCCGAAGTTAAACCTGGATTAAAAATCATGGATTAAATATTTTTAAGTTGAAATAATGCAAAAAAAATATTGTCCCAAATGTTCATCTCATTATATGTTAAATATACAAGATCTGTCATAGACATCCCTGTGTAACAACTTCAAAAATTTAATTTAATAAATTAAATTCAGTAAGGTTATGATTAGGTTAGAAGAATGATTCTCTAACGAAAGGAAATTGTTTCAAAAAGTACTTTTTTTTAATGAATTTTCATAATCATATTAATTTTATGTGAATGGAATGATGTGTCAATTAATAATTAGAAAATAATGTTTCGTTAATATCTCTAGCTCATTTCTCTCCATTCTTTGACATTTGCCACAGAATCCGTTTCAGTTCCCTCAGTATAATCGCGGCGATATTGTCAACTTATATTATTTTCGATATTATTATTTTCTTCATTCTGCAGAGAAAATATTTATATAACTTTTATTCGTTGAAACTTCAACTGTATGCTACATATTTCGATTCAGAATACTTGTTTAGCATGAACTTTATTCCTCTAAATATTTAAATGCATAATTCAGGCTTTTGTGTGATTTCGAATACTGTAAATTTAAAAAAAATAAAGGAGATTTGAACCACTTACTGTGTCCGAATATTCACTATGGAGATTCTTATTATTGTAACATGATGATATTTTAGATTTTATTTATCAATATTTTTTTTTATTTCTTGAAGAAGTGAATTATTTAGCAATTAAAACGTGCAAATAAAAATGTATTTAAAATGGCTTTAATGCACAGTAATAAAGAAATTAAAACAATTGTAGTGAAATACGGTTAAAAAGTTGTTTTTTTTTAAATTCAGATTAGAGAAAATTTTATACAGAAACAGATTTTTCATGTAAAATTTTAAATTGGTCTAAAAATTATTTTTTTGTGCAATGTTATGGTCAAAACATTTGAGGGGAAATTCGCGGGGTTTCCACTAATTTTTATTTAAAATTTTAAAACACATTTTTTAATGAACCCTTTCTATTAAAAACAAAGTGGTTGATTTAGATCCAACATTCTACTTTCTAAAGCGTTTAGTTTATTTTTGCATAATGTATGTCACAAGATGCCACTTGTAGAATAGTGCTAAGCTATATATATACACTGGTGTGCCAAACTTAAGCAACAGGTATGTTTTTTGCCATAACTTCACGAGAAATCGTCTGAGAGACATGAAATTCAGAAATGAGATACAGCATTTTGTTCTGAAAGAATGACGAAAGCATAGTTGCGCAGAAATGAATACAATGCATACAGTATGGAATCAAACAAAAAAAAGGCTTTATTCAACTCATAGTATCGTTACACATGATTGTCTGTCCAAGAGGAAGACCAGCAAGCAGATGTTCCTTAGTATGGGATATGCCCTCCCCTTACTGCAATGGTTGCTTCGCACCGTCTCCCCATACTCAGCACCATATTGTCCAACAGTTCTTGAGGTAAGAGTGCCCATTCCTCAATCAGCATCTGTTTAAGTTGTCGGGTGTTCCCAGGAGGATGAAATCGTACCGCAAGGCGTCTCCCCAAAGCATCCCACACATGTTCTATCGGATTTAAATCAGGGGGGCACGCCGGGCACGCCGGGCAATCCATTCGAGTGATATCTTCACTTTCCAGGAGCTCCTCAACAGCATGAGTCCTCTGTGGCCGTGCATTGTCATCCATAACAGATGTTAAGAATTCGTAATTTTATTTAGATATTTATGAAATGTAACGGCAACGAATAAAGCAACTGTCATGTGAAATTTCAGATATTTTTCCATGACTGTAATTCAATGAATCGAAATAAAAATAATAATTATCCCTCACGAAAAGAATGTATCGCTTTTTAATAAAAAATATTGTTCATTGGTTCTAGTCATAATTAAAGCCATTCAAGTATCCACCGTTGCTTTCAATAAAGAATGATTCGCAAATATCTTGATTAATCCATCCCTTTCAAAAAAGAAAAAAAATGTATTTTTCAGTGGGACAAAGGAAAGAAATAGAAGAGATTTAATCAATTCTTTTTGTTTGGTTATACTTAAAAAGAAGATTCTTATTTCTTTTGTTACATTTTTAATCTCGGTGTATATCTTAAAGAAATTATTAAAAAAAGTTTTTTCTTGGACAAAAGATCTGAGTGCAGATATTGCGAAAACGAAATATTATGAAAACGAAAAAGAGAAAGAAAAATTGTATATATATGACCTAGAATTTATATAAAATATGATGATATTGAAGTATAAATTTGTACTACATTTTTCAATAATTTATAAATTGTTAATTTTTTTAAAAAAATAAAATGAAACATTTATAAACTTATAGTTGCAAAACTTTTATCTTTCATTAGAACTTTTTCCATTTAAGATAGTATATTTCTGGAATTCTAATAAAAAATTATAACATTTTTTTAATGTTTTGAAAAATATTTCTGGCTTGTTGGCAAATATGACCCTTTTAAGGGAATCAGTTACTTTAAATTATTTTCCTTCTTTCATCTTTTATTTGAAAAAAAATGTTTGTAAACAACTGGTTCGAAAATATTTCATTAAATATTAGTTAAGGTGCAATATATTATTCCATTGATGAAATGCATATCATTTGCTGAATATTAGCTTTATTCTTAATTCCCTCTAAGTATCAATTTTCCAATTTTCATTATAATTATTTTACTAGCAAAACTCATTTTTTATTTAAAAAAATGTGCATTTAATCATTTTAAATGAGGAATAAAAATAAAATAACAATTGTGTTTTTGTCATCAATAAAAATCAATTCATATCTTTTAGAAATAATTATTAAAATTTTTGACTGAATCTTCCATCTGCACTGTATTGCAATATTGTTGATTGAAAATTGAACCAATATTTTACTTTTAATAGCTATTAAATATTTCTTTATCAAAAACTTGCCGATTTTGATTCTATATCTAATTTGAAACAAGTTTATTTTAACTTAAATTTACAACATAAAAACCAACTAAAATGTTTTTATAAATGATTCAGAATTTCTAAAGCATATTTGAATATTTCTGTCATTTACATTTGTATTTGTGTGCAATTGAAAGTTTTACTTTCTAATATATATTTTGTATACATTCATCGTTCGATATTTTGACGAATCTTTATGTGTCGGACCTCCCATTATCCTAAAAACACGTTTTTGAAATTATGTCTGTCTGTATATGAAACACAATAACGTGAAACTACTAGCTAGGAGGTAGAAAGACGACATTTGGTATATGGCTTTAATAACAAATTTTCAAATTTCTTTTATCATATTTTGAAGAAAATATATTTAGAGGAACTCTGTATTTCCAGTTGTCGATATAGAATGTAAAATGCTAAATAGGGAACGAAAGGAGATGGACAAATAAAATTTGGTTCTATGATTTAACATTTAATGTATAGATTCTTCTTATCAAGTTTGGAACCAAATCTTCCAAGGAGTTAAAGATCTGTCTGTCTTTAATTTTGTATGATTTTAAAAGCAGTAACTTAAATAAATGAAATATTCAATGCCATGTGAGTGTAATTGTAGTTTTACGTTAAATTTTGTTTACAGTCGAATAGAAAATGGCGCCATGAAATCTATAACCACATATCGTGCACTTGTGTATTAACTGCATTGCACCGGTTAATGTCCAAAACAATCACCACAGATCGACCACCAGATTCAATAGTTATGCCAGATTCACACCAGCAATCTATAATCCGAACTCATGTTCGTACCATTCACGGTCCTACCAATGACCAGTAATTATAGGCCACGGATTGAGGATAACATCTTTATTCTTGCATGTTTAATTATTTTAATATTCTTTTTCTTTATGTAACTGATATCACAAAATTATTCGCTTAACGCAGATTGAAATTTTAATAAAATTTAAAAAAGTGCCTTTTCCACAATTTCAAATTATAACTGTAACAATATATTTTACAAAATTTATCAAGCTTATTTTTGCTAAAAAGTTAAAATGAATATTTAAATGAGGCCAGAGGCCAACACGACCTTCCGTTGAGAAATTTTGCATTTATTTTCAATCACTCAAAATTTACAAAAAGAATGCATTATAATTATTAAAAAAAATTTCTCCTCCAGATTAGGATTCATTCCATGATTCATATACCTCTCATTCAGAAAACTGTGTTTTTACACAGTGAGAAACAAAATTTAATCAGTTTATGAACATAATAATAGAAAAATGTTGCGAATTACAGACATGGAATTTAGTATGGATCTTTAAACTAACTTTCTAGATTTTTGTCAAATTTTGTATGAAATCTATGTAATGGAAATCTGTTTTTGCGTATTCACGGGAATATGATAGTTTAAAAATTGCGACTAGCTGGATGCAGGAAATTAATCACTCAACTGTTTTGCCCGTATGCTTTACGTGCATCGATTTATCGAATTTTGATAGCTGTAAGCAAAAAAATGAACAATTCATAATTCTACTATTCTAAGTTATAATTCAATATTAAAATTACTTCGAATACATAGATAAGTCAAGTATTCAATGGATTTCCATTTGAATCAAAATAAGAAAATATTCCCAAAATAGAAGGTGTCATTTTATTAGATATTAAAAAAAAATAAAACAGTTAAGTGGTTAAACAAAAAAAATGTCATCAGATTTGTCTATTGCTGTCAGAGTTTTGACCCAATCTTGAAAGAGAAGCATATTTCGGCCTGTCTATTTGAAAGTACGTGGATGCTATAACTGATAAATTCATCAATCCAGACAAATGAAATTTGAATTTAGACTTTTCAATAAAATTGTTCATTTGTGTGAAATGTTAATTGATGTAAAAAAATTAATTGCATACTCAAATTTCCTTATATACAAGAAAGCTCAAAATATGGCATTTTCTATTATTATTATACTCAAAGATTGAGGATCTTTGATATGGTACAAAATCATGCTCAACATTCTATGACAAAAATGGTTAACGAGTAAATGTTATATAAAATTAGGTAAAACAATTAAAGACTCCATTGCACGCTGTCCAGCAATACAGCAAAAATTATGGAACATTTCTTAATTATATAAATATTTATAAATTATAAAGCATGTTCTATGCTAACAGAAGAGTCATGGCCTTTACGTATGATAATGAATGCTAATATCACACTTAATTTACTATCCGCGTCTGCACGCCTTATTAATTTCGGATAAGCACGCATGCATTTCGCTCATTTCATGAAGCTTGTAAACATTCCTATGTAATGCCTTTTAGGAATGACATTTAGCTGCAAGCGATCTTCCTGTGATATATCGTAAGCAATCTTTTCATAGTTGTAATCAACGATTTCGATTTCCGAAATTCTACGATCATTTCAAGTTTACTTTTTCCTCATCAATCAAAAATATTCACAATTAAACTTGATTTTTTTAAAGTAATTTCTTTTTATTAAAAAGAGTTAAACATCATTTTCGTAAGAATAAAACATATATTTAATTCAGCATCTGTTTTATATTTATCTTTTGTGATCTAGCCAAATCCATGAATTTAAGAGTAGTAATAATAGAGTATCATCTACTGGAGAAAACAGTATGTTAGGGTATAAGGTAGAAGTATTGATTTGTCCAATAAATGGGAGTATATTGCCTTCCTGGAAGACTTTTAGAAGAAACAGGCACGCATTTGTCTTAGGCTTCAAATGAAAAACACAAAAATCTCAGTTAGTCACCTAATCTAAATCCAATTATAGACTGGTTTACAGTTTTTAATTACTCTACCTTACAACCAAATAATAAAGCATATAACCTTTTCCCCACAAATTAGGCTCCATAACCTATGGTATGTAAAGCTGTTGGTTCATAAAATAAAAAAAAGAAATGAAATCTACTACCGCAAATTTCAAGTTATCATGTGAGAACATTATTATTTTATTATCTCTCTTAATTAATGTAAGTCATTAACCAGTTTATACAGTTTGAAACAATCACGATACTTCTTTATCGGTCCCTCCCTCTCTCTCATTATATAATGATAATTTTTTTAAACTTTCATTTTTAATTTTTCTAGCTGGCAAACAAAGTTTTGGAACTCAACCGATTTTGAGATTTAAAAAAAAAACATCGTCTTTCTAAATATCGACGTATGCTTAATCTGATAGTCTCGTGATTGTTTCAAACCGGTTTAAACTGGTTAATGACTTAAATTAATTAAGACAATTCGTAAGAATTCAGAGAATGTGTAAAATGGAAATCAAGTTGTAACTTTAGTTGGCGATAAATTGCCAAATGTAACAACCATCCGAATTCTTTTCTATTAACCTTATTTTAATTAGTTGAAATTTTCCTTGGACCAACAATCTTTATCGATTAAACAAACAATATTTTGACTTGTTTGATTTATTTTTAAAACTCGTTGCGTGAGTTAGGCAATAACACTGTGATTTCCAAGGGAAATAGTACTACAACAGCAGACGATAGATATTTCAAAAGCTATAACTGTGAATGTCGAACTCCAAAATAATATATTATATATATATATATATATATAAATCGTTAATTTGTTGCCTACGCACTTTGAGGCTTCAACAATTTGTTGCCTTAAAATCGCTTCAAATCCTCTAGCCAAAACAATATCATATTCTCACATGATAAAAATAAGTTACAATAAAAAAAAAGGAAATAATGATAAATTAAATATAAAGAATTCAGAACTGAAGTAAAATTCGATAAGACAAAAATAAAATAATTACAATGGATTTCATTTTCTAATAAGCAGTTTTAAAAGTACATTTAATTGAACATTGTTGCAACTTATGAATTCTATCTTAAATTCATAAATACCAAGTATATTTAATTCGAAATAATATTCTCAATTTCAAATATCATATGAAGTTTCAAATCAATATAAAACTGAAATGTGTTCTAATAAATATTTGATTTTGTAATAAAATCGACTATTCGTGTATTTTGCTTCAAATAATTTTCAAAATCTATTATATAATTCAAGTTGTTTATTATAATAATTAATTGAGTACAATTTATTGTAATAATTAAATTTACCATAAAATGCAAAGTATAAAACAATAATTTCATTGAATTCCAACAATAAAATGGAGAAAATATTTATAAAAAAATTAAATAAAAATAAAACTGATTTATTTGAAGTTTTAAAATAAAATAGTGAAGATTTTCACTATAATTATTAACCTATTTTTTAGAAGAGAAGTTGCTCAAAGTGTATTACTCTTAAACAAAATATATCCAAAAATTAATTAATTTTCTAAAATATGTATTAATATTTTCAAATTTTTTTTTAATATTCTAAACAATGGAAATGAAATATTCATGAATTCGCAACTTTAGTAAATTTCCAGACCAGTCAATTTGATATACTATACACATCTGAACATAAAAATATTTTAACTCTGTTTATTTCGGTAATATCTATCAAATAGACATTACTTGATTTAAATTCTTCATTAGTATATTGCTTAGTGTTCCTTTACAAATCAATTGATTTTTTCAAAAATAATTTCGTATTCTTAGTAATTAGTTGCTAACATTTTTAAATTTGATTGTATTGTTCTAATAAAGGAATTTTAAATAAATAACTAATATTTTATATTTTAATTATATATTTCAATTTAGATTCTAATCTCAAAGTTTCTTTTAGATTAAATTCAAAATAATTTAATATAATTTGAGCAACAGAAAAGAAAGTTTTTAAGTCGTAGACAAATGAATCTTATTCATTTTAGTTGGTAATCTGTCTCATTCAACTGTATAATATAAAATGACACCATTTTCCGTAGTCCAAATATTCAAGCGAATAACATGTAAACACTTATTTAGCCATTAATTTAATAATCTCTTTGGTACAAGAGTTTTTAATCATTTATATTCCAAAAAAGAATCATAAACTTTATTAAATTCCTAATTGATCAGGGGAATTATTCTAATTAGATTAACCCTATCAATTTTTCCGTGCATTAATTAATACACCATTTATCTGTCTCATTCAACCGTATAATATAAAATGACAACATTTTCTGTAGTCTAAATATTCAAGCGAATAACATGAAACACATATTTCTAATATTAATTTCTAAACACATATCAATGACTTCTTTGGTACAAAAGAGTCCTTAATCAAAAAAAATCATAAAACTGATTAGATTCCTAATTGATCATGGGGAATTATTCTAATTAGATTTACCCTATCAATTTATCGTGCATTAATTAATACACCTCTCTTTTAATTCATAATATATCCTCAAGCCTTCTAAAGTACCTAAGTTTTTGTAATTGTTATTTCACACATACTATACATAATCATGTTCATTCATCCAGTTTCATTGTATTCCAGATATTTTCAGTCTTGTTTTAATTATTTTTCGTTATGTTATATGTATTCGTATTTTGTCCTTTGTATGTATCTTTCCAATTGATTGAATTGTAACTTTTTTTTAATAACGACCATCTACATCTATATTAAACCGGAAAAGGACCACATGACCTCTAGAAACAGTGGTGTGGTGTTAAATGTTAAACGTGTAATTTATAAGAAAGAAATGACACATCTCGTGAAATAAACAACTTGATAAAAAAATTAATTTTAATTTATTAAAAAATGAAATATTTAAAATGGGAATATAATAAACAATCTTATAAATTTGAAATGTTCTGAACTCTTTTTCCTGTTATATTTCCTCGAAATGACTTTCTTTGTTTTAAATATGGAATCTCAATATCGGAAAAAAATTTCTTTTGGAACATTATGAAACTTCATTGGTGTTATTGACATGTATGTTATAATAATACATTCATTAAATATATTCTATTCATAGATTTTCATTCAAATAAATTATTTTTAAATTAATACTGGGTAAAATTATCTTACAGATCTAATTCTACAGACCATGACACCAAATTATTGTCCTTTATTCCAATAATATTCTTTGCAAATATAATGACCAAATGTAATGGTCAACAGTGTGCGTGCCTGTAAAGATTTGTGAGATGAAGCCCTTTTATGTTACAATCATATTTCTGGCAAATCTCATAGGAGCACAAAGTCCTTGAAATAATCAGAAATTGGTCCATATAAAACAGTAGCATGTTCAGCAGATGTTAAGGATCATCGATGGATTTCCCAATTAAACTATTCCGCCACATAAATTCACTGGCTAAAGCACTTGGAGTTTATTTGGTTGAACGTTGCCATAATTTCCTAGTAATCCAAGATTCATATATCTTATTTTTACTTTTATTCAAATCATGTACACTTACTTTATTCAAATCATGTACAAAGTTTTGTCTTGGCTTCCTTGCAAATAAATAATTCTTGCATGTAATTTTCAGTATTTTTTACGGAATATAATTAATTTAAATCCATTTCTATTTCTTGAATATGACAGTTATTACTGGTTTTGGTTTTCATTCCAGATCAATATTATCATTATTAATTGGTAATGTTTTAAGTATATTAAATGTATATATCTTTCATTGTTTAATTTTTTTCTCAAAAAAATCCGTAAATTAATATTCGGCTAGTTACATTATAAAAGACAGTTTAAATTTAGATAAATTAAGCGAATAATATTTAGAAATATTTTATTTAGTGAAATAAAATATTTAGGTAATGTAACCCATTAAATATAAAATGGTGTCTTCAGAAATCAAATGTTTTAAGCTAAAAAAAATCATCAAATTGCTTTAACTAAAAGTAAATATATTTACCAATTAGCATTCTGAAAAAAAATTAACCATATTTATGTTATGACAATTATGTTTAATTAAAGGTAAAGTTATGGTAATATTTATGTTATGATAATTATGTTTATATTTAAATTATCATCTGTATGTGTAATACGCACTCCCGATTTTAAAAGATAAAAAGTAAACTAGCAAAATGTCAATATTTTCTTGTTTTTACAAGCCTTGTCTATCAAGATATTTTCTTTTCCTTTCAAAAAAGAAAATTAGAGATGACCTATAAAAGATTAAATAAAATAACTAAAAACAACATATATTAAATATTTTCTAAATACATAATTAAATATTGAAAGTGTTTTCGAAGTGTTCCACATGCCGAGTAGTCGTTAAAAATATAAACTTATCACTTTTTATAATGCATGATTTCAATTTGAATACGACCCTATTGGGATGACCATGTGATTGTGAAATTCAGTGTCGGAACTTCTAATATAACGATATTTAAAGCTTCGTAATTCAACTTTGCTTAAAATGTTGGTATAGCAAGAATATTTTACTAAATATGAATTATATAACCAAAAAAACTGCATCAACTGCAGATTTAACTTATTTTTTTTTTCTGGATTGAATTAGCAGACTCAAATATTTAAATTTGGTTGGCAATCTTAAGTTTAGTTTTGAATAAGATTTTGAACCTCATATACTTCATAATGTTATATTTATAAAATTAGGAAATGTCCCACTTTATTCAGTACATGTGTTTTCAATGATTTTTTTTAAAAATTCATTACTCAAATTATTTCATCGATACATTTGAGATTTCATTTATAGTATCTTTCTTTTTTATACTTTTCATATCCTTTTAAAAACAGGTTAATTTCGCTCTCAAGTATGAAAATTAATTTATTCAATGATCAAAATTCCAATTCCAAAGTATTTACCCTTTTAAAACTTCCTTACCTTTTTATTATTTTTTTATCCTTTAATTAAAAATGATTACATTTATTAAAAAATTTTATTACATATTTTGTTTATTACTGCAAAATGCTAATCTTTGTTTAGAAATAATTAACCCTTTTCTAAGTATTAAAAGATAGCAACGCTTAATGATTCGTCGTGCATTTATTTTTGGAACCTTAGAAATATGGTTAAAATTAAAGCACGGATAATTGATTTAGAGTAATAATGAGTTATCTATTAAATTATGAATGTTTGTAACATAAAAGAAATAGTGCAATATCAATTTTTTTCTCTATAATTTATGCAGAAATTTATTTCTGTTTTTTACTTTTCATTATTGATATTCTAAGAAAAGTCGATTAATATTCTAAACAATGGAAATGAAAATATACATGAATTTAGTTCCATTGTAGAAATTAGGGAAGGCAGAAATTTGTTGTTTGCATTTGAAGAAATGAACGAAACCAATAAATCAAATCTTATACGAATGCCCGATGTTCTTTGAACATAATGTCTTTACGAATATCCATTTTCTTTACTTTCCATAAATCATGAAATTTATAATTAATTCATCTAGATACTGAATCTTTACATATATTTGAAATTTAATAAAAAATTTCTTTCTTTTCTTCAAATCTTTTAATTTATTTATATTTCAAATTTCATCAAAAATTCTAAGTTCAATATTGTTCATATTAAGAAAAAAAGAATGTTAATTTTTCAATGTCAAATTTTACATTTGACGATTCTCTTAGAAAAAACTTCATATTCTAAAATTGAATGAAAAATTCTATTTGTATATCAAGTAACTATACACCCATTGAGGAATAGCTTATTTTCTTAGAACGTTATATTTAAATATTTGAGTGTATATATTATATATTAAATTTATTATTCATTGTATTATCCTTTAAATTTCTTGAAAATTTTCCTGACATTATTTTCTTGGCTGTTTTTTTCATCTTAACAGTTTAATGAGTAGTCAAGAGTCTTCTTTTCAAGCAAGTAACTAGATTATTCTGATAATATAATTCTAAAAACTGTTGATGCGGCATTTTCTTATGAAAGTTAATAACAAAGAAGTATGCTTGAGGGAAACTGTTGTTAAATGAAGCCATGACTAAACTCTTTTTACTCGATCCTTTGAAATAAATCATTTCATCGTAAATGTAGCTTAAATAAGTGGTAAAGTGCAATCTTCTGCCCCACGTCACCAATTGTTCGAGTTTAGAATTAACAGCGAATAAGAAAAATGGCATTTCTCTTTAGGCTATGAAGGGAAATCTCATCTTCCATTTCTCAAGAAATTTGATTTGCGTTATTTGTTTTAGTGGCATTAGCCCATAAAATTTTTTAAATGCTCGTTCATCTTGAAGAAAGTATTGCTGAGATTTCTTTCGTGCAATCAAAAAAATTAAACTCGAGTTCATCAATGCAGAAATAATTGGTTTTTTCAATAAATGAAATCATTTCTTAAAGGAGTAAATAAATGTTAATTCCAAGCAGGCAATTAAAAGTACAGGGTGTAGCAAAAAGAACTTGAACAAAGTTAAGGCATCATAGAATAGAAGTTAACTAATTTATTGTAAATTTTCGTGTATATTTCTTTTTGGCTACCTCTTTAATTATAAAATATTTTATAATATATCTCTTAATTTACGTATCGTTTATGGAGCCTTTATAAAATGTCAAGTAAAATATCTAATATTTTAGAGCTGTTGAAGCAAAGAAAGCAACAATGTGAAATCGGTCGTTTGCATAATGTCCCTCTGCAAACAGTGTTTGATGCAATCTGATGTTTCAAAGAGCTGGATCCAATAACCTTACGACCAGCAGAAAGTCAGAAAGCTAGTTTAATGAAATCCGGGGAGGTTTCCGTGAGAAAGATCGTTCTTGAAATGGGAATATGTGATCGATCAGTGCAACAAATGGAAAAAACAGAGCCAAGACTAAAGAATTACAAATTATAAAAAATTCAGCTTCTCACTAAAGAAAACAAACTCTTGTGATGTTTCTTCAAACTCACCAAAGATGCCGAAATCATCTGAGAACGGGTGGTAAGTCAGCCCTGGGAGATTCTTTCTCACTTTTGAGAAGCTCTTCACCGTTGAAAGCTCCTAACTCCCAGAACGATAGGAGCAGGTCTGTAGACGCTCCAAGCACCTCAGCAATTGTCGATCATCTACAACATCCAAAGTAGACCATGATCTGGGGCGGGATTTGTGCAAACGGCAAAACACCAATGGTTTTTGTGAATGAGGGCGTTAGAATTATTCAAAAAGTGTAACAGCGAGACCTTCCAGAAGCTGTTGTACTTTCCTGAGTCAAAAAGCACTTTAGTAATGTAAACTGGAAGTTTCAACAAGACTCCGTATCAGGCCAAAAAGACACAAGAATGGTGCAAGGGGCAGTTTTTGGACGTGATATCATCTGGAGATTGGCTACCGTACTCGCCAGATATCCATCCCATGTATTACAATGTATGGTCCCTTTTGGAGTCTAGTGGCCCAACCACACAAAAAATTTGAACTTTCTAAGCAATTGCTTCGGTAAGAAAGAATTAGCTTAAAGGCTGAAGATTTGCGGCACATTGTTGAAAATTTCAATAAGCGTTTGCGCACACATTGGAATAAGTTTGATTCACATATTGCAATGCAAAAGAAAATTTAAGTGAACTCTCTTATCTGATGTTCTTAAATAATGTCATGTATTTCGGAAGTAAATATTATATTATAACAAAGGCGAAGTGAACTATGTTCATTTGTGATAATAAGCTAAATAAGGCATGATTAATGTTGAGATTTAAGAAGAAATATTTACAGCAAAAGGGGAAAACGATTCTAGCTAAAATAAAATAGTGATATGAATAAGATTTACTTCTGAAAAAAAAATTTCGTTATCTAAATTTTTGTAATTTTTTACATAAAAAAACACAATATTTCCTAGCTTTTTTTACTTTCTCTAACATGATTATATTAATAGAAGAATACCGTAATCATCAAAAATTTGACTTGCAGATTTGTATGAAATTCAATACCTTGACCCAGAAAAACGGTTTTTGGAATTTTTATTGTTTATGTACACGATAACTCAAATTCGAAATGCTGGAACAATGATATTTTAAAAATAGTCTATACACCAATATAGCATATACGCGTTTAATGTTAGATGAAGTGAGTTCATAGGAAGATTATCTGTCTGTTACAAATGGACACATTAACATACAGTTGGATCAGCTGAATGAATGGAATCTAACGCTGGAATTATGCATACATATTAAAGTTTTGATCACAAAGGTAATGGTCTTCCATTCTTTCACCGATGTTTCTCTACGTTCCTTCTTAAGCATGCAAATTCGATAATTCACATATGCATAAGCAAAAGAGCAAAATTTAAATAAGGGAGATACACATGAAAAATGTGGATCTGCTTTAGGTATTTATCCAGTGAGTACTCGGTCAAAGCAGATGACTTGTTGGATAATGAATAATAATGCTTTATTTTACAAAAACACGGAATATATACAAGAAAACGCAGGTGAAACGTATTTAAGCACATCATTTGCAAAAATCCTTAGCGAGCTGTTAAAGATTGCTTAATTTATAACAAAGCTTAATTAAACAACAATAGCAACAAAATAATTCTTTACGCATCTTTTCGAAATCTGATAACGAACTGATACATCGTGTGAGTGTTTCGCTTTTATAGTGTCTGGGTGAGGTTGGAATTTTGTATAAGTATCTCCAGGTTATCTAAAAAAGATATTGCTATAATTCTTGTATTTTCCTGAAAATTGATTTTTGTCATCAAGGTCAGTAGTCATTGGCCTAAGAATATTTGTAAATTTCTCAGTTCAACGTTTATATACACATTGTAGGAAAGCAATATTACAAATTCATGGCAATATTTGGAACAAATCTATTCACGACATTCTGAATTCCATGTCAGTGCATATCTACACTACAAATACAAAACATAAGAATGTAGATAATTAAATTATGTAGTAAAATCGAAGTATTGAAAAAAATTTCAGATCTGCACCAAATATTGGGTTAGTCTATCAGCAGATTAAAGACAACCAAATTTTATATACTTTTCACTACGTGACGAAGTTAAACAGATATACGAAATTAAGTAAGAAAGTAACAGAAATCATTTCTAATTACATCTGCTCTCGAACGAATTTTTATTTAGGATACCATCATATCTTGAAATTTTAATTTATTCAATAGAATATTAGAAAGAATGTATAAATAAACTAATTTAGATTAAAATACTAAGGCTGTATTGAAAATCCAATAAAATTACCGATAATAAAAATAATAAGCAGAAATTAATTTTGATGAAAGTTACCACTTATTTTCCATGAAAGCAGTAATATTTTTTATTTATATCACTATAAATAATAACAAAAAGGATTTATATGTTTAAATGAAAATTGTTTGATATTAAAAATTAATTATTTACAATACAATATTTCAAAGTGCTTTCCGGGCCGGATATTACATTAGAAAATCTTATGACAGTTAACGAGTTAAACAACGTCAATGACACATTTTCAATATACCTGGAATCCAACTACATAACTGACTTTTGGAAAATATTTAACACCCTTTGAAAGGCTGGCACAGAGTCCAAATTGTTGAAAGATTTGACAAATTATTGACTTTAGTAAGGCGTAAAACTTTCATGAAATATGCTGTGCGTCTAGATTTGACATCAATCTTGATTTGTTCAAAACTTGAAAACTTGATTATTTCAAAATGGACAAATCAAGTTTTCACTATTTAATGGAAAACTGTGATTTGATATTTATTATAATTTTATGTGCATTTAGGACAAAAATTAGCATTTGTACTCTATTAAGAAAATAGTTTATTTTAAGGTGGCATGTATATTAAAATTTGCAATTCAAGAAATAAAATTATTTACAACTTTTCACCGCTACATTTATGAGAAGTAAAGTTTTAAACTGTAGTGTAAGTTAATAAGAAAAGAATATTCATGCTCTTCAACGTACTTCTTTTTTTTTATTTCTACGAAAATCTATTCTTCAGGAAAGTGAAATTCTGAGAAAGTAAAAAAGTAACTCAATAAATTAAATTTTGTTGCTTAGCAATGGCAGCCATTGCTTTCCTTTTAGTCAGCTGAGTTGCCTGCACTTTCTGCAAGCCCCTTTGTGTATATGAATGAAACATCAGGCTTCTTTTTATAAAAAATCCGAATCTCGTCAAGTTCTAGAAATATTCTATCAGTAAGGGGAAACATTCTTGAAATGTCTTATAAATTTTAATGCTTGTCTTTTCATTCATGTTAATAGATCTGTTAGAATTTTCTTCCTGTTAAATAGTTCTTATTGTTAAATGTTACAGCTTCTTCAAGCGTTTCTTCAAAAAAAATATTGTTTCTTTTCGAATAATATTTTTAATTAAGATTCATTAGTTTCGTTTTTTTTATTTCCTTAACTTTTGAATAAATTTTTATCGAATAAATTATGAATTTAATTTGGCAATATTGAATTACATGTCTTCTTTACGAAAATCTTGTATAAAAACAGATTTTAAATAATTTTATTGAAAAATACAGGCGAGAATTTGTAATTTTTCACAAATTTTAATCCAAAATAAGTAAAGGGCTCATGATTATTGTAAACAGTCAGGAGATATAAAATAAACGGCAGCTTCAAATTTGAATTTTACATTAGGTGACTTTGTTCTATCTAAATTCAGTCAGCAAAATATATTTGCCTATGGTTTTATACTTTATTCATCTTTTTTAAAAAAAGGGGGGCAGGTTTTGTAATCTTTAGTACGATGCAGGTTAACATCGATATATTATACAAAATGGTAAGATGCTTGCACATGATTAATTGTATGTTTAACTGTTTTTTAAATTATGCAACTAAGGGTAGTCCAAAAAAAAAAAACAGAAATAATCATTTTTATCCACTTTTAAATTATTATATAAGGCATAATCGAATTATTATATATGTAAGTAGAGAATTGAAAATTGTTTTCAAATGTTCGACGAGTCCCCCCCCCCACCCGGTCGTCAATGGTGGCTAGCACTCCCAAATTGGCACTGCATTATATTTTTTAAAAAAAATCAATAAAATAAAGATGAAAAAAATATGTTCCTTATAAATTAGATTAATCAGCATTTTCAATTATTTATTTATCCCCAAAAATTTAATTTCCTGAGAAGGGATTTCATATCTATTCATATCTAAATATAGATAATTTGTATTTTTAACATTTTCAAATCAATCCTCATTTATAAATAAATATTAATAGTATTTAAAGCCAGAAATTAAAACTAAATATAAACAATCAGCAGAAAATAAATTATATCATATTTTTGTCATTTTCTTTTTTCTGTTTATAACGATGTTTCTATACACATGGTAAAGAATTTAGTGTAGAAAAATGACTTTGCATTTTTTGTACAAATCGGCTTAGCATATTAATCCCGCCAAGTAGACACCATTCAAAAATTTATAATTCTTATTATTCCATATTTTCAAACAATTTGATCGGTTTAAAGTTATATAGATAAAAAAATATTTATTTTCATTTAGACTATGCAATAATATTAAATGAAAACTTAAAAACAATAATCAGTGCATATAAAATGAGTTTTATTGTAAACTAATACACATTTTAAGTTATCAAAGATTACAAAAAAAAAACACATCTTACTGTCTGCAACTGCATATAGCCCTATCTTGTATCCCATCTGTTTTACTGAAAGCTTTTAATGTAAAAACTAAAAATATAATATAAATATAACGATTATTGTATTTTGTATTTCAAACTTGATAACTATGCAAAAAATATAATTAATAAGTTATATGTCATGGTCAATGGCGATAATAATTATTAATAAAAAATAACCGTGATAGTATCAAAAATAACTGATAGTTATTCATAATAACTTAAATCGATAATTACATGTAAATATTGCAATTGGAAAGAGTAATAAGCGAGATTATTGTATTAATCAAATTCAAATTTTAGCCATCACATTAAAATACTAATAAATTTCTCTCGCTATTTAAAAGTTGAAATTGAACTGTTGCTTTTTGTGACATTTAGATTTTTTTCGTAGGTTTTTATGAATGAACTAATTTTATTTATTCTTATACTCTAGAACGCTCAATTTCTGTAGAAACATTATAATGAGAAACTGTTTTACGAAAAAATCTAAGACGTTTGGCTCCTAAAAAACACTTACACCTATTCCCTTCCGTTTGAGAAACGTAACAATAACAAGTGATAAAGTTCAGAACAAAAAATCACTGTTTTATCAAAAATAGAATAAAGTCTTATGAGGAATATTATCATTAGAAATATTTGCGACTTCCGTGACTTCCTTTCAGGATTCTAGCAAAAGAAAAAAATGTTACCAATGCATGCGCTTAAAGAAGTAAAAGAAATAGTAGACAGTAGAGAACTGAAAGAATAACATTTTTAACTATTTTTTCGAGCATAAGACATTTCATTTCTTATAGACGTCGTGATTTTACTTGGAGTTAATGATCAGCGTTTGCTCTTTTGTAAGTTTTCTGCTTAAAATGTTCACTCTTTGCATACAAAAATAAAACAGAGTAAGCATTTTCCATGTAAGCGAGTTCGAGATTCAAAATCAACCTCTACTTTTGAAATTTAGAAAAGGCACTGCCAGATATTTGTCAATACTTTAAAAAGTACCTTTTGCAATAAATGATAGGAATATTGGATAAAACACATTGCCAGCACATATGTCTTATAGAATATATCGTCATAAATAATTCACAAAATTAAATATTTATTATTATTTTTATTTTGCTGTTAAATATTTTTTAAGAGAATAAATCAAAGCAAGACATTTACTTATTATATGCAGAATGTTATTTTCATGTTTAAAAATTGTATTCAAGAAGCACTTAAAAAGCATTTCTTGCAACATAAAGAATTAAATTTAAATAAATTAACGCTTCATTTGGAAAATACACGATGGTGAGTGACGTCGTAACAAACGATTAAAGGACGAAAACTTCACCAGACTGCATTGAAAACTGCTCTGGTCTCTCTAGTTTTCCGTATTGTATCACTGGGAAAATATTCGCACTAAATACATTAATGTGTACAAGGCAGGCTGCATACACGTCCCTGGAGTCGGCTAAAAAGACAATACTCTCTAAATAAGCCATCCTAACTCCTAAAAAAATATTAATATAGAAAGCACCGCGGAATCATTCCTTCTCACTAAAGAGTTTGCAAATAGTTTACAGTATTCATTAAAAACAAGAACAAAAAATGAGAATAATTTGTTGTAATTTTATTAAAAATTATTTTTTAAACCGAAGCTCAGTATGTGCGGCATCACTCATAGACAAAACAAGAGTGTCTAAGTTTTTGTACTGTGATAAAATTCCATACTAATATTATTGTGTAAAACATACAAAACAATTCTAAACAAAAGTCAGAGTACACGGTATCATATCCTAGACAAAACATGAGCATCTAAGTTTTTTTTTACTATCATAAAATTCCGTATTAATATTATTGTGTAAAAGATAAAAAAACACTAAGATGTTTTCCTCAAAATTGAACCAGCAAAGTTTCTTGGTCCAGGAATGCCTAAAATAAATTACAGCTTAAGAAACTCTAGCAAGCCCTTAATATTTCTTCATTAAAATTCTTCATAGACAAGTAGCTTTTCTTCTAAGACAGAAAATGTTACTTTATCTTTGGAGGGTAAGAAATTTCTTCATTTTAGGATTAGTCGTTTTTTACATTAGATTTTGAAATTAAAACTTTTTACTTTGTATATACTATTACACTTCATTCTTTTAAAGTTCTCTTTAATTCTCTTTAAATGTTCGAGGGAACGTAGACTACTTTTGATATTCTTTGTATAAGGAATTAATCTTAACATTTTAAAGAAAATTTATTCACTAATATTAGTTGCCTTGGACTAAAAGACGGGAGTTCTTGCAAACGGAAGGGTTTATTTTCACATTAAAGACAAGAAGGTACATAGATAAAAAGAAGGAAAAATATGCCTGTAACATAGTGCGAATAATACAGAATCTTTTTCAAAACAATGTTACTATTCGCAAAAAGGCAAATTCAATTGCATTAGAAATAAAATTGGTTGGCAGATACAATAGTGTAATATAAAATAACAAAATGCACTTGGGCAAAACACAGATTAAAATAAAATATTGTTAAGATTCAAATAATATGGAAATGCGAACATATCCAAACAAATATTAAATTTTTATTATTAGTCAGACATCTTGAAATTTCATTACTATTATTAGATAAGAAGTTTACTTTAAATATAGTTAGAACTCATTAACGAATTAAATAAAAGTAAACTTTTAAAGTAATTTCTAAATTTTTAAGCTTTCATAAAAGTGTAAAAATTAGTTTTAAAAAATTTGTTTCGTGTTTTATCTTCTTTGCAACTCTACAATCAGAGATTTAAATTTTCATTTATAAATAAATCGCTTTTGCATTTACGGTTTAATTAAACTTTTCAATTCTATATATTTATGCAAAGTAAAGGGACTCTTCAGATTGGATGTCTCTCTAAAAATGCTTAATTGATTTCACTTAAACGAAAACAGCAAAGAGATTTTATTCCTAATTGGTTAAAAGTAGGTGTATTTTCACTGTGAATTAAGGGGAAAATACTTCGACAAAACTTTCTTTAAAGTAATTTCAAGTGAACAAAAAACAGATTCAGCTAAACTCATTCTTTTAAAAATTCATTAGTTCACCCACGAACGCTTTTCTTCAAAGACTTGCAAATAGTTTAAAAAGAACCATAGAGAAAAGCCTGTCGAATACATCATTAGATTCCATTAGATAGTAAAGAAAAATAGTTTCTTTGTTTTCTAAAATGTTTCAATGTAGTTTTAAAAGCAGTTCTAAAAATGTCTGTAAAAAGTAAACTTATTTATCAAATACGGAACCATTGTTATATATAAATCATTTTTACTATTCTACTCTATTTATTAAAGGCTATATAGAAGGCAATAAAAAATAACAGAATCTAATTTTTAGTGATTTAATAAAAACTACTATTAACTTAAATTTATCTTATAAACATAAAATAAGTCAATATGAATAAAAGTATGTAAAAATTCAAATATTTTTTCGGTAGATATTTTAAATCTAGGATTTCATATTCTCATATACAGACATTTAGGAAAATCACTTATTAACGTGTAGTTAAATATTAATGCAATATTCATAAAGTATTATACTCTGCTTAGATATAGATTATTATACTTTGATTTTTAATGGGCGATGTTGCAAGAAGCAGATAAGCAACCGCAAAAATTTAAAAATAAACGTAATATTTTCATTGAATGTGAAAGGCTTTAAAAAAATCTTTAGGAATAAATATTTTCTTTGCCTACTAAAAAATGTGGGTTGCATCTAATGGAAACTATTTTCCTAGTTCTCAGTTGCAGCCATGGAACTTAAAAAATTTCTTTCTTTAAAATTTCTAGTTGTAGATTCAGATCAGTAATTTTAGCTAAAAGAGCCAACTTCAAAAATCAAGACACTTTTTATCACATGTTGGACCGAATATTTCGCTTTGATTTGGTTTGTAAATGAATAGGTATCTCTTACTCAGACAGTATTCCGAAAGTATATTGTTTTAAAATTTAAATACCTCTAAAAGTTTGATATAATTTAAACCCGCGAGTATATTTTTTTAGTCTTATGAAAAATACCATCAGATTTGGTTCACTCTAAATGTTATGGCAGATTTTCACTGAATGGATTTTTGCCAAAATTTAACGTAAATCTTCAAATTTGGTTTAAAGCTCTTATATAAAATCTCATATGTCTAGCTCAAAGTGTTTTGAGTTATCGTTGTTACAGACAGAGAGACAGAGGAACAGGCAGACATGATTAGAAAAATGTGTTTTTCATCTAAAATGTGAAAATTCTAAATTCTATCTAAAATGTGAATATTCGTAAAAATCACGAGTTTGAATGTTTTTGAGGATTACACTACTTTATATTTCGTATACCAGAAAGTAAAATACATCCATGATTTAGAAAAAAATAGTTAGATAATGAAAATTTCTATGTGTAAGTATTATTTTTTTTCAGGATATTTTAACTTTATTATATTAATATATTTAAGAAAAAAATGTAAGCATATTATAAAATTTGGCAGACAAATTCCAGCTTGTTAAAATGCTCTTTATTTACAGTTGCTGTTTTTGATAAATAAAAGTCTCTATTTTGAACAGTTCTTATCATATCCCCCTTTTAAAAAATTAAAGTATAAAATTTAAATCTTATGTTTAATTTATCTATAATAACAGATAGCAGAAATACGCCATCATAAATCTGATCTTCGTTTTCACTGACCTTGAGAATGCCCTTAAGAATGAGCAAAAACGATTTTGAAATAATGAATGTTCTAACCCGATCAATATTACTCTTTTTTTTCAAGAGTATTATTTGCCTAATTTCGATTTATAATATGTTTTTGTTGGTATTTATATACATTTTAGATTTTATTGGAAACAACTAAGCAACAAAATAAAAAAAAATTCTATATTAATAATTTATCGTTTTGATATAATTTAATTTTCAACTCATGATATATGATATCATTCGTTGATACATTAATTTCAAAAATAATCTATTCATGAATAAATTATTTTTTACATAAATATGAATCAAACATTTAGATGCATTTTATAGTTTGAACAATTCAAATAGATTATTTAATATAAGTGTTGTTCAGAAATGAATGCCAAAAAATTCCGTTTATTTATTTTTTCTGTTCAATTTTAATAGAATAAATAATACTTCTTTAAGTTAGTAACAGTTTTTCATGTTGAAGAGTTTTCCTTAGCTGGTATGTATTACTAATGATTAATACATACAGACACTCATATTATGCGTGTGTGTGTCTAATAATGTATCTCAATCTAAATTAAATCCTAATTAATTTCCTAATTTTTATCTTAATTTAGTACATATTAACTTCATTCTAAAATGTTCTTTTATTTCCTGATCTATTCCATTTTTTTTTTAATTAACGCTACAGAAGCTTAGTAAAAATTTTTAAATCAGCGATTCTCGCACCTCTAGTGAAGGGATAAAAATCGGTCAATATAAACAAATTCTTTGATAAGATACCTAATTTCCCCTTACCTAAATCGACACGTGTAAAGAAATCCCTGTCAGAATCTCATGATATATAATCATCGGGAAAAATAGATCTGTCGCTCTTTTCTCTTTTCGCTCTTGTGTTGCGATGTAGATTAATTGTCGATTCTTGCTTGTACATAAATTATGCCTCCCGGGTTGGAATAAAAGCGAAGATAAAAAATTCAAAGAGTCTTCTATCACGAAACTGCTATATGTGTGTGGGTGGGTGTGCGCGCGAGCGCGTTTATTAACGCATTAGAAATTTTTTTTTCTTCTGGTCATGACCGCATCCTCTTCTAAGCGGCTGAAATAAATAATGACTTGATAGTAATTGAATCATGGTAAAATCTAAATATATATTGCTGCACATTAAAACTTATTCATAAATTGTCGAATATTCTTAGAAATGAGCTTGATATTTATTCTATCATTTGACTTTTTTTTTATGAAATTTCTAAAACGCTGAGATAATAAATAGTCAGTAGCACATCTAATATAAAAACGGTTAATAAAAAGGTATGATAAATAAAAACCCTCTCAACTACCATTTTGTCTAAAAGCGGTGTTTTATTTATTTATCGTTTTAATCAAAAATAATAAATAAATAAATAAAATATAGGAAATTACAAGGAAATCTCAATGGGCAACGAAAATATCATTTCTTTTATTACGGAAAATAATCACCCTGCATGAAAGATTCAAAATGGACGATAGTTTAATGAGTATCAGTTACAGTGTTGACTGGATCATCAAGTTTAAACTACTGTTTTCCCCAAACACGGAGCAATTTCCGTTCAGAAGCCCAACAGAATATCCTTCCTCTAATTAACAATAGAATTCTGGTTACATTGCTGGACAAACCTGTACCTCAAGAGCGTCACTCCGTTCATCAAGTTTCATCATCAGTATGCAATTATATACGGTCAAAACATTGAATTAAAATGGGATCTTTAATAGTAAATATAATCAGGTTTTTTATAGAAATAGTTAAAGAAGCGATTCTCTCGTCTTTAATTAATATTTTCATTTTCAAATATGCCTTTATCATGACAAGGGGCGGGCACGTGGTTGAAATCTGAGATCGGGATGAGTTTTAGTATAATGATAGTATACATTTAGAATGTCCATTCATGAAAATATTAAAACTCAATGGCCAGTAAATTTCAAGAAAATGATCCTCAAGCTTTTGATAAAGCTTATGCACTGATAATTTAACTCCCGTCCCGATGATCACGATAGCATGGTTGTCTAGGTAACCATCTCGTATGCAAAATATCAGGCTGGCTGGGATTTTTTTTCTTTAATAATATTTATTCAATTAAAAATTTACGAATACTTTTATTTAATATGTTTTTCATTTTTTTTAATCCAAAAATAAATATTTAATATCGAAATGCATAATGCTAAAAATAAAATTTCAAAGAAGAAAAGTATAAAAACAAATGCATTTTTAAATAAAATTATTTAAATTTAATTAACGATTTACAGTTGTTTTTAATTAATAAGCTACTTATTTTTATGCAAGGATAAATGTTTATTATTTTAATACTTAAATTGTAATTTAATATTTATAAATCTATATCTATATCTATATCTATTCTATACTTATAATAAAGCTCAATGTGTGTGTGTGTGTGTGTGTGTGTGTGTGTGTGTTGGCGCTCTACAGGCCAGACCATCCAACCTACAGCTACCAAATTTGGCACGTGTATACCTTGGAGGCCGGGAATGTGCACCTGGGGGTTATTTGTTAGAATTTTTAACTAGAATTTTATTTATTTAAAAATTAAGCGAAATTTTGACGTGTTTCTGCTATAACTGCCGAAAATATTACCGCACAAAAAAGATTTTTACATGAAGTTAAAGATAAAAAATGTATCTTTTAAATGATACTACTGTTTTAATCTTAAAATTAAATTTCTATTTTTAATGAATTTTTAAATAAATATTTTAACTATGTTTTTCAATAATTTCTTTCGTCAAAAATAAAAATGAGGATTAAGCACGTTTCGCATTCATGAGAAAAAAATAGCTTTTTTTAAAGTGTTGCCATCACATTGATTAAAGCTCTAACTGAAAATAAATTAAATCTTTTTGGAAATAAAATCTGCAAAAATATAATTTTCGTCACATGTCTGTAGGAAATGAAACAAATATGAAATATTATTTTTTCTAAAAAATAAATTCAAGAAAAATTATTTTATGATCTTTTACACTCTCTATATTATTAATCCAATAAATCAGTTTTATTTTAAGGCAAGTTTGTTTAATATGAACAGGATATACATTCAAATCTGGGCCACACAGCTAATTTGTAAACCTTTAGTAAGACACAGATCTGTTGCAACATAAATCGCAAATATTTTATTTAAAAGTAGCAAACGATTATTTTAATAATTATAAATTTTATTTTGTAAATAGTTGTGAAATTCAGATTGGCAACAGTGATATTTTTGGAACTTATAATTTGTTGTTTAAAAACGATGCTAGAATTTTGAATGAAAATAAGTTGATGTAAATTTGATAATATTATCTACAATGTAATAAGATTTAGTTTCATAATAAGTTTGTCTGCATTCTATTTTTGTTGACGCACGAACACAACAGATATACTAAAATGGTTTAAATAGAAAATGGTTATATTTTACTTAATTCAGTAAATGCTCTAATAAATAACGAATTTTTGATTTTACATAAAGCTTCTGCTGTGGAAATCACGAATAACAAAATGTTCTTGAAACACTAATATTTTAAATAAAAAGAGTTAATTTCCAATCAACTAAATCGATCACTTAAACTGACTGATTTATGAAAATTTGAATATCACTATTCAATAAAAAAAAGGATAATTTTAGATTTTCCATCGATCGTTTCACAGAAAATACGCCAATCAGCGCGCAGGTTTCTCAAGATTAATTGGCCTAAAATTATGAAAATGTTGAGTTTTTCTAAATTTTTAACATTCAAAACTTCAGAAATTAGTCTTAGTTGATTGTGGAAAATAGAAACATTCATTCATTTATTTAAAATTTGGCGTGTCTAGAATATTTCTCAGAATAGGATACCTTACTGCATTAAATTTAGATTTCATAATTTTTGAAATATATTTATAATACGGAACAAAATATTATTATTGATTTCATTTCAATCCTTTTGAAAGCAAAACTAAAAACTGAATTTTATGCTAAATCTGAGAAATTTTTGTTGAATTATTCTTTGAGATATTACATAAATTATCAAAAATATTTTGCAGTTCACATAAGACTTAAATACCGAGATATTCTGTTTGCAATACTCATATTCAATAATAATAGTAATAAATAAATAGCAATAAAGATGATAAATAAAATAAAACGCTTGATTTTATTAAAAAATATCTTTATATTAATTGCAATTTCATCATTTTCACTTTAAATTAAAGTTGACGTTTTACCGGAAATGACAACAAATTAGCAAAATATATAGAGTAAATTGAACGAAACGATCTAAAAAAATTATAAGTTTGGTATGACTATCAAAATTTGAAGATTAAAAATGAGAATCTATTAAGAGACCAGTTACTTAAAATATTTAATTGAAAATTGTAGCGAGCGGTAATACTGGCGAACCGGCTGGTCGCCAAAGGCGGCTAGTAATAAATATAGCATAAATGTGATAATTATTAATTATAAATGCTCACATCGTAAAAAAGAATTATTCAATATTGAAAAAAAATATCCTATATACATTTATTTTCGATTATATATAAGAAACAGAATGGTAATTATAGTAAAAACATTGGAAACAAAATATATTTCGACATCTTGCACACCTGATAAATGATGATTGTCAACAAGAACAAGATTTCTTAAAAAGATTTATGAGAAAACAAACTTCACTGACAATTAAAAAATCTCTCTCTTTCATCAGAAAGTTGGGCAGCTTACCATGCATACCTTATCATCTAACTATTGTTGGGTGATAACTATTGATGGTATACAATGGATTGAATTTTTATACTATCTTCGCGAGAATATATTTCTTGATCATGTTGGATTAAATAAGAAGTGTTTTGCATACGCTTTGAACCATCTGCCTACGAATTCAATAATTAACACCTGCTCTCTACCATTTCTTTTTATTACAGCAGTTGGAGATGTTTGCTTACATATTTAACAAATATCAGCTGCTCCCTTCAATTTCTGATACAAATACAGCTTTTTTGAGTTAGAATCGATAATTTATTATTATTAAAATCCAAGAATTTGAAAATTCATTGTTTGAAAATGATGCAAGACAGTTAAATTATATGTAGCCAATAACGTTCCGTTTTTAATTATTTTTCTTTTAAGTATTAAATTATAATTTAAAGTATTAAAAAATAAACATTTATCCTTGCTTAAAAATGAGTAGCATATTGATTAAAACTATCTGTGAATAGTTAATTAACTTTAAATAATTTTATTTTGTTTAAAAATGCATCTGTATTTATAATTTTTTCTTTTAAAATTTTAATTTTGTTATTATGTGTATTTTGATAATAAATATTTATTATAGATGAAAAAAATTAAAAACATTAGTTAAGAGTATCTGTAAATTTTTAATTGAGGAAAAGTTATTAAAGAAAAAAAATTCCAGCCAGGATTCAAACCCTGACATTTTCCATACGAGATGGTCACCTAGACAACCATGCTATCGGGATCATCGGGACGGGAGTTAAATTATCAGTACATAAGCTTTAACAAAAGTTTGAGAGCCATTTTCTTGAAATTGATTGGACATTGTGTTTTAATATTTTCATGAATGAATATTCTAAATGTAAACTATTATACTAAATCTCATCCTGGTCTCAGATTTCAACCCGTGCTTCCCCTTGTGAGTATCATTTTTTTTTTAAAAAAAATAATAATAGTGAGGGGTTAGCTTAAGAATCATATGGGGTTTAATAACATATATAAGCTTTATTTTTTATTTTAAATTTTGTCCCTTATTTTTATAATTGTAGTAGTTACACATTCTAATACATGAAAATGCATTTATAAATCTCTATAATCGACAGGGGAACTCATTATGACGACCAGATTTTTCACTGATAAACAATTACCGCAGCCTCTGATCTCGTTCAGTAGAACTGAGTTTTGTATAATTCGGATCGGATAAAAATCTCAAGTTTGGGATTTGCAGTAAATTATGCAGCAATTTTTGTCGCCCGGTGGTAAGGTTTCGGCTTTGGGACCAGAAAGTTTCAGATTCGACACCCGATTCCATCAATGAACCGTCAATTAAGCGGGTTTAGTGCACATTACAAATGTCGGGATCAAACATCTTTAACCTGGTGTAATACGGAATTTTGGAGAGGGGCTTGTCCTCTCAGGTGTCATCCTTGTCTTCTGACTGCAGTTCAAAATTATGATATTCGTACCAAAATAGCCCTAGTGTTGCTTTAAAAAACGAGATGTTAATACAACTAAACTAAAGCAATTTGTATATTATAAGTATGCGCCGCATTACACTGGCATGATTTTTTCACAAGTTCTGGATTCGTAAAAGGTATTAAATATTTTATTGCTGTAACATTCAGTCCTTAGAACTTTTTATTAACTTTAACCCAACAACTTCCAAACATTTAGCATTCATATTAACTTTCAGATTTATTTTTTTATTTCAATTTCTTATGTTTTGTGTTTTTCACCCTTACATTAGCAATCGTATTTCTTTCAGTACAGTACCATAGGCAGGAACTAAAAGAGGTATTGAAATTTCTGGTATATTTATAATCACACAAAAATTAGCGTACAAATCAATCAATAAATATATTTCATTTTGTTACAAGAGAACAATTACAAAATGTTCCGTTCGATATCTGTAGAAAAAGCTGTATCTCTACTTATTAAAATGGAATTAATTTATCGAATTACACCATTATACTTTCCAATTATTAAAAAAAAACGTTCTGGTTAAGAGACATTACTTTTGATTAAAATAAACCATTCTCACCATTCTCACAAACCATTCTCACAAAATTTCTTATTGCACTAATTATAAAAAGGCATCGTTTGCTTTCCATTTCCTTTTACTTAATAAATTAAGTTAGTTTTCTTGTCATTTCCGAAAATGTTAGTAGGAAAAGTGACAAAAGAAATCAAAACATTTGTTTAATGGAAAAAGAAAGAGAACACTTTATAAGAATAAAGAACTGGAAATAAGAATGAAAAGAAATGCTAAAAAAACGCTAATTCAATAATGAAGTCATTTATCCGTAGTCAGTGAATTCATTTTGAATTTAATCAATATAGAATAATTTCCTGAGGAGTACTTTGAAATCATATGCTTAAAGATGTTTTAGAACGCAATAGAACGCTATTTTTCTTTATTATATATAAAGGATCTAGAAAAATAATAAAACACGAAATATTTATTTACTAAAAATGATATAAAAATAGGAATGGCAAACCAAGTTTTCCTCAAAAACTGTGAGCTTTCAAAATAATTTACTATAATTTTTTACAGGTTAGACGACTACCCCTATGCCGGTGCCCTGGCATAGGGGTAGCGCGTTTTCGACATGATCTGGGCATCCCAGGTGAGAATCCTGGATCGCGCATGGTTGTTCTGTAAAACGGGGTTGTGCAAGCGATTGTGACGCATGAAGTAGCTAAGTCGTACTCTTGGCCGTAGTTGGCGCTACTGAAAATACAAAGGCGCTCACTCGGCTTAAATCACTGACAGATAACTGTCAACGGGCTTGTAAAGTGCCATAAGTCACAACATAACAGGGTTAGCACGGAGAGTTGTAGAACTTTTAAACATTTGTATAAAATTTGCACAATAAATAGAAGTTCGCTAAAATAATTTTAAATCGGAAGTTTTAAAATTTTACAAATATCGAAAGAAAAAAAAAACATGTTAAGGTGAAAATAAATGAACAACAAAATTTACTTAAAACCAGTTCTATTTTATAAAAATTATTCCTTTGAAACAAATAATTCTATTCCATCAATACAAAATTGATTTTATAAAAAATGTTCTGTACAGAAAGAAAAGAATTTAATAGACTTGAAGCAAATTACGAAAACTTGACAATAAAATAAAGTTTACTTAATATATTAAATTTAAAGAACAATAAATATCAAGTACCATGAAATTAAATACATTACTCTGAGCGGTAACATAAATTTTCGAATTAAAAGAATATTTTAATATAAATTTAAAAATAACCATATAACTCATCATAATTAGGTATGACGGCAGATTTTAAATTATTTTTAAACTACAATTAAATTATCTTTCATACATGCTACATATAAAAATTTAATAGATATTTTTTTGAAACTAACCATCTCCGTAAACGAGCTGAATGCTAATGGCAGACATTACTTACATAAAATTAACACTACATTAAATTTCAAACCATCGGAATCAGTTTCTTCGGAATACCCATGTATACTCTCTAATAATTGTACTTATGTATTATTAACCACATGCTATCGCGAACAATAGTTGCGAGAGAACCTATTAGTGTATGAACTTCTTTGGACAAATATTATTCATATTTACTGCAAAAATCTAACTGCTACACGAAAAATATTTCTAAGAAATTTGCCTTTAAAATCGCATCGGAAAATACTCAAGCCGATTCGCTCTTTTTTTAACACGTAACAAAGAGCAAATGATTCAGTTCAAGAACAAGAATTCTGTGCATTATTGAAAATCGATTGATATCTGATGGAAATTATTATCATTAGAAGCTCTCCCACGAAAATTGATATATTTGATGAGCTTAAAAATGTAAGGGAAAATGAAAAACAATTAACTAAGCAAATAAGATTTCTAATTCATTTTCTTTAAGTTCCAGACATGATTCAATTCATGCTGATGTTGAGCTTTCACCTGCAGCTGATCACTATTAATACTACTAATAAGATTGCAGTTTATATTTTCAAGAAGAAGTGAAATATTTTTTGTTTATTATCTAGCCTAAGATTTAAAACCAACCTCTACTTATGATATTTAAAAATGCTACAGTTAACATCTTCACGTAAGTATAAGCAGAAACTGGAGATGGAATCCTCTTGGACCCCCACCAGCATACTGTTTAATATCTCCTGTGGGGTGCGCGTTTAATCATTGGATTGAAGATTATTCAACAAAACACTATTTCTATACTTGTGATGTTGCTTATTACTAGAATCAGAAATTCATCTGTCATTATTGCAAAAATTTATTTATTCTACTCTACAAAATCTTTATCTTTACTTATGCTAAAAATAAAATATTTATACTTATTTTTTCAAAATTATATTTAAACTTATAAAAAAATTTTAAAAAATATAAAAATTATATTTTTTAAAGATTTTTTATATGGTTGTGATCTAGATCGGAAACTGAATCCTTGCCAGTTAGAGAATATAAACTCCTCTTTGTATTACAATTTTTATTAAAAAGAAAAGCGTGTATGTGTTTGTCTTGGTGCACTCCAGGGTAAACCTTAGAGACTTAGAACCTACCCTCTACAGGTACATACTTTAGAATGTAAAACTGTTCATTTTGAAACTTTTTTTTCAAATTTTGAATAAATGTTAAAAATTAAACAAATGATTGCGCTTTTCTACGATAATTTCCAAAATAAAAAAAATGACTTTTACGACATTTTAAAATTCAAACATTTATCTTTTCAATGATATCAGATTTTCGTCATATAATAATATTATATTTTCACTTGATTTTTTAAAATTATTTTAAGTATATTTTACCACAAGGTATTTCATCGTAAAAGAAAATCTAAAACCGTTTGCATTGTTGTTATTATTATTATTTCATCCCACATTTTCATCCCTTATTTTGATTAAGGTATGAAGATTTGGCTTATTTTTGCGTGCTGAGTAGGTTTCAGTATAAGCCATGGTTTCAGTTTTTAAAAATATTTTATTGTATTTCAAATTAAGGCTCAAGTTCAATGGCAATGGTGAAAAAATTCTTAATGTGCCTCTAGTTTAAAATATTGCTACTTTCTTCTGTGATATAATTAGATGTATAAAAATGTAGACAGACAATTAATGGAATACAAAGCACAAAGATCAGAAATTTTCGAAGGCTTTTGAAATAATATAAGATATATGTCTATCAAATGTTGAAATTAAAAAAATGTTTTGCTGAGGAAATAAAGGAAATTTTCAGCAACCCTTTAACGCAGAGAATCAAACGTCGCTGAAGTTGGCTGGTATAAAATGAAAATTAAATTAAACTTATTAAAGTTAGTTCTTTGTCGATGAGTTACAAATTCGTTTTTTATATACGCATTGCCATCACGATAATAAAAACTAACATTAAATCTCAAGTCGATGGCCATTAATCGATGAAGAAAAGAATATCTGCTTTCTTACGCAGTAATTTCTCACTCCCTAACTTGTAGTAACCCTTGATGTAAAAAAAAAAAAAAAATTAAAAAAAAAAATAAATAAATAAAAACATTTTTCTTGAGAAGCCTGTTATGATAGAAGAAAGGACGTTTACATGATTCTCATGAAATCTTTTGACATTAAGAATTCACAGTGCCACGTATTTATACTTATATTTAATATGAGATATAAATATCATGCTTTTTTTATTTACAGCATACCACGTAAACCATGAGAAAGTCACACATAAACCACATCATTGAAAAATCAATAAAAATCCACTAATTCATTATTTATAAGGTATATGTATGTTAATAAAGTTCTCGTACTGTTTTAAAACTAAATTACAAAGTGGATATTGGAAATGAACTGAGAGTTTTATATTAAATTTTTTTGTAGAAATCTATAAAAAAAATTATTTATTCATAAATCCTATAGTGGTTGATCATTGTAAGAGTTTTCTGCAATAGAAAAAAATATTCCTTAAGTTGTTTGTTTCTTAAACTTTATCTAAAGAACTGAGGTTGAATATTTTCCTTTGAAGATACATTTCAACACGCAGCTGAAGGAGTAAGGAATAAAACTGTTAGGACTTACTGTTTATCAAAAATCGAATGAAGTCTTATGAAGAACATTATCGTAAGAAACTCTCTGAACTTGCGTGACTTGAATTCGTGATTCAAGTAAAAAAGAGCTACGATTGCATGCGCGTTAAGACGTAAGAGAAAAAGTAAAAAAACCAAAACTACAAGAATAAGACTTTTCACTAATTTTCTCTGAGTTCAAGGCATTTAATTCCGTTTAGATGTCGCGATTTTTCTTCAAATTATCGATCGATACTCGTTCTTTTTCTAAGTTTGATATTTAAATTATTCTTTTGTTTTTGTTTGCACAAATAAAGCAGAAGGCGCTTTTTGATTAGAATCAAAACTGATTCAAACTCAATCTCTACTTTTGAAATTTTGCTATGCCGCGGTGATCAAGTGGCTTCAGAATTCCAGGTTCGAAAGCCTATTCCAATAAATATTCTTCATATATGCTGTCCTGATGGAAATTAAATCTGAAATTGTGAGTAAAGCATCCTCCAACTGCCGTGATACAGAAGCTCAGAGAGATAGTTCATATGTCATCCTTGTCATCTAGTTAGGATAATCAAAATAACAAAATAATCCTAGCGTTGCTTGCAAATGGAATATCCGTGTATAGAAGCTAAACTAAACATAAAATTCAACAAAGATGAATTTATCTACATTCCTCAATATTCTATAAAGGTCATCTTGAACATATTATAGGGCACAGTATAGTATATCCGTGTATAGAAGCTAAACTAAACATAAAATTCAACAAAGATGAATTTATCTACATTCCTCAATATTCTATAAAGGTCATCTTGAACATATTATAGGGCACAGTAGGATCCCCAATTTATATAGATAAATCACACAGGTAAGATATTGTTTCATATATAATATATCTTCGTGGCGTCTGTTATTCATTTTCCTTTTAATTTGCTGCTTTACTTTTTTATTTACAGAAATGAATGAAATCAAGTCATTTGCTTATAACATACACGAAGTTTTAAAATCAGACGTAACTTTCCAAGTTTAAAAATTGTATTCGCGAAATATTAAAATATATACTTCTTACAAGAAAAAAAGGGGGGGGGGTATTTATATTAGTCAAACTAATGCCCAGTTTCAAAACTAAAAGAAAAGTAATTTGAGAAGGAAATAATTAGATGATCGAAACTGCACCAGGAGCTCGTACCATCCACCCCCTCCCCTTTTCGTACCACGCAAGTGGAAAAACTTTGATTCTCGTGTACCGGAACTGTACTCACAGCGAATATTTCACGGAGGCGGGTCTTGAACCAAGACCTTCAAACAAACAAACCTACATTCTACAATCAGATAATTCCTTCAACCAATAAAGAACCTAATTTTTCCTCCCAATAGAACGCACAACAAAAGCATTTCTTCTTATTGAACCTATCTTTGCAAATAATTATTAATGTTTTTAAAATCTTAAAAATAGGGATAATCTTGAATTATACAGATGCACATTGTTCCGAAACAAAGTGAAATAATTGGAGACATTTATTCACCTTAGACAAAAATGGAGAGTCGAAGTCCTTTTACTATGGTCACTTTCCATACAACATTATTGTGTGAAGCATAAAAAAATCTATGTGGTATGTCAAACTTGAACATAATATTTGTCTTCTTTGTTTGTTTGTTTTTTAAATTTTTGTCTGTAAAGGAGATTCAGGTTCATTAAGGGTTCATGTATTTCTTAAAATGAAATAGACTACAATTTAAAGAATATGTGAAGTGTTAATCTTTTTCATCATTTATTAAAATTCATCATAAATGAGTAATATTTCTCGTAAGATGGAACATATTATTTCACTTCCAGAAATGTATGGTGAAACATAAACTTTCTTTGCCTTAGGAGTAGTGAATTTTGACTTTAAATTCTTTAATTAAATGCTGTTTGCTTTTCAATATTCTGTTACAATTATTTGTTACAGCAAATGCTCATGGTCACTTAAAATTCTTCTAAAATTCTTCGAATCAGCACTAAAACTTTACATTTAAAAATCATTGTCTGGTAATAAATTCCTATCAATTAGAAACATTAAAATCTCACTACAGTATTTAAAAGCGATCTGAGATCCAATTTTGACGTTTAATTTAAATACAAAAATTATTAATTAAATGAAGCTTAAAGTCATTTTTAAATAGATTTTTTTTTTGCATAAAAATGTAGAAATCAACATTTAAAATTCTTTGGAATTTAATCTTTTTTAAAACTTAATTAATTTAAATTTCCATTTATAAATAAATTCCAAGTTCACTTACATTTTAATTCAAAAGATTGGCAATTCTTTATTTTTATGCAAACTAAAGGAATTTATCACAATATCTCTTAAAGAATGCCCAATTGGTTTCATAGAAAAAGAAAACAACAAAATGTAGTTACTATTCCTAATGGATTATACGCAGATGTGCTTTTACTGAAAATTAGGTAAAATACTAGGGAGAAACTTTCTTTAAATTAATTTCTAGTAAAAAAAAGAATTCAAATAAAATCCATTATCTTCACATTTTAAAAATTCATTAATTCACCGAGAAAGGATTTCTTTGGAGACATGAAGACAGTTTAAAATGAACCCGAGAGAAAAGCCTTCCAAATATATCATTAGAATCCATTACGCAATAACGAAAGTATTTCTTTGTATTCTAAATTGGTTCAGTGTAGTTTTACAAGCGCCTCTAAATATACGTTTACAAAAAAGTAAACTTATTCAACAAATAAAGAACTCTCAACATATGCGTCTTTTTTTTATTATTATTTCATTTTACTTCTTAAGGCTGCATAGTAGGAAATAATTAAAAAATGCATGCATTTAATTCATTAACAAATAAATTTAAAAAGAAATTTCTGAAATTTACCATTTTAAACATGAAATAAGTCAATTTAAATAAAAGCGTTTAAAAATTTAAGCATTTTTTCCGTCGAAATTATAAACAAGATTCCATATTCTCATATGCTGATAATTAAGAAAATCATTTATTGACGAATGATTAAATATCATTTTATGCGAATAAAAAAACAAAATTATATACCGAATTCTCAATTGCCGAATTTACAATGAAACAAGTAGGCCGTGATAGCCTGGTTGGCAGGGCGTTGAACTCGCATTCCTTAGGTTGCGAGTTCGAAACCCGCCGGCCGGAGACTCTCCATTTATGTGGTGGCTGGCGCGCGTATAAATTTGCAGTGATCACAAAGTCCTCCATGTCGAGAGTAATACCACTGGGGGTACTGGTTCAGAGGTGGTCGTTCACTGATTCAGATATAAATTACGATCTGTGAATGAAATGCATGAATGAAGTCTGCCCGTAAAAATGGTTGTGACGCGTGAATAACTAAGTCGCACTCTTGGCCCTAGATGTCGCTACTGCAAAAACAAGAGACGCTCACTCGGCTTTAATCGCAAACAGATAACTACCAGCGAGCTTGTAAAGTGCCATAAGTCAAAACAACACACAGCAATGAAGCAAACAACCAGATACAAAATTTTAAATTTATTTATATTGTAGCAATTGCATTACTCCATTTTCCCTTTTGCATAATAGATGGCGATGCCTGATTATATACGTATCCCGTAATGCATTGCGATTGTAAATAATGAGATGATATGCTGTTCTGTTAAGGTGTGCGCGTTAATATCTTGTCTTTCGTGTTTTGTGTGAAATGTGAGTATGTTCCGAAAACTTTAAAGAAATGTTCCAGAAAACATACATCCTCTTGCTTCCACTGCACAGATCATAATGATCATCAGTCTACCACAATATAAAATTTTTATTGGAAATGAAATGACAACATGATTCTTCAAACAAATCTGTAGAAATAAGCTTTTTCTTTGCCTAGTAAGTAAAGGTGAGTATTTGCAAAGATATAAGAAATATTCTATTTATCAGAGGCTTTTTTTTGCTGAACTTAACTATAGATAAATATCCATAATTTTATTTAAAGAGCCAAGCTTCAAAGATTCGGATACTTCACTTTGATGTCGTTCATGAAACGGGATACATACTCAGATGTATTCCAAAATCCTTTCCTTTTCGAATTTACAGAAGTTTCTTTCTTTAGATATATTTCAAAATCGAGAGGTCAATTTTTTTTAAGTATATTGAAAACTATCAACTAATAGTTTGGTGTCAAGATCAGACTATTAATTTTACTATATAAATGCTATTTCCTTTTCGAGTTTTCATATTCATGGATAGACATAAGATTTTATACCTTTCTGAAAACTAAAATATAAAGATTCATAAATATATTGAGTTCACAGTTTCTAAATATTACAATTATTTATCTTCGAATAGAAGAAACTGAAAAATAAAACCTTTACTATTTTGAAATATTTTGTTATACAAAGAAAACAACCATATCTTACGATATTTCAAATTAGAGTAACTTAATACGATAATTTTTTAATTTTAAAAACGGTTCAATGTTTCGAAACGTTGTAAAAAATCTTTTTATATCTTCATCTAAAAAATATCAACTATTTAAATTGTTCTTATGTTTCGACTTGTGCAACCAGACAATTAAGCAATTTTGTTATATTTTTCACAATATTCTTATATTCCACGTATAGAATGACTCAATAATAACAGCGAATTTCAAAATATGAGTTATACTGCAAATGCATCAAAATTATTTTTTTTTAATAATACTATTTTCCAACTTTAATTCATAATGGCAATAAAAAAATATATGGCGTGCTTCATTATAGGCCATAGCTTCATTTTACTCCGAAGCTTACTCAGAAAAAATATTGAATAAAATATTTTTCCTTTCCATATAGCTTGAATTTTAACCAATATATATGTCTATTATTTTTAAATACTAAAGAATAAAAAGTTTAGATCTTAAAAACGAACTGTATTGTTTTATTATCATTATATTATTATTCTATTATCATTCAAAAATAATAAAGTTTAATAGTGAATCATTGGGACATCTAAATACCATCTGAATTTCGACGCAGAAATTTTCTAAATTTCAAATATTCTTTATTATTTACAATTTAATATTATACATAACCTACTTAATATTTATTCCCTCTTTTATTTCAAAATGTACATGAATATAATTTGTTGAAGTAATTAAATAAAAAACAAGGCCGAGTTATTAAATAAACATGAATTGATTGACGTCTCGAACTCCAGAATGCTTTAATGAGACTTTTTCAGAATAATTTATTTTTGAAACAGGTTTAATTTATAAAGACCATGTACGCGAACTTATTCAAATTATAATCAATATGGCTCAAATTTTTAAACATTTTTCTAATAAGATTCCCAATTAATTTTTTTATTAATTCATGCTTGTTTAAAACTAGGTTATTTTATAATTCTAACATTATTATTTTCTTCATGTACATAGTATAATTAAATAATATTCAAATTGTGTTTAAAAGTTTTCGTTAAATTTTTATTGTATTGTTGATATAATTTTTAAAAAAATAATATATGTAAGATATTGAAATGATCTTTCTAAACATTTTCAATTAAATATTTTACCTTTACATAATTTTCTATTTAAAACTACTTATTTTGAAATTAAATTCAATGAAAAATATGTTTTTTTTGAGAAATGGGAAAGTAGAAATAAAGAACCCTTGAAACTTGCATTATCTATAGCCTATCGTAACTTACATCCTATACCTAAAATGTTTAATCATCTCTGATTAGAGAAATAACATGAAAAAACTAATGGTATTATACAAATTTATAAATTAATCGTCCAGCGTTGGGTGAGGTTAAAAAAATATTCCCTTCTTTTTGGTCTGCTTCATCAAAAGATGCGAAACCGAATTTCTATTTTGGCAAATAACAATTAAGATAGGTTTTTTTATGTTTCAATTGATTGATTTATCGGTGTGCATATAAAGATATAAATAAAAATCAGTTATGGAATGAAAAACTCCTCTTCTTATTTACAACTTTTCTAATGAAATGTAAAAAAAGTTTAATGGACTGAGACATCCAATTTTCATTTTTTATACAAATTCCAAATTTATAATATTCTCACTTGATTGGATTTTATTGCTAATATTTCCTTTCAGTATTATTTTCATTTTGTATTTGCCACCACTATTTGCTTCCAGCGTGATTATTTTGATTTAAACGTTCGTGAACATTCTGGATAGAAAAAATTTCGCAAGGAATTAAACAGAACGTTTAATGTTTATATACATGTATATTTGAAATGTACTACAAATAATGATTTTTTTTAATTTCTTGAGCATTCTTCATAAGTGCATGAGGGTTTTTTTAATTACAAATTTTACTATTTACTTAGAGTCTACCACATCCGAGATATTTAAAAAAACAAACAAAATAACCTGTCTAGACGTGTGCATTTTCTAGTAGGTTATAAGAAATAAGCGATATAAGAAAAATAAGCAATATCTCTTTGAATCAAATTACATAGTATTTTATTTATTTGTTTATTATCTTTGGCTAAACATAAGAAGAATCTCAAAGTTAATTGGAACTGTTATTATTAGGGTAAATAATTACTTATTTCTCCTAAGTATTGAAAACGGACGATTATTTAATGAGTATTAGTAAGAGCTTTGACTCGGCTATCCTGGAAAATTGTTTTCCAAAATACCAGGTAATTTCCGTTCGAAAGTCCTCCCGTTTGTTTATAATAGAATTCTGGTCACAATGCCAGAGAAATGCATGTCTCGAGAGTGCCATCCCATTATTAAATTGCTTTCACTACGTTCTATCATTAATACGCCATTAAACATGTCAAGTCATTAAATGGAAGAGGCAAATTCATAAATAGTAAACATTATATGTACAGGAAAGTAATTTAGTTTTTCTAAATTAAATTCAAACAACTAAATTTTTACCAATTTTTTTTAGTTCAATAATGTTATCATTCTCGTTATCAGCAACCTTTTCGCATCTAGCTACCAATTGATACAAATCAATTGGTATTTTAGCAAAAATATATTTAGATAGTATATTGGATATTATCCGAATTTTCAAAACAATTTGCCTTTTAGAAAATGCTGTAGTGCTAGAAATATCTGGAAATTTGATGGCGCAATGTCAGGCGAGTATAGTGGTTGAGGCAATACCTCCCATCTGAATTCAATATTTTTTCCAGATTTTGTCTAGAGCCTTGCGGTTGTGCATTACTGCAGAATAACAGCTTTTCTATTCTTAATGGCCGGACACTTTTCAATTAAGGATTAGTTTACTCGATCCAGTTGTTCACATTAAAAATTTGCACTCGCAGTTTGTTCAGGTTTCAGCACTTCAAAATGAACGACCCCTCGAATAGTCCACCAAACACACAAAAATGCCTTTCGGGGTGAGAGTCACTACCTTTTTGTGTTTTGGATTCTGATAGAGGACCTATTTTTCATCTCCAGTGATCAAAATTATGCGGGAACCAAATACCAGCTCTGTTTACTTTCCTAATCTGCTGCAAATATTCTTGGTTGGTCGACCAAGGTTGGTTTTGAGTTTGGAAGTTCTTGCTTCCACCCTTAACATGTCATTATCTAAAGCTGTTGGTCTGTATGATCGGTACGAGTCGGGAAAACCGAAATTAATGAATTTGAACTTAGAAATCCACCTTTGGCATTTGCGAATCACTAATGCGTTAGAATAAATATTACAATTATATTTAGTAGCAACTGTTGCGTTACTATCTTATGAAACTCAAAAGGTATGCAATGATATATAAACGGATATGCATCTCTTCTAGTAATTGGCTGGCCATTTCACCTTAAATTGCAAAGAAAAAAAATATAAGATTTAATTATGTGCGAGTAAAAAAATCACTGTAACCTTAAAATGTCTTTGGCATGACTATGACGCTCACAATGAGTTGATAAATGACTAAAGAATATAGACATGTGTAGAAACGATATTACTTTACGGTCCCCCTATTCAAGTCCGACTTTTCACAGAAATTGAATAGTGAAAAATCAAATTTTATCGATTAAAAATGAAATGAATCAATTATAAATATAAGACAAGTGTAACAAATAGAAATTACTAGAATATAAAAAACAGGATATTAACTTTTCAAATGCTGCGCAAATAAAAACACTGGATTAAAAAAGAAATATACGTTGTTTATTTGTTACTTGAGCTACGAGCTCTCCAAGCAACATATTTTTCAAAATCTTTAGAACTACAAAAAAAATAAATTAATTATTCTAAACATTTTTTGTGCATCAAACGATATTTTACATGTTGCCAATTTTTTATAAGAACAAACAATCAAATTGATATAACAGACGATAAATATAAATAAATATCACTTGAATAAAGTAAATATCAAATACGTGAAATTAAACAAATAATAAATGAATTATCCAATTAATTATACGAAAAATATAAATAAATATCACGTGATCTTAACAACAAGGGTTCTTTTATTCCTCTTTTACTTTTTCACTAGTCTTTTTACCTTCAAATCCGCCACACTTCCATAATGATAGTCCAACTGGAGAATCATCTTAATAACATTTGTAAGATTTCTTGCTTTCAATTTTATTACTTCTTCAATTTTTCTTAAGTTCTTTCAATTTTATTACTTCTAATATTTAAAATCCTACCAAATGGAAGTAACTTTGCGAGAATTAATATACAATGAAATCTAAAAAATGCTCATCGCGAAAATCTGCTGTACCTGTGGAAGGCCCTGCAATGCATTCCTTGAGCTTACTTCATGGAGATACTAGATCCAAATAAAACCAGCAGGAGTAGTCTCCCCAAAACTTTCTCTCATACTCTCTTGTAAACTTGTCATACTAGAGAACGCCTTGCATGGCACTGTCGTACAGTAATTACGAAATTTTATTTTTTGACAGGAATTGAGCGTTTTTACTGAATGTATTGCGATCCTTGGCGAGTTATTTGGCGATTAATTCCTGGCATGCCATATATAGTATTCGAAAATCGAATTTGCGCTCCAAACGGGTTTTTCTCAACCGATTTGAAACAAAGATATGACACAAAACTGCACTCGTATTCATAAAATAGGCACTGGAGTATCGCGTTTATATGTTTCTGAAAATGCAGACCAACAGGCAACCAACCTTTTGTTGGATTTGGGTCACACTTGCATTGCTGTTGGCTGCATTATAGATGTTATATCCGTGTACAGAATCTTATCTACTTAGCTCTCTTCGCCTTGTAGTTATCATGCTTACTTATTTTGGGCAGCCGGACAGATTTACTTCCACGAAATAGATTTTGCACAACATTTGATAGAAATCCTCAAATATGGTTCAAAGACCGTATACCGAGTTTTAACGGTCTAGGTCAAAAGGGTTTTGAGCTATCTTTGTCACAGGCTGAAAGACATTCCAAAAAGGTACTTTTTGAACTCAAGAAAGTGTGAAACATGGAGATTCGTCGAAGTCTCGAGTTCAAATTTTTTGACAATTACTATACTTTGTCTATACTACGTATGCGAGAAATTAAAAACTATAATCTCTAATGTTTTCTGTCATCAATAATCATTTTTCACTTCAGCCTAGCTATTTCTTTTGAAAAATACCATAAGTAGGATATTTTGGTATATAGGAACGATTGCATTATACCATACTTTTAAATTAAAAAAAAGTAGAATTAGAATTTACTATATAAATCTAATGTATACATTCCATTGTAACATGAAACCAATAAAAACACGTGCAATTCAATATCTGAAGGAATTAAACTTTTTTCATATGTTAAAATAGAATCTTATTAAATAGTTAACTTTCCCTGTTGCCTCTGAAAGGATCAAGTTGCAGGACATTGCTTTTGATTAAAGTACGAAAAACCATTCTAAACAATTTTTCCAATATTCTAATTATAATGTATACCACTTGCTTCCCTTACATTTCCTTGATAAGCTGAATAAGTTTATTTTTAATGTTGTTTTTTTTCGACGCAATCCTTTATAAAAGAACTGACATAAATAAAAGTTTATTTACGCAAGAAAGGGGAAAAACATCCTGAATGAAATAATAAGTGAAAAATTATTAAAAATAAAAATAAATGTTGGTATTGTCGCTAATTTACTGAAGAAATCATTTTACGCATTGTTAATGAATTAAATTTGAATTTCATCAGCTTAATATAAATATCAGGAATTCCCAAAGATTTAATAAACTATTAGTCCTAATATTTTCTTAAAAGCTTGATTGTTTTATACATAAAAAATCCGGATCTTTTATACATTTAATTATAATTAAAAATATTATATAATGAAGAAGAGATTCTGTACTTCACTGTATTATTAATTAGCATAATTAAAATAACGATAAAAATGAAGATTTAGTAACGGTTCACTGCTGTCTGATGGTTTACTGAAGCAATTTCTTCTTCCAGAGCAACATAAATGAGTACCAATTTCACATGAAAATTCTCTCATCAGTCAATTTAAAGTAGCTAAGTCACAATTATATCTTGGAACCCCCTATAAATTCCAAAGCATCTTTGTCCAATTGTAGATGTTACAGTTCCATTTTACAATGACACAAAATGTTTCGATTTGACTATATAGGGTGTTTCAGTGAACCGTTTCAGAACTTCTAAGAGGGTAGGGTACATCCTGACAACTCGAAATCATAGAGCAATGTGGGGTCGGAAATGCTTTCCTGATCGGTGTTGTACACAGAAGCACCATAAAGAAAAGAGACCGTAAATGAAAAATCGTTTTAATAATACATGAAAAGAAGCAAAAGGTGCATGGATTAAAGTAAGTGTTCGAAGTTTCTTCCACGGGCTACAATGCACGCCTCACATCTCCGACGCATGGTCTTCCGAATATTCTGGCATACTCCAGGCATATCTCGAATCTCTCCGGCAGCTACTGCGATTCTTGCAACGAGCTCCTCAGCAGTGTCAACAGGGGTATCATAAACTAGCGATTTTATATGACCCCAGATATAAAAATCAAGACATGATAAGTCGGGTGACCGAGCAGGCCAACGCACGGAACCCTCACGTCCGATCCACCGTTGACCAAATGTGACATTCAGGTAGTTACGAACATCTCCACTATAATGGGCAGGGGTTCCATCCTGTTGGAACCACATTGTCTGTTGCGTCGATGCAGAAATCTGTTCATCTCTCAAAAGTTGTGGCAATACTTGCTGCAGAAACAGCAAATACGTAGGTCCGGTTAGACGACCCGGTAACGGGTAAGGTTCGATGAGGTGATCTCCCACAATGCCGGTCCATACATTGACCGAAAATCGATTCTGTGCTGCACGACGTCGTATTGCATGAGGGTTCTCGACCGACCAGATATGGTCGTTATGTGTGTTGAAAGTTTCTTCCCTTGTGAAGGATGCCTCATCGGAAAACAACACTTCAGCAGGAAAAAGGGGATTTGTAGCATATTTTCCCAGGTACCACTGTGCGAAAGCAATACGAGGTACATAATCCTCCAGTTTCTGTGTCTGGACACGCTGCACTTGAAATGGATGCATGTCTTTTGCTCGGAGAATCCTCCAGACGCTGCGATGGGAAACCCCGACTGCATTTGCTACACTTCGTGTACTCGTTCTTGGATTCCCCTGTACATGCTGCAGCACATTCTGTTCGTCGTCTGCAGTCCGTGTTGTTCTTACTCTGTCCCTGTGAGCTCTTTCTAATGAACCTGCCTCAGCTAACCTCTGGTGCAGTCTTGCAAAGAAATTATGACTGGGAATACGCCTCGTCGGATATCGTTCCGCGTACAAACGCTGTGCGGCTGGCCCACTACAATTTACAGCCCCGTACGCCAAATGCATATCGACTAACTCTGCAATCGTGTAATCATCCATCCTACTAACTTGGCGTTCTTGTGCGAAATGTAGATTCCCTGCACGAAAGCTCGGACTTTTCGCACAACGCCATCTACCGCGTCAGGAAAGCATTTCTGACTGCCCATGGGTATACGATTTTGGTTCATCAGGATGTACCCTACCGCTCTTAGAAGTTCTGAAACGGTTCACTGAAACACCCTGTATATGACAGACCAAATGGGTTAATACTACCATAAATTTTATTTAATATTTGTTATTAAATTTGCATATTATGCCTGCCATTTACCGTTTTAATTTATGTTGAGCTATGTTAAAAGTAACAATCTTTACGTTGTTAATTATTGTTTCATCATCATCGAAGAGTCAATTAAAAGTTTATTCATCATACCAAATAAAAGTGAAAATTCTTAAGTTCTTATTTTATTTTAAAACTTAACCCCCGGGGACACCTCGAACTGAGGATGGGATGCTTCCGGTATGGTGTTTAGATCCCGCCACTCTGGTGGGTACATAAATAAAAAGGAGTATATGACTCCTCCCATCGATGACGGAACGTACTTCCTTCGGGAAGTATTGTACCGTGGCCAGTGATGACCCTTAGGACTCAATCACAGCTCCCACCAATGTTGCTGATATGGGGTTCCGGTCATTCAGTATTATTTATCCGTGCGCCTTCGGGCGGTTCGGAGAGTCAGATATGACTTATATAAAAACGTTCTGCACAGCGAGCATCAACAAAACTCAATTAAAAACAAAATTCTGTATTTTTTTTAAAAAAATTCTTAAAAAATTAACATGAAAAGAAAAAATATAATAATAAATATTTTTAAAACATTCAATACTGCACGTATTTGCTATAATTCTGCCAAAACAATGTCTACAAATATCAATCGGAGTGGCCTTCCCCAAACTTTTTCGCTTATTCGCTAATAAACTTGTCATTCCAGAAAACATGGCATTGGCGTAATATTTGTTGGAGAGAAATTAGCATTTTTACTGAATCTGTTGTCTGTCTTTGGCGAGTTATTTGGCGATTAATTCCTGGCTTGATTAATAATATCTAAATATCGAATTTTGGTTTTAGACTCGTTTTTCTCAACCGATTAAAACAAAAAATTGACACAAAACTGCAGTTGTAGTCATCAAGTCCCATACCAAATTTGATATATTTAAGCCACTGCGTTTTTTAATTATCTCGTTTACATGTTTCTGAAAGTACAGACAGACTTGTGACAGGTGTTTACACTATAGATTTTAAATTTATGTACTAAATTTATCTGTCTCACTTTTTTCGTTTTATAACTATCGAGTTAATTTCAAACAGCCGGAATTCCTCAGAACAGATTTTACTCAATATTTGATATAAATCTTCAAATTTGGTGTAAGAAACGTATACCAACTTTAAACCATCGAGTCTGAAGTGTTTCTTTGAGTTGTATTCGTAACAGACAGACAGACGCATATTTTCCAAAAATGTGTTTTTCGAACTCAAACAGTTCTAAATCCCTTAGATTCGCCAAATTCTCAAGTTCGAATTTGTTGATGATCACTATGTTTTCTCTATTCAACGTATGCAAAAAAGAAAAAACTATCAAATCATCCTAATCTTGACAATTTTTACTCTAAAGCAAGAAATATAAAAGAGATTCCAATCTCTCATAGAAAACATCATAATGTAATTATTCTTTGTGTTTACTCGTTTATCTTTATTTTAATTTTTAAATATAATCTAAATGATATAATGGCGATTATGTTGATAACATTAAATAATTTCATATCGTTGCAACATTCTTGCGTATAAATCTAAAACAATGAAAGCATTGTTTAAAATATAATTCAAAGTTTTTTCTCTTAAATTCATTATATTTACAGAAAAGGTTTGGGAAAATCTAATAATGTTACTGAAAAGCTTAATAAAACTTTGAAAGTGCTGTAAAACTGTTTTATACAGTATTATGCTCTGAAAGTATTGTCGGACTTAGTCTAATTACGAATCTAAAATTAATTTTGACCTCTCTTATCTAGCAGCTACTATCTATGAGGTAATTTTCTACCAAATTTGTTGGATCTAAACCAAACGAAATCCGCTGTGTAATATAAAATTACGAATGTCAGAATTTCAAAATTGTATACCAAACTAAAACCATTATCATGTTCACAAGAATGTCTACATATTAGTTATTTGAAACTACAGTCCTGGATAAGCTTTGCTTTACTTTAAAATTGCCTAAATTCTTGGCACTTCTCTGAATTCCCGTCTCTCAATATTTTCTCATAAATGAAACTTATTTTTTCACATCTGACGCGGGGATGGTCGTATTTCTTAATATATGTTTTCCCCAACGACAAATATTTTATTCAAAAGCCCTAGCAGGTGTTGTTCCCCAAGAAAGGGTATTTTTCCTTGCATCCTAAATTGTTAAAAATGTTGTACATTCTTGAAGAATATTTCTTCTCGCGGAATGTTCTTCCGAATTTTTGAAGTGGAAGAGAATGAATGATTTGGTGATTTATTGCCCGCCTACACACACAAGGTATTAGATTGAAATTGTCTCAGAAAATTTCAATCCAATACCTTGGCTGAGATTCAGTTTAAAATGCAAAGAAAAATATACGATTCCAGTATTCATCGCTAGTCGAAGCAAAAATCAACAATGCAGGATTAGATATGTCCCCAGGGCTGAAATGGATCTTTCCTTCGAAATTTGTGCTGCTAACTCATAAAAAAATTTTAATCATTTAAAAAGCAGAAAGGACCTTTCCTTCAAAACTTCTGCTATTAACTCAATCAAAATTTCATCATTTAATAAGCATATTTATATTTGGCAAAAAAAATCATGTATAGTATAAACAATCATAAACCGCCTTGGTTTCGTGGTCTGCACCACGACGACTCGCCTACCCAAAAGGGTGCAGAAGTTGAAGGTCGACTGGGAGAGAACCATTGTATAATTATTGAAAGGCTTACATTCATCGACAGAGCATGGCTGGTATTTAAGAATATACATTATACTTCATTTGACTGCAATAAAATATTTAAATTAAATGGTAAGCAAACCAATTCTAGAATCAAGCGACTGAAAATTAATTATAGAAAGCAGTAACACACATAAACATAAAAATATCACAATGTCCAAAAGATGGTAGATGGTATTACGATAGTATATTGTGCTCTATATCAAAAAACATACAAATACCTAAAACTTTAAGTGAATCTATTATACAAAGTCAGTAATAAATGAATGACGTAAATGCAAAATGAAAATAAAAGCACATCTACAATGACAAAGACATAAAAAATAGCACCACTAGAAAGATAAATCAAAAATATGAGCAGAAAACACAAACCGCCTTGAAAGCGCACGGAAAAAATCCGAATGAGCGTACAAAGTAGGCAGAATAGGCGGAAACTAAAGTTGATCCCTGAAAGATATCACTGGTCAAAATGTAACCCTACCCGCAGGAGGCACTTTCCTTCACCGGAAGGGGGTAGTTGCCCCTGCATCCTTTTTGTACCGTTTTTAGAGAACCAACGACAATCGGGAAGCTTCTAATCCCTATGCCAGAAGTGTCCCCTTCGGTGAAATTAATATAAACATAAGACCAACATGCTGCACCAATTGGAAAAAAATTATAATAAAATGTAACAATTACTATTATTTTCTTGAAAGTTGAAGTAGGCAATTACTTGTTAGGAAGTGATTTCTTATATTCAGATAAAGATGTATAACTCTTGTAGGTTTTATTTAGATTCACTTCACGTTTTCGACAAATTTACAAATTTTAAATAACATATTCAAAGTTCAAGCTCATTGTTGCAATAAAATTCAAATCATTTTCATTTTTCATTATATTTTTAATTGCTTGATTTTCTTCTATTTTTAAAAATTAAGGAAGAATGATTCTGCAAAGTATTTGCGTAATTTATATAAGTAATAAGAAATGTAAATTACACTATCACAAATTATGTGGGGTTGGTTACCTCTTACGGATTACAGAACGTGCCTCTTAGGAGATGGGCTGTATCGTGACCGGTAATGGCTATTAATATTAAATCATAGTTCTCACTTACGCTGTTCGTGGCGTTCTGATCAATTAATTTATTCGTGTGTCTATGGGTAGTGTGCAGTATACCACTTATGGTTAAATTACCGCAAAAGAAAACGTTCTAATTTAAACTCATTACCTTGGCATTACCGATAAAGTCATAGGAATTGACTTCATTAAAAAAATCCACTAACACAATAAACTTCACAGGTGAAACACTATTAATATAAAAGAGCTTTAATGTCTGTCACAATTTGATGATTAAAAATAGTGTATTAAACAAATAATGACATACAGCTGCTTAATCGAAAATGTTTAATCGAAATTGAAGAAGTAATATTCTCATCGAACCAATTGCTAACCAATGGCGACTAGTAATTGATAAAATAAATTAATATATTGGCGACTTTTTTTAAAAAAATTTTGAAAATAGAAAAGCAAAACATTTTGTAGATTTGGAAAACTACTTTACTAAAACCTGATTATAACCTGTTCTAATATTCAGGATACTTATATTTGGAAACGGACGGAACCATTAACGATCCGAAAACTAGCCATTTTTCCACTTAAATGAGCGATTTTCATGAAGGAATGCATGCTTTGATTCATGTAATTTTTGATTCCTTTAAATATTTAATTATTGAAAACTTGGACATCAACAATAACTCTTTTCACATCAACAATAACTCTTTTTCTTGAAATTTAGTGCAAAATTTGAATTTAGTCTAGATTGAGAAAAAGAACAAGAATTATTTCACATAAAGAACTAATAGATAGTTTAGAAACGAGTGGAAAAATACTCCGTAACTCTTCAAACTAAACCATGAGAATCGTTTGATTCCCAGAATTGAAATCCACCGTGAAAAGTCAAATATAAGAAAAAAGAGGATATTCTCAGTAATGGCTATCCAAAAAGGATTTCCAGGAGGTATTTCAGCAACAGATAGTATCAAATTTCGAAGCGATGCATTAGAGGGTAAAGAATTTTGAAGGAGCCGACTCAACTTACACTGCATGTTTTAGAATTATTGACTTATTTAAAAACTGTTTATCTATGTTTTTGATAGATCATTTTTCAGAAAAGCATAGCATTCAAGTATTTTCTAGGAAAATAAATCAATTCATGGAGCAAAAACTTTTTTTTGAAGAGGACAGGATAGGACAGAAAGAAACGTTAGTGTACAATTAGTAGGGGAAAAATTGGAGACTTTAATGCTCTAAAAAACATCCTTTCCTCTAAAAATTTTCTTTCATTCATCTGATGTTTTCCCAAGTATGCATTGTGATTTTGAGTACAGATTTAAGTTTTTCTTCGTTGGCACTCACATATAGACTCGTTTACATAATTTAATATATCGTGGAGTGATAAAAGTATCTCATGTTTTGATCTTTATCGCAGAATTCGGAAAATAAGTTGTTTGATTATCAAAATCTTAATAATAACAAAATATAGATAATAGCGTGAAATAGATGATAAATTAAGTTATAAAAGAAAGACAAATGTTATGGATAATATAAAAATAAGTAAAATCTTTAATGCCATTAACATCATTAACATTCTAGCATTTACTTGTTTAAGCTATTTCGATTTATCATTAAAAATTAACGATTTATAACCCTTATCAGATATGCTTCAACTATGCAGTTTCGCATATTGTTCCTTTTATTGTAATAAAAAAGAGTTGCACCTGAGAGAACAAAATCATGTGAATGAAGCATCATTGTTTAAAAGTATGTTTTTGTTTTTTTACGATTTTATACAATAAAACAACTGATTTAGCGAATTAAATACTGGTCGATAAATGATGTACTGTTCATCTCACGTAAGGATAAGCAATTATATTCAAAGATTTGATCAAATGTAGGCGTTTTCCTTACAACTGAATTCATCAGTAAACTAGAACTGTCCTGTTATGCACCAATATAACCTCTATTATGTTGATGAATTATGATATGCCTTGTTAATCATTACATAAATGATTTAAATTTATACATCTATCATATATTAATCAGGCTATTAACAAAACAACAGAATAATATTTGATTCTGATGTTTAAAAGATATCCACTTTCATTTGTTTTTAAAATGGTAATGCATTTTACTATTTTTATAATCTGCATTGAATATTGAAGTTAATAATAAACAATAAACGATTCAAGCAAAAATATTAAATTCTTTAGGATCTCTGTTTGTTTACTTGTACTGTATACTATGTTTCTCTTGTCCAAAATTGGAAATCCTATTTTAAAACAAAAAAATAATATTATCAACTAATTTCGAAATATATGAGATTATGTAAAATTAAATTCATGGGCCTTACATTATTTAAATTTTCGCCATAATTAGAGAAAAAGGTGGTCGAATTCGAAATGATAAAACACTTCAAGAGAAATTATCTTTTTATTATGAATTTTAACTCAAGAAACAAACATTCATAATAAATCTAATAAATATTCGTTACACAATTTTTACATAATTGTCTACAAAAGTAATACATTTTTTATCTGTATTGCTCTAGTTCAAAAGACAGAAAAGAAATAGAATATGAAAATTTTTGCTGTTTTTCAAGTAAGAAATGCAGCAGCTTCTAATGAAGCAAGTTTAAAACTATACAAGTATTTAGACATAGTTTTACCAAAATTTAATTTAGTCCTTTCCTGATTTTTTTAAAAACTGGGTAGTTTAGTCAAAATTTGGGAATAAATAATAATTAATTCAATATTCGATATATGCAAAAGTAACATTTTCTAACACAAAATACATAAATCTTAGACTGCAATTCCTTGCTGCTTTAATAATTTTCCACTCTTTGTTAGTATTGTTTTATGTTCACATTAATAATTTATATGAACTTTATATATAAATCCTCGTTTTTGGCACTGATGATTTTTTGCTATACTGCATTCTTGTAGCTAGGATGTAGATACTAAAAAATTGTTAGAGCAGAATATCTTTTCAACGAAATTGGGAATATTTTGGTAATGTATAAAAATGTCACCCTTGAAACTCCTCCTTGTCGGAAATAAAATGAAATATTCACTTGTTAAGATTTTCTAATAATTTCCCAGATAATATTTTCAGACCTTTTTTTTTCTCTCTTAATAAATTAGCTGATTAGAACAGTCTACTAAAATATTCTTGAAAAAATCTTGATGAAGTATTTTTTTGATACGTATTAAACAAAATAATAGCACTTGAAGGCAAATATGATTAAATGAAGCCATAACTAAACTCAACTACATGCTAAGCTCCAAAATCAATCATTTTATGGCAAATGTAGCTTGTATGATTACCAGAGGGCAGTTATATGTCTCGCGTGACTAATTATCTTAGTTTAGAAGGTTTAACGAAGCATTAAAAAAACCCTCTTTAGGTCTTGAAGTACATTCTCATCGTCCATTATTCTGAAGCTCTTTTAATTTCTTTATTTTGCTGATGCTATTCCATAAAGAAATTTTTAAAACATAATAAAATACTTTTCTACCCATTTTGGTGAAAATAGTGCTTGAGGTATTCTTGGCAAATTTTTGAAACTCATGCAATCAAAAACTGCTGGAAATTTTCGTTGTCGATTAATGGAAGCTTAAAGTTTTTACAGTATATATGCGATTATTTTTTTTGCTTGTAAAATCCAAATTGATTACAACTGAATTAACTTGAAATAAAAAAATAAATAAATAAAAAAGATTACTGTGAAACTAAATAAGTCAAGCAAATTTAGTTAGCAATCGGATATGTATCTTATAACTTTAAACGAGCAAGTCTTGTATATATGTAAATTTATTCCGTGCATCTCGAAATCGGCTCTACTTAAATATAAAATAGGATCCAAATCATTAAAGTTTTTCTTTTTAAGTTTATCTATATAGGTGTCCTTACAGAAAAAATGCGGTTTTACACAAAAAAGATTATAACTAAATTTTGACATGTAGCTAGCTATAAATGACCAGCAATTAAATTTCGCTTGTAACTATTAGCAAATGACATGATATAATTTTATTCACTATTTTACAAAAAACTGCCGGCCAACTGGCCACCAAGTTACTGTATCATGATGATTCGTATCTATTTCAAAACGTATTCAGCAGATAGTTTCTTTTAATGTTCTTTTCTATTTCATATAAACGGGCCAATTCTGGTTTTTATAATACTCTACAGAATATTTATATAAAATTATCAGCAAAAATGAAGAGAAAATTCCTTTTATCATGAGCAAATTTATGAACTTATATTTTGCTTCTGTGTGTCTTTTTTAAATGCATTTGAAGGTATGCAAGCTATTTTAATGTATAAATTAACATTTTAATATTAATGTTTGATGGCAAAATCAACCACAAAGACGAGATTTAACCTATGCTAAGTTATGCATTAAATGTCTGTAGCCAAAATTTGTTTTATCATTTCTGATCCATTTCAATAACTGACTGACTAGGCAATAAAATTATTAATTATTATTTTTGATTTAATGCATTGTAATACTAATATGTGAAGGCAAAGCAAATCAGAATGACATGATATAACTTCTATTACGTCATGCGCAAGTCTATGTCTTTAAGTCAGTAAGTAGTTTGTGTATGTCGGCATTATTTAAATTTTATCATTTCTAATCAATTTTGAATAACTTAATAAAAAGGCATTAAAACGAATAATTATTATTTTTGAATTGGGGCAGTAAAATATGAAAGAGTAACCTGTAGCTCAATAATTATTATATTTTAAAATTAATTTAAATTAATCGAACAGTTTTCGTGTATTCCCTTATTCTTATTTGTAAATAACTATTCAACTGCAACTGAACAGTAAAATATCATTAAAATGTAAAGTTAAAATAAATACACTTGCATATAAATAATTTTAACTTCAAATTTCAGGATAGCGAAGAATTTCTATTTTAGGAAAATATTTAAGCAGTTTTGTTTAGAAATAGAAATCATCTATGTTCTGAATCGTTGCGATTTAAAGTGTACGTACAAATTAAAAGATTTTTTTTAAAATTTTTACTTTAAAAATCCTGTTTTTTTTTTCACAGTAGGTCATTAATATATGTTTAAACTCATTTCATTGAGAAAAAACCATATTACATTAATTATTAATTAATTAAATAATATTTAATGAGCTATTTAGCATATTTTTTGAAACATGATATCTTAAATTCTAATTTGTACATACACACAATTCTAGTTGGAAATTATGCATAATATTAGTCTTCATGTTGTCTGCCTCAATCAAGTTATAAAAATATATAGATTTTTTAACAATGTTTTCATCAACGATGAATAGAAAAAGCTAGATTTTTTCTATAATTTAACTTTTAAATAGCTATTAAAAATTTATTTCTATAAATATAACTTTAATTGAGGCACAAAATATCCACTTTTTCATACAGATTATTTTGATATATAAATAATTTTTTGGTATTTGGTTAATTTCTTGTTGAGTTATAATTGTTTGAATGAAGCAGCATAGTGGAAAAATATTATTCTTCATAAAATGAGTTTTTAAAAAAAAGCGAAACTAGAGTTATTAGTGAAAGTGCCTCAAGAAAAATAATTAGAACTCGAGAAATATTCCGAATATTAACAACATCTTTGTATCGTTTGAAAGCTAAAGAATCAGAGAACATTTTGAAGCAATAAAAAAAAATTCGATATTTTGAAGTTTCAAGTATGTACGTGCACCTTAAAATACTTCTCTCTCAACCAAAAAAGATTCTTTCCGTTTCTACTCTCTCGTATACGAAATATAGAGAAATTATTGTAATCACCAAAACATTTTCACCCGAGATTCTGCGAATCTCCATGTTTTAGACATCCCTGAGTTAAAAAACACTTACTTTTGGAAATGCCTGCTCTTCTGGCAATGATATGATCAGTGATGATTCTGACATATGATAGATTCAGTAAAAATCTAAATTCATACCAATATTAATATTTCACAATTATTCTATTCTTGGGCCATGCAAGGCTTTCACTGGGATAATACTGTTACGAAATTTTTACCGGAGTTCGTTTGGATAGTGGGAGTGATATGGTGTGTGGAACGCTCAATCAGCAGACGGCAGTAGAAAATAAAACAACGACGTTTATTTACACGAAAATACACAGGACAGCACAAAAGCGACAACTATATACAGCACAGAAGACGATTATCTTCACCCGAGACGTGTAGCATACAACAGCACACACAGCAGCATACAACCAGAATCTACTGCAGACAGTAGCGCACAGCTCAGTTCAGCACTAGCTTGACTCCGTCGCTTCCGACTACTCTGTCTTCGACTTCTCCGACTCGGACTCGGATTACTGACTTCGCTCCGTCGATTCCGCTTACTCTTCTTCGACCACTCCGTCCACTCTGACTACTGACTTGGACTCGCCTGCTCTGGCAGCTGTGGACCCTTTTATAGGTCTCAGGAGGCGTGGCTAGAAGCCTCTCAACCAATCAGGAACGTTCGAGGCGTATCTCGGTTCCTACTGGACGGATCGGGAAAATTCTCGAAGTTTCGGGTATTATCTATTTAGGCACCAAAGTCGCCAAATGGTCGTCAAGTTTGTCGCCAAGCTCTGGGACTTCCGTGACACACGGAGTCTGTCTCATTCAGATGACTGTAAAACTTTCTTTCCGATGATGGAACAAACTATGCTGGGAAGCAGAATTGCTGGTTTGTAACAATACTTTTATTAGAGAATGAGTACAACTGTTTCAGGGAGGAAACTCCCGCTGAGTTTTTCTGCGTTTTCTCTGAAAATTAAAAAAGCTCTAAAAATGTAGAATAAGATTTTTAATGACTTTAGATAACATTAGCAAAATTAAATTAACGATTTTAATTATACACTAAAAACAAATTAAGGGTTCTAATAATCTGCATAGTTATTATGCTACTTAGGAATAAATTTACTTTTCATGCTCTCAGACCTGCAACTCAATTTTGAGTCATCATACTGAAGAAACTTGCAGAGCTTATGGTGCAAATGATATAACAACTAAAATGGAAATTTGTGCTATTTCTTTGATTTTAATTTACTTCATTTTAAAAATATGCGGATCCAGTTCGCCGCCATCAAAAAATTATTCATGAACTGATATCTCCATGACTTTGCATAGTATCACTTTTTTGAGAAATTATGGCATTCTATTCAGATGAAATGTTGTCACCTCATTTTATACTTTTGACATTTATTCTTTAAATTGCATCATTCGTGTTTTAAATTAATTCGTTTCCATATTAATATATTGTATGTTTTTAAATTCTAATTTTTCTAATAATCTTATTCTTTGTATTATATTTTATCCTTTGTTCTACAATTTTTCCAGATCATGTTGCTGATAACCTAAACCATCCATGCAAATTTTCACTTAATAAAAAATTTTAATACACAAACATTTAAGAACGGATTTTCTACCACCATGATAACATGAAGATCGTTCTTAATCAAAGAATTTGACTACATAATTCTAATTTGAACATTTTTGAACCACCTTTCGAATTATTTCTGCAAATTCAAAATTGTCGAAAGACATCACAAATTATTGAAGGCATTACAAAAATTAATAAAGGTCTAAGACTTTCATGATACATTGCTTGAATTTAAGCTTGTCCATCGTCTTGAAATAGGGGAAATTTTCATTCATTTATTTATTTCATGATTTTGCGGAAATTTGAACCTGGACGCTAATACCAAAATTATTTTTTTCTGGACCCTTAATCAGTAACTGTGTAAAATGTAGCATGTAGCTTAAATGCCAAATTTACTATGAATAAAATTTAATTCTTATATATTTTTCCAATTTAATCCACAATCTTCTGTGTATATATGAATTGAACTTAATTGATTCTGTTTATTATGTATAAATTCAAATACATGGCAACTATTATGGAGGATTGTTCAATTGCTCTATCAGTACGTTGATAAAATATTATTGTGATCAGAGAAGAAGAAAAATATTTTAAGGTAAGTAATTAACATATATGAGTAATTTTCGAGATCTCTTCAGTTTGAAGGTTTCCTTAGTCTTCTCAAATTCCCAAATAATATTTTCATACCTCCAGTTAATGTCTAGGTATTAAATAATATTATTTATAGGACTTTTTTTTTATCTTTTACTATCGCGCTTTCTATTCCATATCATTTGTTCAGTGCAGTATTTGATTTTGGAATACATTTAACATTTTAAAGATGCATTGAAAGTGTGAGTTTTCATGCGTCTTAGTTACATAGATAAATAAACCAGAAGAACTGTGCTCTGTATTCCAAATTGTTCTTCATGTGGTTTATCGATTCTTTAATATTCATTTTGCAAAATATAATTGAATAACAAACAATTTCGAACAAATAAATTCTGGACTATATCAAGTACTTACTTGAGAACATTTAAAATGTCGTCAATAAAACAGGGTTTTCACAACTTCCTTTCCTCATTACAAAAAATTATTATAATTCGGCATATTTTTGTTTCATTATATTGTAAAGACGTTTATAAAAGTCTTAAATAAACAAATTACGTCAGTAAATTTCAGTGTCTATGAGGTAATTCGAAGAATGTAAGAGCAACATTCAAATTTTCTTTAAATAATATCCAGCATTTCGGTCGCCACATTAGATACAACATGTGTAATCCCAAATTTGAGTGTATCAATATCTTCAACTAACAATACAAACATCACAAAAATATAACCACAACACTGATATGAAAAAGTATCAGTCGATTTGTATATGAAAACAATGAACTCGTTGAATTTTTTTCCACTGTTGATTCCATTGAAAACAATCGAATGTAAATACATTAGCTGTAGAATGTTTCTACATTAGCTGTGCAATCTATTAAGCTAAAAAAGTGTATGTTGGACTTGATTCTTATTTCATAAAAGAATTTTACATCATTATATTGAATGGTTCTTTTGAAAAAATTTTCCAATCAGGAGAAAAGTTTATAACCATTCTAGTACCTATTTTCATAATTATTAAAATAAATTAATTATCATATCAGTCTATATTTTCTCTCTAATTTAATAATTTTTATTTTATTTCTAAAATCTATGAGAAAGCTAAGTCTCAATACAGCTCGCTGATTCAAACAACAAATAAAAATGTCCTTTTCTTGAAATTAAACAAATTTTTCTGTTTCTTTTCAATACAATATTAAATTCTATATGAAAATTGTAACTAAAAATTGCTATAAATTTCTTAGAATATATCTAAAAACATTTAGCAGAAAAATTTCGATTAAATATCATTTTTCCAATTAAAAAACAATCAATAATTCTTGGTGAAAACACCTGGGCACAAAATTGATTTATTATCATCAACTGTGAAAGAAAGGAACCAAACTTTATTCATTTCATTATTATTATTATTTTGGAGAAATATTTCTTTTTGTGTTAGCTCCATCGCTTTCAGAGAAAAATTTACAAGGAAAATGTTTTTTCCTCTACATCAAAGAACAATTTTTTTAAAATTTCAGTTCAAAATAACGACTTGTTAGAAATACAATATATATATACTGGTAAGTTCATTGGTTACTTACAGGAAAGAAATAGAGTTCCATATATGAGCAGCAGAATCCACTTTGCTTCATATGCTACTTCTTTATTCCTTTGGAAATGGAGCCGAGTTGTTTCTCTCCTCCCCTATGAATAAAAATTGCTTTCTTTAGGGAATTATTAAAGAAAACTGTTCTTACACAGATTTATAGCTTATTGTTACGAAATATTCTTTACCGGGGTTCGTTTGGATAGTGGGAGTGATATGGTGTGTAGAACGCTCAATTAGCAGGCAGAAGTAGAATAAAAACAACGACGTTTATTTACAAGAAGACACACAGGACAGCACAAAAGCGTCAACTATATACAGCACAGAAGACGATTGTCTTCTCCCGAGACGTGTAGCATACAACAGCAGCATACAACCAGAATCTACTGCAGACAGTAGCGCACAGCTCAGTTCAGCACGAGCTTCACTCAGTCGCTTCCGAATACTCCGTCTTCTACTTCTCCGACTCTGGCTCGGATTACTGACTTGACTTCTCTGGCAGTGCAGCCCCTTTTATAGGTCTCAGGAGACGGGGCTAGAAGCCTCTCAACCAATCAGGAACGTTCGAGGCGTATCTCGGTTCCTACTGGACGGATCGGGAAAATTCTCGAAGTTTCGGGTATAATCTATTTTGGCGCCAAAGTCGCCAAATTGGTCGCCAAGTAGATAAATGGTCGCCAAGTTTGTCGCCAAACTCTGGGACCCCCGACACGACGCCCAGACTCTGTCCCATAGAGATGACTGTAAAACATTCTTTCCAATGATGGAACCAACTATGCTGGGAAGCAGCATTACGGATTCGTAACATTATATTAATAAAAGTCAACATTATTAAGAACATTATTATTAAGTGATCATTATTACTGACAAAAATAAATTTTAGTTCACTGTATAGACAAAAAAGGAGAAAAACGGCGGTGGTTTCCCCGAAACTTTTCCAATAGTATCCCCCCTTTCCTCGGTATAAGGGTTAATGACTTCGGTAAGGTGGTGAATACCTTAGATGATCTTGTTGAATCATAGTAGCAAAACATAGATCTTTGGCGTGAATCTTGCATTTTTATTGTCTCGACCTCAAGAAGATGTATTTTGGACGTCTTTTTGAAGGTCTATTGACACCAAAATTTGACACAAAAACTACAGTTGTACCTACAAGAAATCATACCAAATTTCATTGATTTAAGACATTGTCTTTCTATGTATGTGAAAATACAAACGAACAGATGATCAAATCTTTCACAGATTTGGTTAAAAATGTGATAAGAATCTATCTTTTGGATAATAATTTTGTGCACTAAGTTTTATTTATCTAGATCTTTCCGTTTTGTAGCTATCGAATGCACTTGTACTCGAACAAACATACAGACAGACCTTCTACGAATGGATGTCGCTTGTTAGAAATTTATAATTTGCGTAATACTTTATACCGAATTTCAACCATCTAGCTCAATGCGGTTTCTGAGATATCCATTCGTAGAAAGTTGGAAGTAGTAAGATCCATTCGTAGGAAGTCACAGAGAGAGAGAGACATAATGCCGACAATGTGCCTTCTGATAGGGGAGACTGAAACGTAAACATTCGACAAAATTTCGTTTTCGATTTTGTTTGACGATTTTAATATCCCCTCTATATTTCCTATACGAGAAAATAAAAATTTTTAGTAAACATTTTAAACTTACATTTTAAGTGAATTTTGAGATATATACATAATTCTTCATAATACGTTTCAAGGATTTCTACATATTTGTCGTATTAGCTACAGTGAATGCCCATTACTTTATACTAAAATTTATTTCATTATTCGAACTGCACAACAAATTAAATTTTCGCAATAAAATCGAACCGAATTTATACACATAAGCCCAGCTTTGATTCCAAATGTTGTTCGAGCTAAGACAGAATAGTTTCATTCTTAGAAAAGTGATTAGAAAGAAAAATCTCAAAAGCATCATTCCCTTTATTTCAACTGGGACTAATAACCCAATTAAGGAAGTCTTTAGAAATTCCATTAAGGAATATCTTTAATATTAAAGCAGCTTCTTAGTTGAATTGCTGCATCTCAGATGACTCATTTCGAAATTTTATGTCGTAACACACCATTACTCTTCTAAAACCCTTTTAAGAATTTATGGTATCCAGTATCTTTCTGGAAACAAAGATGTATTTGATGACTGAAAGAGAAATTTTATGCCCCTAATGATATTTTTAATTATTAAAAATATTATCACTTTTTATCTTAAAAGTATACACAGAATAAAAAACATTTTAAATCATTATTTTTTCTTTTATGACGACGATATAATTGTTATTGAATTTTATGGTAGAATTTTTATATTTCGCTGAAACAGTTTTAAAGTAAAGTTTTGGAGTAACAAGGCAGAATTAAAAATATAAAGCAAGATATGGTTTTGAATAATTCTTTTTTTTATTAATTTTATATAGAATATAATTCTATCCGTGATTCAAAATCTATTCTTTGGAATAGGCATATACCACATATATATTGGGTTGTTCGGAAAATAATTTTTTTTTTTTTGTGGAAATGAAAGACAGTTTTCGTATAATCAACAAATACTTTATTAAATTATATATTGGCCGTTCTGGTCCAACACCTTTTGTCATCTTTCTGGTAGTAGCATCATTCCACGCTCATAAAATTTTTGGTCTTTGCTGCCAAAAAACTAATCGAGGTGGTTTTTGTCCTCCTCATTTGAGGTGAAGGTTTTACCGTCTGAAAAATTTAGCGAACCAGTTCTGGCACTGGCGTACTGTCAACACACCTTCTTCATACACATCGGTCAATTTCTTTCTGGCTTGAACAGCATTTCTACCCTTTCTGTAGTAAAACAGTAAGATATGTCGAAAATGCTGCTTATCGCTCTCCATATTTATAGGGCACCAACCAAAAACTACTGCGTAGAATTAATTGGAATTTTTCACACACAAGCCTTGCTATATGAGCTCTCAAAGCATATAAAAATTATACGGCTTAAATGTGAAGTTGGGTGCAAAAAATACAATTAAATCCTCTATCGGGAAAAAACGAAATTACTTTCCGAACAACCCAATATATAGGCATTTTGACCTAAAATATACTCTAAATGATGCACAGATTTAGTTATTATTTCTGAGAATTGTAATTGCATTTTATGTTAGAAATTTTAAGAGTTTTTATATTTCTCGAAAAGGTTTCAATGTCAAGTTTTGGAAAGACAACTCTGAATTAAAAATACAAATTAAGATATGCTTTCTGAACTCTTAACCATTATATACTTAATTTTTGATTAATTCTATTTGTTATCCTATATAGAGTATCACTCTATTCGAGGACCAATATTTATTCTCCGAACCTTTACAAATAGGCATACATTTCCAGCTATAAAAATGCTCAAAATAATGTACAGATTTAAGTTTGATATTTTTGAGACAATAAGTTGATACCATTAAATATTCCAAAAACTTTATTTTTATGCATTTCTACGCTTCTGTCATATTTAATACATTGTTATTTTATGATGCTAAATCTTCTGCGAATAATATTAATTGATTTTTTTGGACATCGCTATTTTAGACGTTATCAGACCATTTCGATTGCATCCTAGACAAAGATCCAATAATCAATTCATGTCTCTTCCTGTTGGGAATTTCTGATAAAGTAAAGAGGAAAGGTAAAAGGAAAAGTGTATCTCTCCTTCCAAAGACTCAATGGGTTTGTCAGGATTTTATATCAACTAAACCGAATATATATCCAGAAGAATGTGTAGATTA